>JARYGA010060172.1:14249305-14827399 GCA_030545235.1 Helianthus tuberosus
TATGGACTTTCTCTCTCCACATGCAATGCACATGCATATTTCACCCCCGTTTTTTAAACGTTCATAACTTTTTTATACGACACTATTTTTTCATAAAAATTTCACCGTAAAATTGAGCGTCTTTTTATCTTTAATCTGAGTACCATATTGCTATATAAAATATGAAGAGTAAAAAACTCCACTAAAATGTGTTGTATTTCTATGTTGTATAACATTTTTTGTGCTGGATTTTTGTACTATATTTTTATGCTAAATTTTTTGTACTGAATTTTTTTGTCTTAATTTTTTTTCTCAATTTTTTGTGCTGGGTTTTTTTGTACTACATTTTTTGCTGATTGTCTTTTTGCTATATTTTTTTGTACTAGATTTTTTTAGCTATATTTTTTTGTACTAGATTTTTTGTGCTATATTTTTTTGTACTACATTTTGTGTGCTATATTTTTTTGTACTAGATTTTTTGTACTAAATTTTTTTGTACTAGATTTTTTTGTTGTATTTTAAAAAAACAAAAGGGGTGCCACATGTCATTTTTACTCCTATTTATAAGGACCAAAATGCCCTTCATTCCTACTTATTAGGAGTGCCACATGTCATCATCACAATCCTTCTTAGGCTACTTAGGAAAAATCCACTTTTTAGTGGATCATTCCCCTATATATATATATATATATATATATATATATATATATATATATATATATATATATATATATATATATATAGGAAGGTTAACGTACATTACGACTTAACGTACATCACGCACGACAGGTAATTACGCACGTTCAATTTAAAATCGCACAAGTTATAACTCAAAAATCCAAAATCACGCATGTTGAAACACAATAATCACGCATATTGAAAACATTAATCACGCATGTTATAGAACAAATCACGCACGTTGTCGTACGTGAAGTACGTTAAGTCGTAATATACGATATACTTTCTATATATATATATATATAAGAGATGGTTCATTTGAGAAGAAATTTAATATGAGAAGAAAAAGAATAAAAGACATATTAGTAAAATACTATTTCATTTATACTCATATCGTTAGTTTTTCTCTCTATAATTAATTAGTCAACTAATCATTAATTATCCTACATATAATCTACAAAACCTACAAATATCAAAATTTCCCTACATATACACTACACATGATAGAATTTTATCATACACAGTCGAAATTTATCCTACACACCTCGAAATATATCCTACACAACTCGTAATTTATCATACACAGCTAGTAATTTATTTTTCACTTTAAATTAAGTTGTTTTTTTAATTTGGAAAAAACATATAGTTTGAAAAGGAGTTACAAATTTAATTTAGTTAGTTATTAAAGGGGAAGAATACAAATTAATGATTTATGTAAGTTTACCAATATACCCTTATATTAAAACTAAATGCAAATATTAAATGAAGTAAAATAAAGCATTCTTATTAGTTGAAACTTCTTCTTTTTTCTTCTTACAAAAAAATTCTTCTTATTTGAACTCTACACTATATATATATATATATATATATATATATATATATATATATATATATATATATATATATATATATATAGGGAGCCGCTAGAATTAGAACCAACACGAGTTATGAGAACCGCGAGAACCAAGTGCCACGGAGGGCCGTTGACCACGAATTTTTTTTTTACACCTAGATCCGTATATTTTAAGACCGGGTGTAAATTTTCGGTTCAAACGGCGCGCCCGAGGGGGTAGTTTTTTACGCCCAAAGTTTGGTTAAAAAAAAGAAAAATTAAAAAAACTCAAACTTTGGGCGTAAAAAACTACCCCCTCGGGCGCGCCGTTTGAACCGAAAATTTACACCCGGTCCTAAAATATACGGATCTAGGTGTAAAAAAAAATTCGTGGTCAACGGCCCTCCGTGGCACTTGGTTCTCGCGGTTCTCATAACTCGTGGTGGTTCTCATTCTAGCGGCCCCCTATATACTTGAAGAAGTTGTAAACTACAATAAAATTATATTGACATGTAGGTGACTCACCAACATAATCTTATGTCCAACCATGTTAAATGTGATGTCATCTCATTAATTAATACATATTTTATATGAAAAATCTAATATAATATTATTATAATTTTCATGACTTCTACATTTATTTAATTAATTTTATTTTTTAAGGTAACATCTTTATTTTATAATTAAAATTGAAAAATATAAATAAATAGTCGTTTGTATATTTACTAAAAGTCTATAATTAATTGAAAATTTCTATTTGAAATAGGTTATGACATCCAACAACAATTAATAAATACAAAATTGCCATAAGATGTAGCTTCAACAGTATTAACACACCATAAGATCCGACTACAAATAATTTTCTCAAACAACTTTGGAAGTATCTAAAGAGTTTGAAATGCAATCGCTCATTATTTTCTCTTCAAATGAAATTGAAAAAAAAATCCGTATGCTTAAATCGCATTAAATAAACTAGCCCCGCAACGCGGGGAATCAATTCTAGTTCCTATACAAATTCCAATACATTCCGCGAAACAATGTGAATGCTCTAAGTTATAAAATACGATGTTCTATAAAATTCTTATTATGTCGTTGCGACGTGGCTCTTTTTATATAGGTCTTGGTATAATTTTATTTCCAAAACGAGAGATGAGTAGTGATGTACAAGATTTAATGACATACGTATATGCTATCAAATATAGCTACCTCTCCTCTACCTAAGATGTATTCTAGCTACCTCTCCTCTACCTAAGAGCATTCTCATTCAAACCACCAAAATCTGTGTGGGGGGTTTTTAAAATATAAGAAGTATAAAAAGTGGTTGTGAGTGGAGGAGAGAGAAAATGTTACTGTTTATCTGTATATTTGGGGGGGGACACTGTTCACCCCTATACTTTTTTAATATATATTGAAAGTGGTTGTGAGTGAAGGAGAGAGAAAATGTAATATATATTGAAAAGGAGAGAGAAAAAGTATTTGTTTTTAGTGAAAATATATTGATA
This sequence comes from Helianthus tuberosus, assembly GCA_030545235.1. Classification (NCBI taxonomy): domain Eukaryota; kingdom Viridiplantae; phylum Streptophyta; class Magnoliopsida; order Asterales; family Asteraceae; genus Helianthus; species Helianthus tuberosus. The sequence continues at coordinate 14,252,297 of JARYGA010060172.1, forward strand.
TAAGAGTTGTTTTTTTAGTGGAATGTATGTATATTTTTAGTGGATTGGATGTGAATGCTCTAAGATGTATTCTCTTAATGTCTAAAACGTCATAGACGTTCTAATTAATTTAAAATTGCCAAGAATTAGATATTTTAATTGCTAGAAAGTGTAATGTTTGATTTACTACTATCTCCCATAACCTTAATTTATGCAGGGATGGAATTGAGACACCAAAGATTGAAGTGAGATATGAGAACTTATCAGTTGAAGGAAAAGCTTATGTGGGTGATAGAGCTCTTCCATCTCTTTATAATGTCACTTTAAACTCAATTGAGGTACACTTATTCTTCAAGTTTTTTCTTAAAGTATGATATCTATTGGCTTTCTAAGATATTAAACAAAACTGAAGAACATACTGCAATCGACTGGGCTCACTCCTTCGAAGAAGAGAAATGTGAAGATCCTTCAATCCATTAATGGGATTATTAGTCCATCAAGGTAACTTACTTTGTTTCTTTATTATATTTACAATGAAACACACAGATTCATTCCATGTGGTATGTCGAAATACGTATCAGAAATTATAATAATTTTTTTAGTGTTTCAAGTAATTTACTATTTCTTAAAAATATGATGACCATCTCACTGTGCAAAGATTTTGTACATTTATTATTATTATTATTCTATTAAAAAGTATTATTAAATACAGGTTAACACTGCTTTTAGGTCCACCCGGAGCGGGAAAAACCACATTGTTGCTAGCACTTGCTGGGAAACTCGATCACGATCTCAAAGTAATATTATTCTCGTCACATCTTTTTGAAAACCTCATTGTGTTTGTTCACTGTTGGATGATCGTTTCATGAAGCAGGTGTCTGGAAATGTTACCTATTGCGGCCACCAATTACACGATTTTATTCCTCAACGTACATGTGCTTACGTAAGTCCACATAACCTTCATACTGGTGAGATGACGGTTAGAGAAACATTGGACTTTTCAGGACGATGCTTGGGGGTTGGGCCAAGATATAAACTACTTACAGATATCTTGAGGATGGAGAAAGAAGCTGGAACCAAAGCTGACCCTTATATTACACTTCCAGGCAGAGAAACCAGTTTGATAACTGATTATGTTCTAAAGGTTTATTATACCAACTCAATCACTTGCTTTTTATGTTCTCAAGGTTTACTATACCAATTCTTATAGACTAAAATGTCAAAATCGTCTATGAGATTTGATCAGTTTTGCCACTTAAGTCCAAAAATGGAACTTTTTGTAACTGGACCCCCGAGGTTTCATTTTTGTTGTCATTTTCATCCAAATCACTAACTCAGTTAAATATACCATTAACTCACATTGACAATTTTGGCAATTATCAAACCTCAGAGACGATTTTGGCACTTTCCCATTTATTCTTTTGTTTTTTGATTTCATAAAATTTATTTTTATCTTTAAATAAAAAATAAAAATAATAATAATTATATATAAAATATATAAAACAAATCAAAAAAATTATGAAATGAAGTGAAAATATGTTTTTTTTTTTTTTTTTGTTGCCTCTTGTTAGTTTCAGTTCATACGTATATAACTTGGAAGTACAAATATTTTCTTATTAGATACTTGGGCTGGAAACGTGTGCTGATTCTATGGTTGGTGATCAAATGAGAAGAGGTATCTCTGGTGGAGAAAAGAAACGTCTCACTACTGGTATGCCCTTCGTTATTTGTTGATGCACACAAGCATGTTCAAATAAGAAGTGTCCCCTTTTAATATCATTTCAAAGAATTGGTAGCCTATTTTACACATGATTGAAGAATATTATGGCTCAATTGGAATTCTCTTTCATTGATGCCTCAATATAAATACAAGATACAATCCCTTAGGGAACAAGTAAATCCCTTAGCTTAGGGAACAAGTAAATACAAGATAATAATAAGATCATAACTATATTTACATAAACTATATTCTATTACACCCCCGCAGTCGAAGCAAGAGGTGGGCGAATGTTGAGACTGGAGCGGAAATCATCAAATAATACCCGAGGTAAGCCTTTGGTGAAGATATCAGCAATCTGTAAACGAGTAGGAGTGTGAAGTATCCGGATGGTACCACGTTGAACATGTTCACGCACAAAATGAATGTCTAGTTCTATGTGTGTTGTGCGTTGATGCTGAACCGGATTACTAGATAAGTAGATTGCACTGACATTGTCACAATACACCAAAGTGGCTGTGGAGAGGGGCCGACGTAATTCAAGAAGAAGGTTACGAAGCCAACAAACTTCAGCAACGACATTGGCAACCGCTCGGTATTCTGCTTCGGCACTGGAGCGGGAAATAGTTGACTGTCGCTTTGATGACCAAGACAATAGATTCTGTCCCATGTATACACAATAGCCTGAGGTAGAGCGACGGGTATCCGGACACCCCGCCCAATCAGCGTCCGTATATGCTCGAAGAGAGATATCGGGGCACGGTGATAAAGTGAGACCATATTCTGCCGTACCACGGATGTAACGTATAATACGTTTCAGCGCATTCCAGTGTTCGATGCTGGGATTATGCATGTGAATACATATCTGTTGAACCGCATAACTGATATCAGGCCTAGTAAAAGTGAGATACTGAAGTGCGCCTGCTAGGCTGCGATATAAAGTGGGGTTATCAAACTGGACGCTAGAGTGAGCACTAAGCTTTGGTTTGGTATCAACAGGTGTGGCGACCGGATTACAAGTAGACATACCCGCACGGTTAACAATGTCCAATGCATAAGACTGTTGTGAGAGAAACATTTTGTGGCCTGTGCGAGAAATGGTGATACCCAAGAAGTAGCTGAGAGGTCCAAGATCTTTCATTGCAAATTCAGCCGCAAGGCTGCCCATTATCATAGTGCGTAGCGAATTAGAGGAAGTGGTGAGAAGGATATCATCAACATAAATTAATAGATACGCAATGTCACTGCCGTGATGATATGTGAAAAGAGAGTTATCACATCGACTCTGTTCGAAACCCATAGATGTAACGAAATCGGTAAATCTTTGATACCACGCCCTCGGTGCTTGTTTAAGCCCATAAAGTGATTTCTTAAGAAGGCACACAAGGTCGGGATAGTCACGATGGCGAAATCCCATCGGTTGATACATATACACTGTCTCGGTAAGATTGCCATGTAGAAAAGCGTTAGTGACATCCAATCGATTAATAGACCAAGACTGTGATAAAGCTAATGTCAAGACAGTCCGAATGGTGGCCGGTTTAACAACCGGACTAAACGTTTCCCCACAATCAACACCCACCTCCTGATTTCTACCATCACACACTAGTCGAGCCTTATACCTTTCGAGAGTGCCATATGACATGTATTTGTGGCGAAAAAGCCACATGCTACGAATAATATGCATGTCAGGGTGTCTCGGGACAAGTTCCCAAGTCTTGTTTTTAATTAAGGCATTAAATTCGGTATGCATAGCATTAAACCATTCCGGATTAGACAAGGCATCTTTGGGGTTTTTAGGTATAGGAACGATTGAGGAGGTGGAAAGATTAAAGATTTGTTTTGGTTTATAGATACCGGACATAGCACGGGTATGCATAGTACAGGTGGGTGGTTCGGGTGTTGGGTCGGGTATAAGGCCAGGGGTTGAAGGTGGTGATATGTGGTCGGGTGTCGGGTGGTCAGGTTGGGTGTTTGGGCTGGATTCGAAAGGCTGAGTGTTGCCGGATAGGGGACAGGAATGGGCCGAAGGTGATGGGTGTGGTGGGGAGTGGTCCGAAGGGTGTGTGGGTGGTGTAGGTTGGGCCGGTGGGGATTGGGCTTCATGGGGAGTGGGCTGTGAAGGAGAAGGTGAATAAAGAAGAGGAGATGGTGGGTCGTTAGGTGGGATCAGGGGATGGGCGATATATGGGTGGATATTGTCATCAAGAAATTTGTATGTGTGAGGTGTGGGCTTGTGTGATTTGTGGAATGGGATGTAGGTCCCGAAATCTGAGGATCGATTACGAACCGAATCACTTGTTTATAGTAAACACGGTTACGTGTGCGGAATCCACGTAACTATGCCAAATCAAACATATAAAGCAATAATAACAACGGACTAATCAATGATACACACTCGATTGATTAACGGGATGAGAACCGATTACAACTGATACAAACACAGTTCAGACAGAATTTCGGCAGAGTTTTGTTACTATGGTCAATATCTCATCTCTATGTTCAAATGAAACAGAGATGTTGTTTATATAGTCCCTGGGCCAATGATATCGACGAAACACACAAAGTGTTTGACGAATCTGAACATGGGCCAGACATTGGGCCTGGAACAGCCCAGTACATGACGAATCAAGGTCTGATTCGTCATGACCTTCAACGAAACAGAAGTTTGAACACTGGTCTGTTTCGCCATGAAGTGTTCCGACGAAACAGGTCTGTTTCGTCGAGGACTGCAAGTGTTGTGGTTGTTTCTGTTAACCACAGCAACAAACAGCAACATATAAACATAGTAATGACCAAACTACCCTTTAATGCAACATGCATTGTTCATAATACTTTACATATCAAAAGAGACAAATAAGTTGTACACAAGTAGATAGGAGGATATCTGACTTGGTCAACATAACATACAGACTCGATAATTAATAAAAGACCATACAAAATACATCGTTAAACAAGACTAGTTACAGACACTAAAAATGCATCAACATGGGAAAACAGTTTCATCAAACAGGACATGACGGTTAATGATAATTTTACGAGTTTTTAAATCAAGACATTTGTATCCCCGGTGATTAGATGGGTAGCCAAGAAATACACAAGGGTAGGAACGGTAGGCTAGTTTGTGAATTGTCGTATGTGGTATAAGGGGATAGCAAATACACCCAAACACACGGAGGTGATCATAAGTGGGGAGACAGTGATATAGGCGTTGGGTGGGGGTTTGGAAGTTATGAATTTTGGTGGGTATAATATTTAAAAGGTAGGTGGCGGTTTCTAGGGCATGGTGCCAAAAACTGGTTGGTGTGGACGAATGGGCCAATAGGGTACGAAGTAGGTTATTTATGGTTCGTATTTTTCGTTCGGCTTTACCATTTTGTGAGGACGTATGGGGGCACGAAAACCGGAAGTGCATGCCTTGTGTGGTGCAAAAATTTTGAAATTGGTGGTTAGCATACTCTCGTCCGTTATCACATTGGAATTGTTTTATTTTGGTGCCAAATTGAGTTTGAACAAAGGTATTAAATGTTGTGAACATTGTGAAAACATCGGATTTATGAGCGATGGGGTAGGTCCATAAAAAATTAGTGTAATCATCCAAGAACAAGACATAATATCGATGACCCCCATTAGAGAGGATGGGGGATGTCCAAACATCACTAGGGCTGTAAACGAACCGAACGAACACGAACATGGCCTTGTTCGTGTTCGTTCGTTAAGGAAATAAATGTGTTCACGAACGGTTCATGAACACTTACCGAACGATATTTTATGTTCGTGTTCGTTCATTAAGGAAATGAGCGTGTTCGCAAACGGTTCACGAACAAAAACGAACACAAATAAATTTGGTGAACGCGACGAAGGATAAAGATAGATGGCCCAGAGAGTAGCACTTGAACTTGAATCCCTTATTGTGGAACAGAGGTTGATCGTATTCGTGGATGTAAATAATGAGAAATGAAAAGGAAATGATACATAAACAAGGTGAAAGTGGGTTTCCTAGTTTAATTGTTAGGGAAATAAAATAAATAAAAGTTTAATAATATAAAAAGTACAAATAAAATATAAGAAAGTACAAAGATCTTCAGTTAAAACACAAACATACGGACATAAACGAACGCAAATCAACGAATGTTCACGAACACGTTCACGAACACCTTACCGAACGTTCACGAACACAATCGAACCAACGGGACCTCTGTTCATGTTCGTTCATTTAACTAATCGAACGAAATTTCTTGTTCATGTTCGTTCGTTTATTAAACGAACGAACATAAACGAACTTCCCGCCGAACGGTTCATGAACTGTTCGCTGAACGTTCGGTTCGTTTACAGCCCTAAACATCACTATGAACAATATCAAATGGTTGAAAAGTACTAGTATTAGATGAAACAAAAGGAAGTCTAGTGTGTTTTCCGAAAATACATGTAGTGCAAACGTTGTTATTCAAAGAACCACAAGAAATTGAATGGGAAGTTTTTAAAGTTTGTAAAATGGCTGGGCCTGGGTGACCGAGCCTTTGATGCCAAATGTCTTGAGAGATAGCTGCATAGGTGGAAGCAGTATTGAGATTGGTGATGTTGGACGGACTGAGAGTGTAAAGATCCCCCGAGCTATTGCACCGTAGGATAGGTTTCTTGGTCTGAAGGTCCTTCACAGTAAAACCATATGGGTCAAATTCAATGGATAAGTGATTATCAGTTGTAAAACGACGAACAGATATGAGATTTTTAACTAAATTAGGAGCGTATAGGACATTATTGAGTTTAAAAGGTGGGAATGGCGGGGGAAGGGTTATGTTGCCTTGACCGTGAACCGGAATGGTCGTGCCATTGCCAACTATGATGTTGCGAATAATGCCAGAATTAAAAATAGATTGAAACTTATCGAGTTGAGGAGACATAGTACCTGACGCCCCGGTGTCCATGGTCCATGATGAAACAGTGTTGTGAAGAGCCAAATTATAGAGAGCTTGAGCAATATCGGTCGGAGCATAGGTAGTCATGTGATTATGGGCCGTGGATGTGGTGGTTGGTTTTGGGCCCAAAATCCCTTGAGCCGAGTTCTGTGTTTGTTGTGAAGGTGCATGTGATGGGCTGGGATTGGAGGGATATGGACATGGAGGGGGAGTCCATTGGGCCCAAGAGTGCGTGGGTTGCTGAGGTGGATATCCAGCCCATGGAGGAGGCGGCCAGTAGTAGGGAGGATAATGGTTGGCCTGCTGATGTCGTCCACGTCCGTATGAGGATCGACCGCGACCACGGCCTCTACCACGACCTCTGCCGCGTCCTCGTTCGGATGAGTGTTCGAACCGGTTGTAATTACGGGTATCGGTGGGTGCCCGAGAGGGCTGATCAGTTGTGGTGTTGAGGGCGGTTTCGGCCAACTGAGCTGATTGCTTAGCTTGCACGTTTTTTCTGTCTTCAACTTGACAAAGTCGAGAGCGTGTGTTATAAAAATCCGGAAGCGGCTGTGTCTGTTGTAGAATGAGAGAGATGCTCTCATATTGATCCGTGAGCCCAGTGAGAATCTGTAAAACAAGTTGGTTCTCGGATACGGTGGATCCAAGACTGGTAAGTTGGTCGTGAAGCAGTTTCATGTGTTGACAGTAATCCGCCATATTTGTGAATTGTTCGAGACGGGTGTTGAAAAACTTGTGTTGTATGGTGATTGTACGAGCCGCTTGATTATCTAGGAAAAGATTTCTGAGGCGACACCAAGCGTCGTAAGCGGTGGTATTGGTGATCATGATAGTGTGCATGAGGTCCTGAGAGATGGTTGCATAGATCCATTGTAGAACAATGGAGTCTATGCGTTCCCATGACTCAAGATAGGTGTGCTTGTGAGCCGGTTCTTTATCCTTGTCTTTATCCTTGTCCGATTCGGTTGAAGAAGAGGCGGCAGTAACCCAGGGTTTCAAGTGATCGAATACGTCATAAGCTTTGCAGTGGAGGATAAATAACTCCGCCCAGGTATTATAATGTTCAGTTTGGCTATCAAGAATAAAGGGAATAAAATTCTTGATGTTGTTGACTGTGACCGCGGGGTGGATAGGTGTTGTCATCTTCGGCCGATAGAGAAGAAGAGCCGAACAGATGAGGGAAGCAAGAAAGATGTCGAGATAGAGAGAGAGGTTGAGAAAAAATTAGGGTTAGACTCTTGATACCATGAAGAATATTATGGCTCAATTGGAATTCTCTTTCATTGATGCCTCAATATAAATACAAGATACAATCCCTTAGGGAACAAGTAAATCCCTTAGCTTAGGGAACAGGTAAATACAAGATAATAATAAGATCATAACTATATTTACATAAACTATATTCTATTAATGATAACTCACTTTTTCTATAGGTTCTCCTACACGCTTATAGTTACCACCTTCAACTTGACTAGTAACCGGTTTGCATCCTAGCCTTCATGTTTCCTCCAAAAGATCCAATGTGTACTTCCTAGAATAAACTAAATACCCTTTTCGCTCCTTTCAAACTCCATACCTAGGAAATACCTCAAGGCTCCAAGATCTTTGACTTTAAACTATTGTGCCATTAAGTTTTTGGTTTTTTAACAATAACAGAACCAGCATACACGACAAGACCTGCAATCTACCCAACAAACATGGTATGATGGTCTCATTCTTTGAATAATTCTATATTGCAAAGGTACTTTTAAGAATATATCTAACCATGGAGATTGTTTTAGACCATTTAAGGAGTTGTTGAGTTTACACACAACCTTGTGGTGATTCCAACAAGTTTCATTTATAATTCTGTTTGAGGTCTGGAATTTCATCAAGAAGAACATTTCACTAGAGAACACATAGGGCCTCTTTAATATTCTTGCGATTGACTATGTTATATAATCCGGATGTGAATGCATGGAATGAAGAAATGTTGCTTAGCTCACATCCTAACACCCTTTTCTTGTATGTGAGAATCTTGCCATCTAGTTATATTCTTGGATATGATAAGGGTTCTTGGTTTGATTGTGTTCTTGAGTTGGTCCTCTTCTTGCGTAAACCACTTGCTCCCTTTGTTTCAGGAGTGTTTGCATCCTCCTTGTTTCTAGATATGACACTTGTATAGTCAATTGATTTTGTCACGTGATAACATTATTATCGCCTAATTTGACAAAAATGACAAATCATGCGGGTGGGTGCACACCTTAACCTCCCTAAAATATATCTAAAACTAGTAGAATCGTCTGGTTCTTCATCTTCAACTTTCTCAAGCCTTAGGTTCGGCCTGTTGAGTTACACTCATTCATACGTAACTCATTCAAGATCCTTTTTTGAACAAGTTGTTTGTTTAAATGTCACACCTTCCTTTCTATGCGATAATTCTGTTACCAGAAAGTATGTAAGTAAGATTAGTCATTTTGAATTTTGTCCTTGAGTTCTTTGATTCCATCTTCTGCTGAACTATTATAACAATGAGGCCATTTACTTACTTTGTCCTTGTCGTTGACAGTTTCTCCACAATTATTTTAATTGGTGTATTATTATATTATTGAAGTAATATTACTCAATCCCACAATCTAGTGTGCAAGACATTACAATAGAATTGATTACTTTGGATTTTAATTATTGTGGAAGATCATTTACTTGGTTCGTATTTATTGGTGTCGTATATTTCATATTCGTATTTGCGTCCGTCGCCCAGTTCGCTTTTGGTGTTGGATTGTCACATATGGGAATATTGTAGTTGTTCTTCGTCGTTCGTATTTAATTATTTGCAATATGGCTGGAAAAGATTATTCTCTTTGGTCCATTACTACTTAATTGGATGGTAAAAATGATGCATACTGGAGTTATGTCATGAAAAATTTTCTTCGTGGAAAACATATGTGGGGTTATGTCACTAGGGTTAAAGCCAAGCCTATAAACGAGAAAGATGAAAATTATGCACTATTGCTTGACACATGTGAAATTGAAAACTTCAAAGTTATCACTTAGATCAACAACTTTGCAACACAATTAATTGGTATTCAATTGGCTAAGTATGACACAAAAAAGGAAGTTTGGGAGCATTTGGATAGATTATTTACAAAGTCTAATTTTGCTAAGCAGTACCAGTTCGGATATGATATACGTGCTCTTCAACAAAGTGATATGGGTATTTAAGATTTTTATGCTGCCATGTCTGACTTGAGGGATCAATTTGCCCTTAAAGAATCTAAAGATTTGAAAGTTTTTAAGGCATACATTACAACGAGGGAAGAGCAACGTTTGGTTTAGTTTTTTATGGCGTTACGTTCAAATTTTGAAGGATTGTGTGGAACAATCGTTCATCGGTCTCCTCTTCCCACAGTTGATTCAGTTGTTCATGAACTGACTGCAGAGGAGACTCATATCAAGTCTCAAGTTGATAAAGGGTCTAAAGCCACAGCCACTCCTGTCATGTTTGCTGTTCCAACTAAGCAATGTAGACCATCATGATCTCAACCTTCCAACCAATCTAGACAAACTCCTAAAGTTGCATTTGATGAGTGCGCACTTTGCAAACAGAAAAATCACTGAAAATCTCAGTGCCCATTGTTACTTAATAGACCTAAACAACCACAATCAGAGCAGCAACAAAAATGTGGTCAACTAAACAGATCAGGTGGACAATTTTAGTTACGTTCTTCTACTCCATCTTGGTCACCTAATCTTCCACAATTCACAGCCGCTTCTGCACCATCAATAGATATCGAGGCTTCTAGCACCATGCCACCTTCTGCGTTGGATCTCTACATTTTCGAGTAGTTCAAATAGTATCTAACCTTTAATCCTACTGCCATGTCAACATCCTTGTGGATTTTGGATTCTGTTGCATCTCATCATATGTCACCTTATTTGTCAGTGTTTGGTTCTTTGTCACGTGTTTCACCAGTCTCTGTTTTGTCTGCTAGTGCTACATCTATGTCAGTGGAGGGTGTTGGTTCTGTTACTACTCCCCACATTGCTCTCTCTGATGTTTATTATATTCCTAAACTTGCGTTGAATCTTGCTTTGGTCAGTCGGTTGTGTAAATTTGGTCATTTGGTATTCTTTTCTTATTCTCTTTGTGTGGAACAGGATCAACGCACTCAAAGGGTCATTGGGGTTGGCCGTAGGTTGGGGGAACTCTATGTTTTTGAAGAACTTAAAGTGTCTGGTGTTGCTGCCTCTAGTATTGATTTGTCTTCTTTTCGTTTGAGTCCTTTGTCTTCTTAGTTTTATGTTTGGCATTCTCATTTAGGACATGTGTGAGCGTCACGTTTACGGTTTTTAGCCTCTACTGGTGCTTTAGGTCATTTGAACACTTGTGATATTTCTGATTGTAGAGGTTGTAAATTGGCAAAATTTTCTGCTTTACCATTTAATAAAAGTGTGTCTTATTTTTATGTTCCTTTGGATCTTGTTCATTCTGATGTGTAGGGTCCATTGCCAATATCCACAAAGGGTGGCTCGAACTATTATATATCATTTATACATGATTATACTCGTTATACGTGGGTGTATCTTATGAAGCACAAATCTGATTTTCTTGGCATTTACATCAACTTTAGACTCTTGTAAAGGCACAACATTTAGCTGTGATAAAGTGTTTAAGGTGTGAATTAGGGGGATAATACACCTAAATTTTGAATGATTTGAATCCGAAACGCTTGAGTACCCTTTTTTTTAAAAGGTTGATCAATTTGTTTAGGCTGATTGTTCCTGAAGTATATACTAGTCGTCTTGCATCGACACTCCTGAACACAATGGTGTTGTATAAAGAAAACACCGCCATATTGTTGAGACTGCGCGTTATTTGCTTTTATCTGTGAGGTTCCTAGTACCTTTTGGGGAGACGCTGTTCTCACTGTTGTATATGTGATTAATCAAATTCCCACTTCAATGAATTCATGGATTTCTCCATTCGAGAAGTTATATGGTCATCTACCAGACTACTCTACATTACGAGTTTTTGGATGTACTTGCTTTGTCCTTTGCCCTCATGTTGAACGAAATAAGTTGGGGCCAAAATCAGCTGTATGTGTATTTTTGGGGTATGGTATTAGACAAAAAGGTTATTGTTGCTATGATCCTGTAAGTAAAAAACTATATGTTTCAAGACATGTAATTTTCTTGGACCATATTCCTTTCTTCTCGATTCCTTCTAAATCACATAATGTAACGAAGTCAGATCTTCTGCATATTGATCCTTTTGGTATTAACACAGAGGTTTCTGCTTTTGAACCATCTATGCCACCTAATGTGTCAGTTCATGAGATGTCTACATAGTCAGATAGTGCTTCCGCTCTATCTATGCCGCCTGTGGCTGCTCCTTCGATTATTGAGACCATAGATTCACGACCTTGAGGAGGTCTACCCATTCATGTAAGTCCACAAAACCACCAAATTTTGCTTACTCTACTTACTCAGGTCCATTTGCTTCCTTTATTGCAAACATACATCATTGATCTAAACCCAAGTCATATAGAGAGGCTATGTCTGATCCTCTTTGGAAGAATACCATGGCTGAAGAGCTTACTTCTTTTCATCAAACCCATATATGGGATTTAGTTCCACTCCCACCTAGAAACATACAATTGGTTGTCGATGGGTATATAAGATAAAGACAAAGGCTGATGGGTCTGTTGAGCGATACAAGGCTTGACTTGTTGCAAAGGGGTACTCTCAAAAGTATGGTATGGATTATGAGGAGACGTTTGCCCCAGTGCCAAAGATGACGACAGTTCGTACTATGATTGCAATTGCATCTGTTCGTCAGTGGAAGATTTTTCTAATGGATGTCAAGAATGCATTTCTGAATGGTGAAGTTCATGAGGTAGTTTATATGGCTCCTCCTCGGGGTATTGCTCACCAACCGGGTGAAGTTTGTCGGCTTCGAAAAGCCTTATATGGAAACAAGCCCCTCGTGCTTGGTTTGAGAAGTTCTCCACATTGATTACTTCACTTGGTTTTGTCCCAAGTAATCACGACTCAACGTTGTTTGTTAGATGTACGAATGCAGGAAGAATTATTTTGTCCATATATATTGATGCTATGGCTATTACTGTTGATGATCATGATGGTATTAAGTCATTGAAGCGAGATTTGGCTCACCGGTTCGCAATGAAGGATTTGGGATTGCTACGTTATCTTTTGGGTATTGAGGTGGCTCAGTCTAAGAAAGGTTATCTCTTTTCTCAGACTAAATATATATCAGATTTGTTTCACCGGGCACGACTCTCTGACAACTGGACTATAGACATTCCTCTTGAAACCAATGCATGGTATTCTCCTAGTGATGGCGTTCCTTTAGCAGATCCGAGTCTGTACCGTAACATTGTGGGCAGTTTGGTTTATCTTATAGTTACTCGCCCAGATATAGCTCACGCTATGCATGTGGTTAGTCAGTTTGTTACTGCTCCTACTTCTGTTCACTGGGGCGCTATACTTCGTATTCTAGGGGATGCTGATTGGGATAGTGATCATGATGATCGTAAATCCGCTACTGGTTTCTGTGCTTTTCATGGAGATTCATTAATCTCATGGAAAAGTAAGAAACAAGATGTTTTTTCTAGATCTTCCACCAAGGTTGAGTATCGTGCTATGGCCGTGGCTACATGTGAGATTGTATGGATACGTTGGCTTCTTGCAGATATGGGGGTCAACATTTCTTAGCCTACTCCTCTGCGTTGTGATAACAAAAGTGCTATGCAAATTGCAAAGAACTTTGTTTTCTATGAGCGAACAAAGCATATTGAGATTGATTGTCACTTCACTCGTCATCATCTACAACACGGGCTTCTATCGGGATTCTCTGTGTTTAGTTAGGGCTTATGTTTATGGCTATATATAGCCTTTATTGAGGGCGAACAAAGCATATTAACGGTGGATGTTAGCCTAATAAGTTTCATAAGTTTGGCCCTTCTATCGGGCTTCTCTATGTTTAGTTAGGACTTATGTTTATGGCTATATATAGCCTTTATGTCTTCTCTGTATTATACATTTCCTACTCTCTAATAATAAACCCTAGTCACATTCATTGTATATCTTGTTAATTAACACCTATGAGACAGTTATGGAAACGGTTGGATGGTGATTGGCGACAAAAACTATTCGAAACCATTTGATGACACAACTTCCAAATCCATCTTAACATAACTATCGAATTAACCTTGATAGTATCTTAAATAACGTTTAACTATTGTTAATTACAATAATACAAATCTAACAAATACAATATAAATAATTAGGTTTATGTATGTCCAACAATATGTCGTATATCAGCTGCAAGAATTACAATCTAAGGACAATTGAATGATCCACCTATTATAAATAAAAATTAAAAACTGTGACTGAAATGAAACTAATGTGTGTTGATTTGTAAAATTATACAGGAGAGATGTTAGTTGGGCCAGCAAACGTGTTTTTCATGGATGAAATATCGACTGGATTGGACAGCTCAACCACTTGTCGAATCACCAAGTTCTTAAGACGGATGGTTCATGTAATGGACTTAACAATGGTCATATCTCTTTTGCAGCCTGACCCTGAGACATACAAGCTTTTTGATGATGTCATATTGATGTCAGAAGGCCAAATTGTGTATCAAGGCCCTTGCCAAAACGTTCTTGAGTTTTTTGAGTGGATGGGATTTAAGTGCCCAGAAAGGAAGGGGGTAGCTGACTTCCTTCAAGAAGTAATTTCAAAGAAAGACCAAAAACAATACTGGTTCAAGAAAAATCAACCTTACCAATTTATCACAATCTATGAATTTTCGCACGCGTTCAAGTCTTTTCACATTGGACAGAAACTTGAAACAGATATTCATATTCCATATGATAAATCTAAAACACATCCCGATGCTTTGGTAAAAGAAAAATATGGAATATCAAATCTTGAATTACTGAAAGCGTGCTTCGATAGGGAATGGTTGTTATCGAAGCGTAATTCTTTTTTGTACATATTCAAGACGTTCCAGTTGACATTTATGTCATTGGTAGGCATGGCCATGTTTTTCAGAACTGAAATGCATGTGGGAAGTTTAGAAGATGGAGGGAAGTTTGTTGGTGCACTTTTCTTTGGCCTCCTTATTGTGATGTTTAATGGGATGGCTGATCTTGCATTGACAGTCATGCGGCTTCCAGTATTTTATAAACAAAGAGATGTGTTGTTGTATCCCGCATGGGCTTTTGCTCTTCCCATTTGGGTGCTTAGAATCCCCTTATCTATTATGGAATCAGGTATTTGGGTGGTTCTTACATATTACACTATAGGCTTTGCTCCAGGTTTCACCAGGTAAAATAACAGTGACTTGTGCTAACAAAATTTCATCATTATGTTTCTTCAATATCTAACAGTTTTTGTGGTTTAGGTTTGCTCAACAGTTCTTGACGTACTTTGCCATACATCAAATGGCTCTCTCCCTTTTCCGATTGATTGCTGCTGTTGGAAGAACAGAAGTACTTTCAAACACTTTGGGTGCCTTTACCCTATTGCTGATAGTCACCCTTGGAGGATTCATAATAGCAAAGGGTACAATTTTAATTCTATTTATATATCCAAAATTTGGGCTGGTGGGCTCACCATGTTAGATATGTAAAAAAAAGTTTTCACTATTAACCCGAACATAACCCAAGTTGACCAATTTTCAAATATGCGTGTTGTATTTGCCCCTTTAGTGTCATCTATGTTCGGGTTTGTGGTGAAAACTTTCTTTTACATATCTTACATGATTTTTGACCCATGAAATTATCATCTGATACCATATAAATACAAACTGATATATCTAATGATGTAACTTCAGATGATAGTGAGCCATGGATTTCATGGGGATTCTATGTCTCTCCTATGATGTATGCACAGAATGCCTTGGTTCTAAATGAATTTCTTGACAAAAGATGGAGTGCTGTAAGTTAACTCTTGATAACACACTTCAATTAATAGAAAGTAATGATTTTCCTTATAAAAATACATGTAGAACTGCAGAATTGACTGTTTGATAAGATTATCATTGCACCTCAATAAAATAAAGTCTCCTTTATGCAGCCCAATATTGATCCGCGAATAAATGCATCAACAGTTGGGAAAGCCCTTCTCAAATCAAGAAGCTTTTATACAGAGGAGCACTGGTTCTGGATATCTGTTGGAGCACTCCTTGGGTTTTCGATTATCTTCAACATATTATTTATTGTAGCACTAACTTTCCTGAATCGTACGTATAGCTTCGCATCACATTTTCTTCCTCACTTCTCGTTGTAGATTTGACTCTATGAATCCTTTCTTTCAGCCCTTGGTGATGCTAAACCTGTGATCAGAGAGGAAAATGACGTAAATAATTCAACGAATCATAGCAGTAGAAAGGTCTATGAAGGTGAGCCTTTGATTTTTATATCATGATGCTTGGTCTTTGTAAAAAGGTAATAAATTATGTTTGACATGTTGTAAATGATCATGAAGGTACTGATATGGTCGTGAGAAGCAGTTCAGGAAGAAACATTTCAACCGTTAAAAGAAGAGGAATGGTTCTACCATTTCAACCTCTTTCACTTGCTTTCAACCATGTGAACTACTACATAGATGCGCCTTATGTTAGTCACTTTACAATCCATCATTTTCTATATTATTTTTACTAGGGATTCTCCTATTTAAAATCAACTGTATTTAATCAACGTAAGTCACAGATATTATCACTACATTGTGGTAATTTTGACCCATTTCATGGGCCCATTTGGTGAATTTTGCTGCTTAGAAGGATTAAGCTAAAAAGATGTAACGAAATTATATTAGAGTTAGTTATTATATTTTCTAGTATTAGTTGAGCTTTTTTGAAGAGAGTTAGTTGTTGAAAATTTCGAATTAAAAGAGTTTCCTTTGCGTGCAAGGCAAGGAACCATGGAGTGGATAATTATTAGAATATTTAAACGTGTTTAGGTTTAATTATTTAGTGATAATTATCATGTCCAATATAATAGGTTTATTAGCAATCCTAGTTATAATCTAATAGGAGTGTTTAGATTATAAATACCATGCTTTGGGTATTACTGATTGTAATTCAAGTTTTGAGTCAGTTTCTTGAATAATAATAAACGTTTGGGTGTTAGCCAAATACTTTGCAATTTCCGATTTCAGTTTCCGTTCGATACCGATTCATCTTGAATCGGTATCAGAGCATACATGGGGTCCTCGATTCAGCAACCTGCGAACAAGGGGTTAGGATCAGTAAGCTGCAACGAGGGAGGTTGTCGCTTCCTACCGTGGAATCAATCGACGCTCCTTCTTCGGACAAGAGGAGAGGGCGGCTGGAACAGAAATCGGATCTGGTTGCTGCGAATTTGAAGAGAAGGATCAGAATAGGTGACAGCAAGTGCGAAGTGTTGCTGTTGGTTCTGTTCTCAGGCGAATCGAAGAGGGCAGCCGGAAATTACCGAGGTGGTGTGTCATTGGTGTGAGAAAGGGTTGTTTTATCAGAAGAAAGTGGAAATTAATATTGTTTATACCAGAAGCACAAAACACAAAAAACTTTAAACTAGTGTGGTGCATCTGACGTTTCAAGTGGAATTAATTCATCTTGAATTAATTAAACATAAAATGTATTTTGAACAGTGGATTAAAATTTGGAAAACGTAAACTTATTTTAATCAGCTCTTGAGTCCGCGTCGAAGTCCAAACTCAGGATTTAAACGTGTAGACCGGAAGAAACTAAACCAGTTACACCGGGTACGTTTAATCTTACGTATAGTTGACGAAAGAAAAATATGGTTGGAAGCGACAGTGGTAGCGGCTCGAATACCGAGAAATCGGTTCCAAATTCAACATCGCTTCAATGCCCAATGTTGAATAAGGTTAATTATACAATTTGGGCGTTGCATATTCGCATGATTTTTAACGTTCATGGCGTGTGGGAGGCCATTGAACCCGGAACTGAAACCGATGTGAAGAAAAACAATATGGCGAATGCTTTGTTGTTTCAATCCATACCGGAAGAACAGATCTTGCAAGTTGGTAATCTGAAGACGGCAAAAGAGATGTGGGATGCACTGAAAGCGCGCCATCTGGGAGCCGATCGGGTACGTGAAGCAAGACTACAGACACTCATGTCAGAATTTGAGGCGTTAAAGATGAAGGATTCTAGTACAGTTGATGAGTTTTCGAGCCAGTTAACAGGAATGTCTTCAAAAGCGGCGTCTCTCGGTTCTATAATAGAGGAACAAAGGATTGTGAAAAAGTTTCTCAGTGGTTTACCAAGACGGTTCATCCATATGGTAGCCTCAATTGAGCAACTTGTGGATCTAAAAACAGTTGCATTCGACGATGTTGTTGGTCGAATAAAGGCGTATGAAGAACGCATAAAAGATGAAGAATTGCAGTCGGATAATCACGGTACACAAACAAAACTAATGTTTAATAATTCTAATGCCTCTTCAAGTTCTAGACAGACTTCACGCGATTCGAGTAAGGGACGCGGGAAAGGCTCGAACCGTGGACGTGGTGGTGGTGCACGCGGTCGAAACCAATTTGGTCAAAATCGTGGGTCACAAAACGGGTCCAACAAATGGGATAAACAACAAGGAAAGAAAGATTATTCGAAGGTTCAATGTTTTCGATGCGACAAGTTCGGTCACTTTGTTTCGAGATGTCCAGAGCGAAAGAAAGAGAAACAAGCAAACTTGATCGATGCGGAAGAAATTGACCCGTCTTTGTTTATGGTGCAAGATGTTCAAGAAATCGTTTACTTGAATGAAGAAAAGGTCATTCCAAAAAATTACGAGAGCGGTTCGGAAGAAAAAGACTTGTAGTATTTGGATAATGGCGCGAGTAACCATATGACGGGTAATATATCTCTTTTCTCTGAATTAAATAAGCGTGTTGGTGGCAAAGTTAAATTTGGGGATGGGTCTCAAGTCGAAATATGGGGGAAAGGGTCTATATTACTATTGGGTAAAACGGGGGAGCAAAGGTTAATGACCGATATTTATTATATCCCTAGTTTACGTAATATAATTAGTCTAGGTCAAGCAACGGAGTGTGGATGTGATATTCGTATGAAAGACGATTATTTATTAATGTGTGACGCTCAAGGCAAGGTATTAATGAATGTTACTCGATCTAAAAATCGTCTTTATACGATTAAATTAAAAGTTGGAAAACCCGTTTGTTTGAAAGCTCGGATTGATAATGAAAATTGGTTATGGCACGCGAGACTTGGTCACCTAAATTTCGAGTCCATGAAACAAATGGTGAATAAAGATATGGTCGTGGGGATGCCAAAAATCAATCATGAAAATCAAATATGTGATTCGTGCTTAGTCGGGAAGCATACGAGACAATCTTTTCCGAAGAAGGCGTCGTTCTGGGCAACGCGTGCCTTGGAACTTATTCATGGAGACTTATGCAGTCCAATTTCTCCGAGCACAATAGCGGGAAATAGGTATAAATTTGTCTTGGTTGATGATTTTTCACATTTCATGTGGACTTTTCTTTTGAAGGAAAAAAGTGATGCGTTTGAAACCTTCAAAAAGTTTAAAGTCATGGTGGAAGTGGAAGTTAGTAGAAAAATCAAGACGTTTCGAACCGATCAAGGGGGGGAATTTACATCTCATGAGTTCAATCGGTTCTGTGAAAACGAAGGGATTATTCGACACTTAACCGCTCCATATTCACCTCAACAAAACGGGGTGGTGGAGAGGCGAAACCGTACCTAAATGGAGATGACTCGAAGTATATTAAAAGCGCGACAAGTTCCTAATTTTATGTGGGGGGAGGCGGTGAGGCACTCAACCAATTTAATAAATAAAACTCCAACACGGGCGTTACACGAAGACAAAACACCGTACGAGATGTTAAAAGGAAAGAAACCGGATCTTAAATTTCTTAAGGTTTTCGGATGTGCCGCTTATTTGAAAATTGTTGGCGGACATCTTCCAAAATTAGACGATCGTTCGACTCGTCTAGTTTATCTTGGAAGCGAAAAAGGTTCGAGGGCGTATCGTTTATACAATCCAACGACTCGAAGAATTGTTGTGGGTCGAGACGGGGATACGGAGTTTGATGAAACGCGTGGTTGGAATTGGGGAAAAAAATTGTTTTTAATGACGAAGAGTCTTGCGAACCGGGTATGTTTTGGGTAGACTTTGGTGGCGTAATTGACACTGGAGATGGAACCGTAAATACCGAACTTGGTGGGTCCACTTCTGGAACAGATGTAAGCTCGAAAAATTTTAATGATGAGATTGGGACTGAGTCAACTGGTCAGTTGACCAGCAGCTCAGAAGAACTCATCAACAGCAGTTTAGCACGTACACATAGTCACAACCCATTAACTATGACATCTAGCTCACTAGGCCCAACTAACAATGGAGTGAATATTTGCTCACGTGATTTGTTGCAGCAAACTCCAACAACTACTAACATTATTTCACAAAAATCAAATTGGAATAATGGATCACATGGCTCAAATCATGAAGGCAGTATAGTTGGGCGTGAATGTCAAGGAAATATTAACTCTAATTTTGTGAACAGTAATGCACAACAAAATAATTTTATGACGCCCGAGCCAATTGTTCGTAGATCGAATCGTGCTACGGTTACCCCGGTACGTTTTAATGATTACGTACTAAATTTGAGTACGGTTGATGAAGATTTTTTATTGCTTACGGATGATGAACCGGTTCGTTTTAACGATGCAAAATCTAAACCGGAGTGGATGAAAGCAATGTGCGCAGAAATTGAATTAATTAATAAAAATAATACTTGGTCGTTAACCGAGTTACCGCGCGGTGCAAAAGCGATTGGTTTGAAGTGGGTTTTCAAGGTTAAGCGAAACGCGGATGGCTCACTAAATAAACACAAGGCTAGACTTGTGGCGAAGGGTTATGTTCAGCAACCTGGAGTCGATTTTGATGAAGTGTTCGCGCCAGTTGCTCGACTTGAAACAGTTCGGTTACTTTTATCTCTCGCAGCGAATGAAGGGTGGGAATTACATCATCTAGATGTTAAATCTGCATTCCTACATGGCGAATTAAAAGAAGAAGTTTATGTCGTTCAACCGGAAGGGTTCGTTAAAAAAGGCGAAGAGCATAAAGTCTATAAATTATCGAAGGCGTTATACGGGTTAAGGCAAGCTCCACGTGTGTGGAATACGAAATTAAATAATATTTTATTAGATATGAAATTTCACCGGTGCTCGCAAGAACAAGCCGTATACCGAAGAACCGTTGGAACGGACATCTTATTAATCGGCGTGTACGTGGACGATTTAATTTTGACGGGTTCAAATTTGAAACTTATTATGGAGTTTAAGCGCGGTATGGCTAAAAACTTTGAAATGTCGGATTTGGAATAGCTTACTTATTATCTTGGAATTGAAGTGTCGCAGAGCACGGACGGGATAAAAATTAAGCAGGAGGCGTATGCAAAGAAAATACTGACGGAAGCCGGTATGATTAACTGCAATCCTACTAGTGTTCCCATAGACCCGAACGTGGAAGTTTCTAAATTTGAAGACGAATAAGATTTTGATGCAACGACATATCGAAAGATTGTCGGGTGTCTCCGGTACCTTTTACAGACTCGACCAGATTTGGTGTTTTCGGTCGGAGTAGCAGTCGGTACATGCAATGCCCGAAGCAATCTCATGCAGCTCTCATCAAGCAAATTCTTCACTATTTAAAAGGTACTTTTAGTTATGGCATTACCTATACTCGAGGAGGAAATATGTTGGTTGGTTACAGTGATAGTAGTCACAACATAAATCCGGACGATGGAAGAAGTACTACGGGACACGTGTTTTATTTTGGGTCTTCCCCAATTACTTGGTGTTCTCAAAAGCAAAGTACGGTTGCTTTATCATCGTGTGAGGCAGAGTGTATGGCGGCTAGTGCAGCCGCGTGTCAGGTGGTTTGGCTAAAAGAATTGATCGGTGAATTACTCGACAAGAAAATTCAGGCGGTGGTGTTACGTGTTGATAATACATCGGCGATAGCTCTCATAAGGAACCCGGTTTTCCATGGAAGGAGCAAACACATAAAATCCCGGTTTCACTACATTCGGGAATGTGTTGATCGTGAAGATATCGTGGTCGAGCATGTTAGTGGCATTGATCAAAAGGCGGATATTTTGACGAAGGCTCTTGGGAAGATCAAGTTCAAGGAGATGACTGAAAAGCTTGGAGTTGAAGACTTGTCAGATACGAGTTCGAAATTCCAGGGGTGATTGTTGGAAATTTCGAATTAAAAGAGTTTCCTTTGCGTGCAAGGCAAGGAACCATGGAGTGTATAATTATTAGAATATTTAAACGTGTTTAGGTTTAATTATTTAGTGATAATTATTATGTCCAATATAATAGGTTTATTAGCAATCCTAGTTATAATCTAATAGGAGTGTTTAGATTATAAATACCATGCTTTGGGTATTAGTGATTGTAATTCAAGTTTTGAGTCAGTTTCTTGAATAATAATAAACGTTTGGGTGTTAGCCAAATACTTTGCAATTTCTGATTTCAATTTTCGTTCGATACCGATTCATCTTGATTAGTCTTCTAACTTGAGAAATGTTGGGTCAATCTTGATGGGTTAAACTCGAGTTATGGATCTGGTTCGGAGCTGATTTCAGTATGGGTCAGTGGGATCAATAAATGAGTCTTAGAGAGGGATAGTTGTCATTTTTATTTATGCAAGTAGTGTGTCTAGGTCATGGGTATTAGTAGTTATTTCCTTTGTTTACCTTGCATGGAGTCTTCCCTATTTATGTAAGCTTTGAGTATGAATGAAGTGTGGTTGTTTCAAGTAGTAAAATTTGGTTCCATTTCTGTGTCATCACTAGTCATAAGCCAGGGACATCAAGACATACATAATTTTCAATAAACTTTCTCTCTATGTTAGGTTAGATCTGGAATAGTTTAGGATAGATTAGTTTAGTTTTTTATTCCTTTAGGTCATATGGGTTGAACGCATCAAACTGTTAAACATATTGAAATGCATAAATTAAATCCTGGTAAATTGCTATATTAAAATAAGTTTAGATTGTTTTAGTTAGTATAGTTTTCTTTATCTAATTTAGCATGCTATTGAACCATAAAGTTAAATGAAAAAGAATAAAACATGTTATGGGGTCAGGTTGGCTGTTTTTGACATGTTATCTTGCCTGCCCATTTCGCCACCCCTAATTATCAAACTATATATGACCAGGAAATGAAGGCTAGAGGGGTTAAAGATTGCCGACTGCAATTGCTCAAGGATGTTAGTGGTGCTTTTAGACCAGGGATATTGACTGCACTTATTGGAGTTACTGGTGCTGGAAAGACAACCTTGATGGATGTGTTAGCAGGTCGTAAGACTGGTGGATACATTGAAGGAAATATCTTTGTTTCAGGATACTCAAAGAATCGATCAACATTTGCTCGTGTTAGCGGTTATTGTGAACAAAATGATATTCACTCGCCAAATGTCACTGTTTATGAATCTCTTTTATATTCTGCATGGCTTCGTCTATCTTCAGAAGTTGATACAAGTACACGCAAGGTATTTACTTATTATTTATTACCTTTTATGACTTTTTTCATTATAATTATCACTATTTAAGTTCAGAATCCTCTATGTTCTTTCTTGTGTTGACAATTTTTGTGAATTTTAGATGTTCGTTGATGAACTGATGGAACTAGTAGAGCTTCATCCTTTAAGGAATGGAATTGTTGGGCTTCCAGGTGTAAATGGTCTTACGATAGAGCAACGGAAGAGGTTAACAATAGCAGTAGAGTTGGTGGCGAACCCATCCATCATCTTCTTGGATGAACCAACCTCTGGCCTTGATGCTAGATCTGCAGCCATTGTCATGCGTACTGTAAGAAACACAGTTGACACGGGGAGAACTGTTGTTTGCACAATTCACCAACCAAGCATAGATATTTTCGAATCTTTTGATGAGGTTTGTAGCATACAAATGAGAGATTTTGAAAATGGGTCGTGTTGGGTTGACCCATAAATACCTCGTTTGTCATTTTAAATAGAATTTATAGATAAGTATATGCTCAGAGTAACATATATCATACAATAATATTTGAAGTCTTTGAAGAAAATGAATTTTAGGAGGTTGTATGTATTAAAAGTAGACTTTTGACAACTGTCAATTCACTTTACCCATTCTCCATATAGACAAAAATAATTATTTGACCTGTATGAGATAAAACAATGCTCAAAATTAACCCATTCATAAGTGAATGGGTGAAAATTGCCATGTCTCGGGCAAATCTATAGAATTGTCATTTTTATGCTAATCCTGGTGTGATGCTTAAATTTGCAGTTACTTTTGATGAAGATTGGAGGACAAATTATCTACGCTGGACCATTAGGTGACCGGTCTCACAAGCTTGTGGAATATTTTGAAGTGAGTATGAGTATGACCAGCAAATATTAGCCATGATCTTGTGTACTTTAAATGAAATTTTCCTAATTTTTATTTCCTTTAGGCTATTTCAGGGGTGCCAAAGATCAAGAATGGTTATAATCCTGCCACATGGGTATTGGAAGTGACTTCTTCTTCAGCTGAAATTCAACTTAATGTTGACTATGCTCAGATTTATGCCAATTCCACCCTCTATCAGTAATTTCTACGTCTTATATCTGGTATAATTGTTTTCGTTCTATATTTCTAATATATGTTTTATGGATAATCTATGGTGTTATCAGGGACAATCAAAAACTAATTGCGGAACTTAGTGTCCCACCAAGCGGTTCCAAGGATCTCTCTTTTAGAACCAAGTACACACAACCGTTTATCATACAATGCAAAGCGTGTTTGTGGAAACAACATTGGTCGTATTGGAGGAACCCGCAATATAACGTCATTCGCTTTGTTGTCACCATCGTCATTGCTGGTCTATTTGCTGCTATTTTCTTCAAAAAGGGTGAAAAGATGTATGGCTATTCATACTTTGCTTCGTCAATCTTAATAATTTAACCTCTTCTACTTAATCTATCCATGATTTCACTTTAGAAGGCCACATAAAAGAAACTTATATGTATATAAATGTATTAACTAAAAAAGAGTTATTACACTTTCTTTTCATTTCTCTTATCTGAAAATTTAAAGTGAAGATAAACGAATTGGTCACAAATTAATCATCAAAATACTGCTAGAGAAGCATATGAATAGTTCAACATTACCTTACCTTTGAGTTTGTGCATACAGACATCAACTACAAGATCTTCTGGATTTGTGTGGAGCTTTGTATGCTGTTGTTCTCTTCCTTGGAGCAATAAATCAAAACTCAGTGCAGTCTATTGTTTATGTAGAGAGAACAGTTTTCTTTCGTGAAAGGGCTGCAGGGATGTATTCATCCTTACCTTATGCACTTGCCCAGGTAAGATATGAGTCAGAGAAACTCGAGTTTTTAATTTACTATATAATAGGTAAGAACTTATTATAACTTAAATGATGACATTGTGCAGGTGACCATAGAGTCGTTATATATTGCTATTCAAACTAGTGTTTACACCTTCTTTTTGTATCCGATGATGGGGTTCGAGTGGACAGCTGCTAAGTTTTTGTGGTTCTACTACTATATGTTTATGAGCTTTATCTACTTCACTTTATTTGGTATGATGACTGTGGCATTGACACCAAACCCCCAAATATCTGCTGTTTTGATATACTTTTTCATCTGCCTTTGGAACTTGTTCTCTGGAATCATCATCCCAAGACCGGTATTTTGTCTTGCTTTACACCTTCTTCCTTTAAGAGTCACCATAGTAGTGTAAACTAATACCAATGGGGTGGTGGTCCATTGGCAAAGGCAAAGCCTTTAAACACCTTGGGAGGGAGAGGTCTTGGGTTCAAGTCCCACAGACGACATGAATAAAAGAAATTTGCCGTTAAAAAAAGTAGTGTAAACTAATATGTATAGGTGCAAAATGGGCATGTTGGATAGCGAGCGAATAAAGATGTGGGTGAAAATTGGTCGGGTGTCACTCATACACAAACCCATGTATTATATAGTTTTGGAATATTATAAATTTAATGTTACATTATTAATCTAACATTAAGCAAAGTATGATGTTAATACATTTGATACAAGTCCTTTTTGACCCTTTTCCTTTATAGTAAATCTTTTTAACTTAATCATTTGGTCCGTTAGAGATAAACCATAATCCGATAATCCCATTCAACAAACGCTTGAATTTCTTTTATAGTAAATCTTTTAACTTAATTATTATAATCCGACGTATCCCATTTAACAAACGCTTGAAACTAATAAACTTATTTTTAATATTCAGCAAGCACCAATATGGTGCAGGTGGTATTACTGGGCAACCCCTTTCAGCTGGACAATCTACGGCCTCATAACCAGCCAACTTGGTGATAAAAATTACATGTTAGAGGTGCCTGGATCTGGTAACATGACTGTGAAAGGCTTCATCAAAGAACGCTTCGGGTACGAGTATGAATTCCTTCTTGTGGTGGCAATAGCACATGTTGGTTGGATCCTTCTATTTTTCTTTGCTTTCGTGTATGCCATCAAGTTCCTCAATTTCCAACATAGATAACATCTGGTTGTTCATTTATATATATGTAATCATTTTGTTTCTCCATGAAAGCTCACAAGATAGAGTGAATAATGGTCAACTTCTGTAAAACATCAAAGGAACGTTTACGATTTATGCCAATAATAGAGGTCTAAGTATAGTAATAATAAGCAGTCGATCTTAATACATATTGAGGGTTTAAGCATTAATCACACAAGAACAAAACAAAGTATGTCGGGATTCATGTCAATCTTTTGGTCCAATTGGTGTAAGTTTGATTTTGTGTAATTTGATGTAGTTTGTTGTTTGGCTGCCTATTGGCTTGGTGGTTTTGTGAATGAAGTTGAACTTTCAAAAAAAAAAAATAGACTCGTTCACGGTTCACCTGCTAACCCGTGAGCTGTGAACAAACCCCGATTAGACCAACATGCACCCCCTAATCGATATAGTTGTTTGTTGATAGGGGGCCAATAACCCAAATGAGCAACACATTTGTCAATCGATGGGAATGCGGGAAAAAGAGTGAAAAACAACCCATAAGTCCATAACTCACAAAATAATAATCACAAGACCTTATTAATTATAATTTAGTTTTCTTTTATATTTTTCGATTGTATTATTTATTTTAACTAAGTCCGGAGTTTAGGTTATGTTGACAAAAATTAGGGTTTGTTTGGTATGGGGTAATGGAATGTACGGGTGAACGAAATGGCCGGGGTAATTGTGATAACTCGTGCAAATTCTTGAACGTTTCGTTTTACTATGTAATTTCATGTACGTTAAATTAATTGAATTTAGTGATTTATTTTATTTGAACGATTGTGTGCTTGGTAATGTGTAATGTGAATTATGTGAAACCGAAACCCGAAACTGAAATATTAGAATACGTTATTTTGTGAAACGAAGCGTTGTATTATTTTGCTTTATGATGCAAAACGTTTTAATTAGTTAGCGTGTGTAACTTGCGAAATCGTCACTTAGCAAATCCAACCAAAGCCCACCCCCTCTCCTCTTACGCCACCAACCGGCCCAAACCCCCACCCCATACCCTTGTTCGAAAATTTAAGCCCAAACCCACACCCTTTTGTGTCTTGTAGCCCATTAGCCCAACTTCCTTGTGTTTTAATTATTATGCACTTGACTTTGGGAATAAGAAATCAAAAATCAAAACCCTAAACTCCCCCCCCCCCTTGTGTTCGTCGACCAGAAGAAACCCCCCCCCCTGCGCAAATCAACTCCCAGTTCAGCTTCTTGATTCGCCTTTCACTTCCTTGTAATCCCTTCTCTTGCTCCAAGGTTAGTATTCATGATTTGGATTGTGATTCATGGTGTGATTTTGTGGAAACATGGCTGTGATTTTTAGTTGACATGCTAGGGTTTTGATGTTATATGATTTATTTCGTTTGAGTATGCGACTTGTTGAATTAATCGATGATATGTATGCATAAATGATCATTGGCTGCGTTTTTGGTGAAAATCATGATGTTTTGTATCTAGGGTTCTGTGATTTTGATATGATTAGATGGTAATTGATGGTTAGCCTTTTGTTGGTTGTTATAAGGAAGAGTCGGAATCGCTTACACGCGTTTTAGTGTCGTTTAAATGTAAAACAGCATGCTGATTGACGAAAACAGCCAACTTCAGTTGGCTGTAAACGGACCATTATAAATCGAAAAATTGATTTTTTGAAGTCTAAATTAAACGTTTTCGAAAAACTCTTCAAATGGCACAGCAATCATATTTTTTTGAGGTCGTTTGTTATTTTTAAAGGTCCGTTTTGTACAGTAGCAAAAGCTGCGTTTTTACTGCAAAAAATGTGTGTTATTTTTTTCGTCATAACTTGAAATCTGGAAAGAGTTAGGTCATGAAATTCGTAAAGTAGATGGCCACGGGTGTCATCGTAAATCTCCAACTGGAATTTCGTCAATCAGACTTACGATGAATTTTAAATGAATTTTTTCGTGGACTGCAGTCAGAAAGTGACGAATCTGACTGCAGCCCGGTAAATGATTTTTATAAAATAATTAGTAATTAATTGAGTCCCGAGATTTTTACACAATGTGATGTGGACCGTTTAGAACATTCTGTAAAATTTTGGGAATTTTTGGAGCAAGTTAATTATTTTATTAAAATACCCGAAAACAGCCCAGTTTTGAATGTTAAAGCTGAAACAATATAAGTGGTGATTTGCGTGTCTAAATGTCGGTTATGTTATCTGATAATGATCCAACTTGTTATATGTCAACGAAAGTGTCATGTGAAGTATCGTGTGCTTACTCTTGAGTAGTTATAGGTGGAATGTATATATGGGCGTGAACTGTCAAAGTGAGTGTATGTTATGTGGTAGATGCGTATAGGAACTTTGTGCCCTATTTGAAACCACTAATGGACTAACTGGTAATCATACTAGGACGTGATTAACCGACCTTGACTGTTAGCTATTTTTAAGAGTCAAACCGAGCAACCAAAGGTGAGTTCTCACTTTTCTACAAAGCATGGGATTCCTGGTGGTTTGGGAATGGGTTAAAGAACAACTATCCCCCTTGGGTGGGATGCAACCTGCGTATTCTCCTTGGGTAGAATACGTACCTCGGTCCTCCTTGGGTAGGACAACCTTAAACTTACTAGACAACAACTCTATCATGAAGTCCCTCATTTTTATATCGACTTAATCGTTGGGCCATTGGCGAACGGGTTATTAGTTAAATAGCGCTATTAGGTCTGACAAGCCTCACACCGTGTCGCAGAGGACGGGAGTGGACTAATGTACTTGGGCACTTAGTCAATGATGATAGACATTGACGCAGGGCACTCAAACATGACTTAAGTCAGAAGTCGATATGGTAACGGGTCTAGTGGTTTACAACATGGGGTAGCCCCCACGGTATATGGTTATGGGAACAAGAAACTGGATAACTTTTGGTTTTCGAAACAACTTATGGTTTTTGGAACAACTTAAAAACGGACAACCAACTGTGAACTTGCCAACATTTTTATTGATACGCTACTATATGCTTTGCAGGTCGTTAGGTTATTTGTTGGAGCTTGCATGGAGAAGGAGTCGTTGTGGGACATGAACCGTTGTGTGTTCATGAGAAACTTTATGAAACTTTAAACTTATATTTTGGTTTTGAACTTAATGTTTCCGCTGTTAACTTAGACTTTGCTAAATTGTTTGACACCAATTATATTGTTTGTGTTGGGTTTTATTTACTTATTTATATTGTTCAATATGGTTGGTGGCTTGATCCTGGTCAGTCACGCCCCCTGCGGTGATACTCCACGTTTAGGGGTGTGACAGATTGGTATCAGAGCCATTGGTTATAGTGAACTTGGTTTTAAAAAGGGAAAAATCTTTTTTGATAAAAACCAGACTATAACCTGTTTAGTGCTCAACGATCCACAACGACACTTCGCTCCACATGCAAGGCCCAACACTTTAGATGGTATGGTCTATGTTTATGTTACCTACTTGTTAGTTACATTTGCATGGTGCGATGTCTATGGTATGCCTAGTTAACGTAGTAGCATGTTGCCCTTATTAACCCTAGTGTGCTCGCTTTGGCACTCAACTGTTTACTTGAAACTTGACAAGTAGTGATCAAATTCTTTTCTTGTTTTCTCTTCACCCCATTACGACAACTGTTTTGTGCGTTCTATTTATTCATACGATTGTCTCGACATGACGTCGTCGTTACAGCTAGAATTCAGATCTGACCCTCTGTATATTCGGTTTGCACGACAACATTCACATGGGCCAGAACCGGCCCAAACAAACTCGGATTTAGGAGAACAATATACCCACGCGTCCATGTTGACAAACCCCATCATCTCCACTAGTCGTCGTCACCAGAAACGAAGCAGTCACAGTTACACACGTTTGTCGTTGTACAACTCGAAACCCTGTCTTTCGAACTCTGTTTTGAACAAATGATGTACTCACGTGACCATGATGCAACTAACTTTCTTATCGTGTTTTTGCCACCATCCACCATTACTGGAACTGCCTCTGGAGAACATAATAGTTTACAGAATTCTTCGGTTATTTGATGGATTTTTAGTTTCGCTTAATTCTTTGTATGAACATCACCAACCTCCTGTTTCTTCAATCCGCAACCGATATAACGAAACGCTAACAACCATACCACGATTACCACCGATCACACTAATCTATGCTTTAATGACTGTGCATGATTGAATTAACAAGACAAATAAATTTCTGATTACTGTCATATACATACAAAGGCATTTCATGTTGCAAGATTTTTCATCATTATTACAGGCAACACAATATGGTTCAATTAGTGCACAGAACAAAGCTAGCACAGTTATCAGACAAATCAGAAGTACTGACGGGAGTTCAGTACTCAGACAGACATAATGTTAAGACACAGAATGAGCCCGAAACCAAGAGTTACACTAGAATAGTGGGTAGGAAACTTGGGATTACAAAACTGCCTTCCTAGTGATGATTTGGGTGCCGGAAAGTGCCAGCAACACACTAAAACTGCATAATTCTGCAGAAAACAACCAAATTCAGCAAAAATCAGCTTTCTAACATCAAAATATAATGCAAAATTTTGGTTTAATGGTCCAGAATACCTTCCCAAGTGTTGGGAATCAAAACTATCATAAAGTGGAACATAAAGCACACTAAACTGCGTAATTTAGCACCTTAACGAACCGGTAACCAACCAGACACTACCCGAAACACCAAATTTTCACTAGAAGCACTGTTTTAGCATTTTCGAGCTAGTTATGGTCACCGAACATCATAACATGTCTTATAAACACATAACACCTAAAACACTAAACGTTATACTTGAAATCTAACTTGAATCTTTAACTAATCATTACATCTTAACCAAGACCCCCCACCCCACCTCCAATTCACGGTTCAACATGGGGACCCACCCATGATTTTCCTTCATTTGTTTAATAGATTTTCTTAATACTTTTGAGACACAAGAACCATTAGATAACATGTTGTTGGAGAACTTTACTTATAACCTCAAGACTTAACATACCACTCATTTCATCACTTAAACAACTTACCCTCCTCCCCCTTCCTTCCCTTCTTGCTCTCGGCCTTAACTCACACACACACCACCACCATTTTCATTCCATTAACAACCAATCAAAGGTGATTCAAGGGTGCTAGGAGCTAAGTTAAGAAGCTTGAAGGTATTGGAACTTGAAGGACCACTCCTTAGAGCTTTTATCCACCTTGTTCATCATCTTCCTCATCTTTGATTCTTTCCTAGCCCTTGTGCTAGTAGTAAGCTCTCTACAACTTGATTTTACTTCTCATTTTGATGGTTAAAAGGTTATGTAAATGGTTAATCATAAGAATCATAAAGAAACAAGAAGATGATATTTCACATAAAGCTTAATAACATAAGAATCTATGTTGATTTAGTGTATGTATGATACTTGATTGTTGATTTCTTGTGATTTTGATGTTGATCATCCTAAGAAGCTAGCTAGATTGTGATTAAACACATGATCTAGCAAGTGAGAGGATGAATCTTGTGCAAATCAAAATGATCATCCTTTATGTGGAACATGAACTTGAAAATGAAGTTGTTTTTGTGTATGATGATGATTGATACATGTTATAAGTCTTGTAAATGGATGATTTCAAAAATAATTTTCTCAAGAAACCAAAGTTATTTACAAGATTTACATAATCATGATTTTTAAAGAAACTAATCATGTTTTAAGTGTTAAATCAAAGCTAGAAACATGTTGTTAGCAAGAAGAATACAAGAAAAATCATTTTTAGAAAATCATCTTGTAAGTTGTAAAAGACTAAATTTTACAAGAATGAGATTTATAAACAAATAACCATATTTTTAGGGGTAACTAAACTTACTTAACAACATATTAAGTTACTACAAACTTTTACAAATTTTCAAGTTCATGATGTAGTGTAAATTGCATGATTTTGGCTAATTGTAAGTCTTGAATGAATGATTGATGATTGATGATGATTTTAAAAGAAATTGATATGCTTTTAAAGCATGGAAACCTCCATTTTTAAGGGAAAACTATGGCAAAATTTTTGTAGAAATTAAACACTTAGAAAAATATTTTTAAACAAGTGTTTACAAATAAATTTTAACCATGGTTTTCATATAAAAATTTGCCATAATTTTTGTTACAAAAGTTGAAGGTTGATTTTTGATAAATAAAAGTGACTAAGTATATATTTAGGAAAATATATATTTAGATGTCACAACTTGTGTGCTACTTGTATATTATGTGTATTAGTTATATTATTTTAGGACTTGAAAATAATATAACTCACAAAAATACCCAAAATTGTAATACAAAATATTACCAAAATTCCAAGAAAATGAATATATATAATTTATACCCGAATATTGGACAAACCGAACAAGGACTATGGACTATATATATATATTCCGGAATTAAACTCATATATATTTTGACAAATGAGTTAAACAGTATTTTGGAGACCAAAGAAACGGAAAATATGTTTTTTACAAGTATTACAAGATATATCATATTTTATCAAGTAGAAAATATATTATTTTTTAGTGGAGAAAAATATATATATTTTCTTGAACAATTAGGAGATATATTATTTTTGAAGACAATATATATTTTCTTAAACAAAGTAAGAATATATTATTCTTGGGTAAAAAAATTAGAAATATATATTTTCTAAACCTAATCTTAAAAATACATATTATTTTTGGGGTTTATATAAAAGTATATTTATTATTGCCAAGTAAAGCATATAGATATTTTTCTATAAGAATACAAAGTTGGTGATTTTTAGTTGTCTAAAAATAATATTCCGGAATATTAAATACAAGTTAAGTATAAAATACTTAATATATACAAGAAAATAAGTATCATCATACGTATAAATACACACCGGAATACACCACCAATACTTGGCAAAATACCGTATACAAATACACAAATACAAGCATACCCATACCTGGGGAAAATATTTATGAAAGGAATACATAATGAACTAAGTTAAAAAAATATATTATTTTTAACAAAATTCCAAATAATTGGAATAAATATAATTTAGGTTAAAATATTCCTATTTTAACTAATACTTATATAATTTGGAATTATATAATGTACGTCCAACTTATAAATCAAAGTACGCCAAGAATTCCAAAATAAGTCTTAATAAATGAATAAGACTGAGAGTCGTTACACGACCTAAACGTCTAATAAAACATGGCACGTGTGTAGGTAGTTGTACGACTCCTAGAAGGACCTTTCAGTATACGAGGTAGCAGGACGCAAACTTGTGAGTTCATGTCCCCCTTTTCTCTTAACTATTTTCGGATTTATAACTCTCGGGGGTGAAATACATGTTACATATGTTTCAATGGTATGATTTGGCTATGAAATGAACTATTAGATCATGTGAGCATAGGCTGAAACTGAAATGCCAATAACTCTCATAAGAATCATGGACAAGGGTTAGATCTAACGGGTAAGGCCGAGCCCCACTCATGGTCCCTATGTGACCACTTAGAGTGTTGTTGTGTCCCAGTCGAGGTGATTCGGCAACGGTCAAGGTGATTTGACACAGTCAAGGTGATTTGACACAGTCAAGGGGGATTCGACATAGTCGAGGGGATTCGACACCGATAATTGTCTACTCGGGTTGAGTACTCCCTATGCCTTCACATACATTAATTTCCTTGCAAAGCATTAATTGATCTGTTCATAGACGCTTTTCATACCTGTTTTCAAAGGAGTCTCTCAAATGTTTACAAGTTTATCAGTACTCATACAAAACGCATGAACTAGCTCAACTTTTGTTGATGTTTTCAAAATTTCATGTATTTCAGGAAACAAGTTGAATCTTGGGCGCTGGTGTTGTTTCGGGATGTAAATTTCAAGTTTAGATATCATCCACTTTTGTTGGTTTGTAACTTAATCAGAGGTTGTGTTGTTAGAAACTTAAATGACTGGTGTTTGTAAAATTTTAAACTTTATGAATGGATGAACATCATTTTGATCATATAGTTGTTTATTATAATCGAATGCAATGAGAACCGATCAAGTCACACGCATATGCTTCCACAAAATTCAGGGTGTGACAGTTTGGTATCAGAGCTTCGATTGTAGTGAACTAGGATTCCTTCTCGAGTCTAGACTACAATCACTAGGATTCTCCCACGAAGACATTTTTACAAAAAGGTTTTTCATTGCATTTATGAAAGCGCCAAGATCCATGAGTCAAACATAATTTTTTAAAGGAAAGACAAAGCAAGGACATTAGTAGGGAGGAGAATGCCCCAATTAAAGTACCAATTGAGGTATAGTCTACGTGAGATAGACTTACCAAAGACGAAATGACCCCCCCCCCCTGAAAGGGCAAACGAGAGTTATATGTGACATGATGCATTTATTTGCCTGTTTATACTAAGTAACATATTTATTCATTAATAAATATGCGTATAAGTGTATGGAATAATTATTAATGTGAACGAGATACCTTCGACTTCGAATTCCATTATTGTTCTTGACTCGCACAATGAGACTATCGACCTCACGCTTATTACGGAGCTCATGGCTGAAGTGATTACCAAACGAGACCCTGAGCTTGCTTCCGTAGAAAATGGTTGTTCTTCCCTCTCGAATGCGAAGGTGCCTGACTACGGTAGTGACGGCGAGGCAGAGGAGGCAACCTTGGTCAACACCCTCATCAGGGGGATGAGGTCCCTGTGGCTTTTGTGGAACAAGATTGACGACACTCTTGTCCAGACAAGGAAGATGAGGTACTCATCTTGAAGGTGCCCCTCCAACTACTAGGAATTCTCATTATTCCTATTACGTCTAAGCATTGTGCCTATTCGCGCGTAACGATAACGAATGATAGCGCGTGGACCACCATAATGGTCCTTTCCATGTCGGAGGTATAAGGACAGTAGTGTCCCCTCTATGGTTAATCATCTGCTTTGAACGAGGGGAAATTAGGGTGACCATGCAAGACAATTTATTATTACGGGGGCCCACGTAATAACGACTTGTAGTGCATGTAAATCCTGGTGGACTCTGCGGGTCAAGCCAATGATCACCACCCATTCGAAACTTCGAAGTGTTCACACCTCCAGCTAATGAAACAATACTGGGGTAGTTGCTATAATGCTCTGCAATGTAGGAAGTCTGTCTTTGCCTACTTCATGCCTAACACTTCTACCCGTAATACGAGTCGTTTGGGAACCAATATCTAAGCAAGAAAAGATGGTTAACACCCAGGAAAGATTAAGTGACTCCACACTCTCTATCCCATAAAGTACTCCGTCGTTTGGGTAGTGCATTCGCGCCTTAAAAAAAGCTGCTCTACGATTGCTACAAGGCACAATTCGGTTTCGAGGAAGAAGTCACGTACCCTCACGACCTTATCTCTGCATTTTCACTATCACCCCCCCTATACGTGGTAGAAATACACAACCCTCATCCCTTAGGAAGTATACCCGTTTCTGTAAAACTGAAGACCTAAGAAGACCAATGTAGAAGGAAAATAACTACTACTTTCATATTATGGAACTTGCATGACCGAGGTAATGTAACCTCGAGTTCATTTTGTTTTCCTCTGTTAAAAACAATAAGTCAAGTTGTCAAGCATATATGAAAGCTCAGTGGTTGTTTTCTTACTTATACATTGTTGATTATATATGCATGTGATGTTAGGTGATTACATGTTTACTTGTGGTGACGTGTACCTCATAGACAATTGTTGGTGAATGTTGTCTAACCTACCCAATACGTTTTTGCCAGAAGAAAATGCTTCCCAGATGTGACACAGACACTAATACGTTACCAAGGACAGAAGCTGAACTGCAAGAACGCATCTCACAAGCAATTGCCCAGCACGAGGCCAACCGCTCCGAGCATAGCGGTGATACCTCTGGAAATAACCCTCCAATTTGTTGTACCTACAAGCAGTTCTTGGATTTCAAGCCCCTTAACTTCGATGGCACTGGGGGTGTTGTCGCTTTCGTACGTTGGGTAAAGAAAACTGACTCTGTATTGAGGATGAGCAAGTGTGCTCCGGAACAAAGGGTTACATATATTTCTAGGTTGTTTCTGGACGGAGCGCTTTCATGGTGGAACCTCCAAGTCCAAACACTGGGCGAAACTGCGGCATACGCATTAACATGGGATGAGCTAAAAGAGTTAATGTGCAAGAAGTACTGCTCACGGGCTGAGATTCAGAAACTTGAGACAGAATTCGGGAACTTAAAGATGGATGGTCCGAAAATAGCCGAGTATATCCAGCGCTTCCATGATTTATCAAGGGTCGTTCCCTATCTTGTCGAGCCGGAATTCAAGAGAATCGAGCAGTTCATTTGGGGACTTGTGCCTAAAATTGTCACACCCTGGCTTTTGCGGAAGCGTGGGTTTATTTGGTGTGACTTCTTAATACCATAGCACAATCATAACAATGCTAAATGAAAATAAAACACATGATAGTCATCCATTCATTGAGTTTTAAAAGTTACCACAACATCATTGTTTTAAAAGTCGACACATAAAAGGACATACAACCACGACACAATTAAAAACATGTTCATACGACATGACAAAAGACTTGACTAGAGTTACGGTTTAAGACTTGAACCCGTCCAGGCAAGGGTCACACTTCCTAGACCTGGATGACATCATTATTCCTTACGTAGCTTGACGTGATTGCATACCTTGTCAGATCCACTAATCTCCTGAAATACATGTAGTTTGAAAAATCAACAAAAGTTGAGCGAGTTCATGTAAAAGTGAGTATGTTTATAAACCGTTAAAGTACGTCTCAGTGTAAAAATGTTCCTGGTATGTAGCAATTAAGGAAAAAGAGATCACCACTGGGTTGCAAAGCCACTGGTATGTGTGAAGTGATGCAGGAAAACTCAAACCTAGCAAATTTGTACCGGGCCTCGGCTGTAAGACACAGTCACCTCTATGGGTCACCCTGACTCACGGGTGTGGGCTTGCTACACCCAAATAGATCTATCACTCTTGTGTCCCTCGGTCCTAACAACAAGGATTAATGGCTTGCTACACCCAAAATATATTTTCTAAGTCTTGGGATTTTTAGAAAATTTCGCCAGAGTTTCCCCTAAAAACGGGAGTGTCCATGCTAATAAGCATATCGTTTTCTTTTTGAAATCAATCAACAATTACCAATAATCAATTCTTACTTTACCAAGAGCAAAAATATATGCGTTACACTCTAGTCATGAACTTGATATGTTTCGAAAAAGCGTAGTAACTTAGTAAAGCTTTTAGTAGACTTAGTTACCTTCCGAAGTGTAGTTATTCCATCAAAAATCATTTTCTTAAGCGAGTTACGTTTTCACAACTTGTAAACAATATTTACAAAAAAAATAACTTCTTGAACTCTTCTTGTAAATAAAAGCTTTTTACACTTATTTTACTTACAAAAATTATGTAAGAGTATGTAAAAGTCATAAACTTTTAGAGATTGTTTCTTGAACTTGGTTTTTTTACAAAAACCTTTTGTAAAACTTGGATTAACATACCCATCAACTTACTAATTAGTTTATATTTTGTGAAAAATCATTCTTATCAAGTTCATGTCTTACTAGAAAGTGGTTATTTATGTAATATATAACCATTCTCTAATCTTGTTAAATCATATTATTAGATATTATTTAACAAGATTCATAAGATGATTATCACACAACCAAAAATCATCACAAGTTTAACAACATACTACTAGTCATATTTCATCTTCAAGTAAACTTTTTATGTAGGATTTTATGTAAAGTTTCATGTTCATCTTTTTAGTGTTCTAGTTCTTGTGATTTAAACATAATAACATACTA
The DNA here is from genome assembly GCA_030545235.1 of Helianthus tuberosus. Classification (NCBI taxonomy): domain Eukaryota; kingdom Viridiplantae; phylum Streptophyta; class Magnoliopsida; order Asterales; family Asteraceae; genus Helianthus; species Helianthus tuberosus. Next base: position 14,290,320 of record JARYGA010060172.1, read on the forward strand.
CAACTTGTGATCACAACAACAAGGTGAACAAGGGTGTACAAGTAACTTACTACTAGCACAAGGCTAGGGTAGAATCTAGTGAGAAAATGTTGAGAAAAGATGATGAACAAGCTAGAAACCAAGCCCTTATGAAGCTCCACACAAAGCAAGCTCTCTTGTATCAACCTTTAAGCTTGAAAGTTACTTGAAAATGGAAGATGATGGTGGTTATGTGGTGGTGATGGTGGCGGTTTGGGGTGGAGCCGAAAGAGAGAGAGTGAGTGAAGTGAGGGTGTAAGATTGTGAATGATGAGTGAATCTAGAACTCCATACTTATAAGATGTCTACTACATATTATGTCCACTTCGACAAGCATTCTATCTATTATAAAATTAGAATGAAATTAAAGAATGATAGGAAGTATGGTGAAAATGATTTGTGGGTCCATGGGAACCGAAAATTGGTTTGGGGGGGGGGAGCTTGAATGAAACATTTGCAACTAATATGTAACCATAAGTTAGAATTCAAGTAACTTGTTTATATGCGTTAGTTAATTGATTTTTAATGGGTGTTATGATAAACGGGGATCATGACTAGCCAAAAATAATAAAACAAAGTATTTGACAAAAATTTAGTGTTCCGGGTAATGTCCGGTTATCCGGTTAGATACCGTCCCGTTAAAGTGTTTAATTAGTCCGAAACGTGTCTTTTATATATATTTTTGTAACACAAATTATTCCCGGCACTTAGGAAAGTATACAGGACCATTCTGCCAAATTTTTGTACTTTACTAGCATAATACAATGCTGAATTTTAATAATAAATGCAGAATTCTGCATTTAAAGTGTGTTTTAGGCACTTCCCGGCACTATAACTATCACCTAGTGACGCAGTTTTATGGTCCTCACCTCCCTACACTCCATACTAGTGTAGTGCCTTGTCCCTGGCTCATACTGGCCTCAATATCCTTGTATGTCTATGTGTTGGCATTGTCAGCATGTTTCTGAATCAATCGCTCAGTGTGCTAACTGTGCTGTGTGCATCAAGTATGTCACTAATGTTTGTGTGTAATAAATGGAGTGACAGTATAAAATATGATGCATGTGTATGTATGATATAAAAATCATAAAGCAGTTTAAATTATCAGTTGTAATCAAGCACAGTCATTAAGCACATAATTAAAATTAATTGATTGTACAGTACTTGTAATTGTGAGGGTTGTCACATTCTCCCCCCGTTAAGAAAATTTCGTCCCGAAATTTTAGGTTCTGCTTCTAGTTGCAGGGGTCTTGGGGAATAAATATGGGTACTTGGCCTTCATACGATCCTCACGTTCCCACGTGAATTCTGGGCCGTGTCGTGCATTCCATCGAACTTTGACGAGTTTGACACTACTCCGGCGTGTCTTGTTAATCTTCCAATCAGTGACCTCAACAGGTTCTTCAACAAAGTGGAGTGTGTCGTCGATATGAACTTCGTCAGCAGGAATGACAACTGTCTCTTGAGTTGGACTCTTTTTCAGGTTCAATACATGGAATATATCATGAACGCCATTAAGTTCAGCAGGTAAGTCCAACTTGTATGCTACAAGCCCAATCCTTTGCAGGATTCTGAAAGGGCCAATGTAACGCAGATTCAACTTCCCACGCTTCCCAAAGCGTGCCACACCCTTCCAGGGTGAAACCTTTAACAAAACCATATCCCCAACTTGAAACTCCAAAGGTTTCCTCCTTTGGTTTGCATAGCCTTTCTGTCTGTCACGAGCCGCCTTGATGCGTTCTCGAATTTGAAAGTTCTTGTCTGTTGTCTCTTGGACCAATTCCGGCCCAACCAGCTGTCTATCACCCGCATCAGCCCAGCATAGCGGTGATCGACACTTACGTCCATAAAGAGCTTCAAATGGCGCAACTCCAATGCTTGTGTGGTAGTTGTTGTTGTACGAAAATTCGACCAATGGTAAGTGATTGTCCCAGCTACCACCTAGGTCCATTACACATGCTCTCAGCATATCTTCCAATGTCTGAATAGTTCTCTCGCTCTGGCCATCAGTTTGTGGGTGAAAAGCAGTGCTTAGATTCAACTGCAAGCCAAAAGCTTCTTGGAAGGATTGCCAAATCCTTGATACAAATCTCCCATCTCTATCAGAGATTATCGAGAGAGGCACTCCATGACGTGCAACAATCTCCCTCATGTATATTTCAGCAAGTTTACTCGTGTTGTCTTTTTCCTTGATCGGCAAGAAGTGTGCAGACTTTGTTAGACGGTCTACTATTACCCAAATCGTATCGTGGCCCTTGGGCGTCTTTGGCAATTTCGTTATGAAGTCCATGGAAATATGTTCCCATTTCTATTTGGGTATTTCAGGTTGCTGCAGAAGACCTAAAGGCTTCTGGTACTCGGCTTTCACTTTGGCGCAAGTTAAACATTTGCCAACATATACTGCAACATCGCCTTTCATCCTAGGCCACCTGTAGAAATCCTTGAGGTCTTGGTACATCTTATCCGCACCGGGATGAATCGAGTACCGTGACTTGTGAGCTTCATCGAAAATAACCTTTCTCAAACCACCAAACAGAGGAACCCAAATCCGTTTTATGAAGCATAAAGTTCCTTCCTCGTTTGGTACCAACTGCTTCTCCATCCCACGGAGATATTCATCCTCAATATTCCTTTCTTTCAAAGCTTCTCTCTGCGCAGCACGAATGCGCAAAGAGAGGTCTATCTGGACGATCATTTCCAAAACCCTAACCCTTATGGGCTTAATCCTTTCCTTTCGACTCAGGGCATCGGCGACCACATTCGCCTTCCCTGGGAGATACTTGATCTCGCAATCATAGTCATTCAACAGCTCTACCCAGCGTCTTTGCCTTATGTTAAGCTCTTTTTGATCAAATATGTGCTGTAAGCTCTTGTGATCAGTGAAGATTGTACATTGCGTACCATACAAATAATGTCGCCAAATTTTCAACGCAAACACCACCGCACCTAACTCCAAGTCGTGCGTGGTATAATTTTTCTCGTGAATCTTCAACTGGCGTGACGCATATGCTATAACCTTCTGGCGCTGCATCAGCACGCAACCCAAACCTTGACGCGAGGCATCACAATATACCACGAAGTCGTCCGTTCCTTCGGGTAGCGATAAGATCGGTGCGTCACAAAGTTTGTTTTTCAACAACTGAAACGCTTCTTCTTGCTTGTCACCCCAATCAAATTTCTTGTCTTTCTGTGTGAGTGCGGTCAGAGGTTGAGCGATTTTAGAGAAATCCTCAATGAACCTTCTATAATAACCAGCCAAACCTAAGAACTGTCGAATCTCGGTTGGCGTCTTTGGAGTCTCCCATTCCTTGATTGCCTCGATCTTTGTGGGATCAACGTGAATTCTATTTCCATTTACCACATGACCAAGAAACTGGACTTCGTGTAGCCAAAACTCACACTTCGAGAACTTAGCGTACAACTTCTCCTTTTTAAGTAGCTCTAAAATAGCTCTTAAGTGCTGTTCGTGCTCGTCCTTCGTCTTTGAGTAGATTAGAATGTCATCAATAAACACGATCACAAACTTATCCAAGTACGGCTTGCAGACTCTGTTCATTAGATCGATGAAAACTGCTGGTGTGTTTGTCAACCCAAACGGCATAACCAGGAACTCGTAATGTCCATAACGAGTCCTAAAGGCCGTCTTCGGGATACTTTCCTCTTGTATCCTTAGCTGATGATATCCTGATCGAAGGTCGATCTTTGAATAAAAGCTCGAACCTTGCAGCTGATCGAACAGGTCATCAATCCTTGGCAAAGGATATCTGTTCTTGATAGTCAACTTATTAAGCTCGCGGTAGTCTATACACATACGAAAACTACCATCCTTCTTCTTGACGAACAGAACTGGAGCTCCCCAAGGTGAGAAGCTTGGCCTGATGAATCCTTTGTCCAATAGCTCCTGGAGTTGTGTTGACAACTCCTGCATCTCCGAAGGTGCAAGTCTATAGGGTTCCTTGGCTATAGGCGCGGCGCCAGGAACCAAGTCAATGTGGAACTCGACTTGTCGCTGTGGCGGCAATCCTGGCAAGTCTTCTGGAAAGACTTCAGGATATTCTCTTACGACCGGAATGTCTTCTATCTTTAGCTCCGCGGCTTCTTTATCCACGATGTGTGCCAAGAATGCAACACATCCCTTCTATAAACACTTTCTAGCTTTCAGACAGCTAATGATTCTCAGCGGCGTATCACGCTTCTCCCCATGTACTACGATTGTTTCTTCATCCATCATAGGGATGCGGACGGTCTTCTCGTGGCAAACAATCTCGGAATTGTTACTTGACAACCAATCCATCCCCACTACCACGTCGAAGCTTCCCAACTCGACAAGCAGCAGATCTAGCGTGAATTCGTGCCCTCCCAGTCCTATCACGCATCCTCTGATGACTTCACCTGTTTCAACTAGTTTCCCATTCACCAATTCAATCGAGTATGGAACATCTAACTTACTAGTGGCCAACCCAAGTATATTCTTAAATTCTAACGATACGAAACTATAATCGGCACCAGTATCAAACAGAACAGATGCAAAGCATTGGTTTATAGGGAACGTACCGGTGACAACGTTTGGATCCTGGCGCGCTTCCCTCGCACCAATGTTAAAGACTCTTCCTTGCGCCTGATTCAGTTTTGGGCATTCCCTTTTAAAGTGCCCAGCGTCTCCACAGTTGAAGCATCCTGGCCCTCGGTCATTCCCATTGTTGGACTCTGTATGCCCAAGACACATATTAAATTGATGTGGCTAGTACGTTATGATCCAAGTCGAGTCATACCCAAATACAAGCTAGACAAACACTATAATATTTATTTATGATATGATCAAACAAATAAATATTAACACTTACAATATTTAGAAATTGGTTTTCTAAATAATTACACTTGAGAAACCAATAAATTATATGGATAATTTATTTTGAGAGAATATTTATGTTGTTATTTAATGGGTTAAATAACATTTTAAAAGGTTGTATAAAGTCTTGCATTTATGTAGTGTTATATTTATAAAAGTTATAAATATATATATATGAACCAAGACTTAAATTTTATAAAAGAAATTTATTTTTTTTATAAATAAAGCTAGGGCCGCCCCCCACCCTCCCCCATGGGAACTCACAAAATGGTTTGGTCCAATGGGATGACATGCAATTGTCATAAGCTAGAGAAGATTTGATTGGGTGGTCTAACCAAGACCATTTTGGTCCAATAAAAGAACATGCAAGTTGTCATAATTGCATGGGTTTTGATTGGGACTTGATTATGGCATATTCTCTAAAAAAATATAAAAGATTTAGATGACAAAAGAAAAGAAGAAGACCTTCCTTTTGTGCTCTAAATTTTCGGCCATATAGAGTGGTGTTCAAAGAATTTTTCAAGTATCATTCAAGTGTTGAAATCCTAGCTACAATCGTAGTGTTTGTTGGAAGCTCGGGGTATACAAGCTTGAGGCCTTCTACACTTGAAGGCAACCATTCAAGAAGTATCATCCGTTTCATTCTTATTACTCCAAGAAGGTAGTTTCCTAAACATCCTATGGTTGTGTTTGATAGTATGGATGTTCATATATGGATCCGAGTTTTGGGATTTTGCTTATAAATGAAATATATATCTTAAAAGGAAACATGTTTTAAATATTATTTCCGCTGCGTTTTTATTTCATATGGATGAAATGACTTTGATAAACATGTTAAAATCCCATCAATGGCATCTAGAGCCGCTTATATGAATGCATGCTTCAATAGATTAAAAATTTCGGGTTTCAGGTTTGAATAAAACCCTATGGCCGAAAATTTTAACATGGTTATCCCTTGGTTTTTCAAGATTATTTTCTTACATGCATAAGAGAATCTTGAAAAATTATTTCATATCTATGATTTGTTTGTTTGGACAAAACTTACCTTTTCGGTTTTTTGGACATAGCCGAAAATGGTTATTAAAAGGGAACCATTTTATGCTTCTTGAAATTAATATATATGTATATATTTGGATATATATTTTGGTGCATATGACCTAGCCATGACCTTGTGTTGAATGATTGTGTTGTGATTTATTTTATTTATTATTTCAATGGGTTGTAATAATTATTATTTTGTTCTTCCATTTGTAAGATATGTAATTTATTCATTTTTATTTGGTATGTAAAATAAATAGATTAGGTGCATTTTATTTTACTAGAAAAAATGTATTAGGATATATTTTGTAAAAGAAGATGCACACAAAAATGCAGTTTTGGTTTGGACCATAATATTCGGTCCAAAGAACTTCATCGTTCTCAACGGGATTTTAACCCGATAACCAAAACACATTTTTTAAGTCCAAAAGAGTTTGGAGCTGAATATATAAGACTTTTGGAAGCTCAAAGAAGGTGGAAAAATCACAACACAAGAAAGAGACTTGAAGCATTTGGATGCGGGATCAAGTGGGAGTTCAACGACACATCGCTTGTGTCATTTTTCACCCCTTAGGAAGGACCTTTTGGCACACTTGTTTCGGCTAACAAGTGTTGTCAAATAGTTGGCTATGGTTATGCACCTATTGTTATGAATGATGTGCTTGTTTGGTTGTTTATTTTGTTGTTTAGATGATATGTAGATATGCATGACTTAACAAACTAATAATCAACAACAAGCGTAAAATTGGTTCTTGACAAAATCATTAAAATGTTTAATAAAGGTTTTATTAAAAATTAATGGTTTTATAATAAAATGGTTTTATTAAAAAGAACCTTGAAAATTTGTTTTCACTAAAGTACCATTGATTTGAATGCATGCAAATGTATGGTACATAATATTTTCTAAACTAGAATTTTGAAATATTGAAAACCCTTTAATAAAACAAGTCAAACACCATCCTTTTATACAACACTCGAAACACTTGGGAACTCTTATTGTGGGATAAAGGTCACCTAACCACTTATGTGCATAAACTCACACGTGTGTATAAGTTGGACGACTTGATTTGGAAACCATGAACTTAGGGTCACCAAAGCATGGGGAACAAAGGTGTTGATGGGATTAAACATGCCAACTAAACATAAAGATGTTTAACCGATCCCATATGGCTAGAAGTTGCAAAGAGTTACAATTGTCAAATGTTGACTACCTTGTTAATTTAAATAGAGGGATAAAGGTCACCTAACCAATATTTAAATGTAACGTTGGATTCTAGATTTTAATTATTAATTGTCTTTAAGACACAAAAGGGTATTAATGATTAAAATATAATAATATCGAAAATACTAAAATTGAACTTGTTAAATTTTGTAGATGGCCGCTAACAATGCAAACCCGATTAACCAAACCGTCCGAAACCTATCACTAAGAACCATCCTTGAAAAGGATCGTCTCAACCACAACAACTTCATGGATTGGTTTCGAAACTTGAGAATCGTTCTCAAGCAAGAGAAGATATCCTATGTGTTGGACGATCCTATTCCCGATGAACCTAACGTGGAAGATGTGGAAGCCTACAACGATTGGGTTAAGTATACCGAGGACTCCATGCAAACCTCATGCCTCATGCTGGGAACTATGATTCCCGAAATTCAAAAGGATTTTGAACATCACGGGGCATACGACATGATTACCCAGTTAAAGGAAATGTTCCTACAACAAGCAAGGGTAGAACGCTTCGAAACTGTTTGAGCGCTTCATGCATGTCGAATGGAGGAAACCCAATCGGTATCATCTTATGTCCTTAAGATGAAAAGCCACATTGATCGCCTCGAAAGGCTAAATTGTCCCGTCTCTAAAGAGTTGGCTACGGATTTGATCCTCAACTCTTTAACAAAGAAATTTGAGAGCTTTGTAATGAATTACAACATGAATGGATGGGACAAAAGCATTGGTGAGCTTCATGCAATGCTCAAAACAGCTGAAGCGAGTATGGGCAAAAAGGCTTTACCCGTCCTAGCGATCAATGAAGGAGGCAACAAGAAAAGGCCCCACCCCGACTCTAAAGCAAACTATGCTAAAAGAAAGGGACACGTCAAGGGAAAAGGAAAAGGAAAAGCTAAAGCAGAACCCACCAAACCAAAGGAGAAGAAGCAAAAGGTTGCTACGAATGACCCATGTTTTGAATGTGGTGAGATAGGACACTGGAATAGAAATTGTCCAACCTATCTCAAGGAGTTAAAAAAACAAGAGGGATGCAGGGCAAACCTCAGGTACTATCTTTATAATACATGTTGAGCTTAATGTTATTTCTTCTAACACATGGGTACTAGATACCGGATGTGGAACTCATATTTGCAATTCGTTGCAGGGGTTCAGAAGAAGTAGACATTACAAGAAGGGAGACACTAGTCTCTTTATGGGCAACGGAGCAAAAGTTGAAGTCGAAGCTCAAGGAGACTACGTTTTAAAGCTTCCAAGTGGCTTGGAAGTTATTTTGAAAAATGTTTTGTATGCTCCTAGTTTAACTAGGAACATAATTTCAGTTTCCCTTTTAAAACAATGTGGTTTTAATTTTGAATTTGTTAACCAAGACATTTATGTTTCTAAGAATGGTGTATATCTTTAAATGGTATTTATGAATTAGATCATGATAACACATCATATGATAGCTCAATGTACCAAGTAACCAACAAGAAACTCAAAATGGATTTGGGTGATTCCTATCTTTGGCATTGTCGCCTTGGACATATAAGCAAGAATCGCATGCATACACTTCAAAGAAATGGTCTTTTGAATACAAATGAAGATAATTCATATGATGTATGCGAATCTTGTTTAGAAGGCAAAATGACCAAGACACCCTTTAGTGGAACTTTTGAAAGGGCTAAAGATTTACTAGGTATCATACATTCAGATGTATGTGGTCCTTTTAAGCCGATGACTAGGAATGGTGAAAAATACTTCATTACCTTTATCGATGACTATAGTCGTTATGGTTATGTGTACTTACTAAGACACAAGGATGAAGCATTTGAAATGTTCAAAGACTTCAAAAGTGAAGTAGAAAATCAACTCAAGAAAACAATCAAAGTCCTTCGTACTGATAGAGGAGGTGAATACCTTAGTGGTGTCTTTCAAGATCATCTTAGAAGTTGTGGGGTTATCTCACAACTTACTCCACCTGGAACACCACAACACAATGGTGTGTCCGAAAGGAGAAATCGAACTCGATTAGATATGGTTCGATCTATGATGGCTAGAAGCACATTACCTCTATCGTTTTGGGGTTACGCTTTGCTCTCCGCAGTGCGTATATTAAATATGGCCCCAACCAAGAAAGTGGAAAAGACACCTTTTGAAATATGGCATGGAAACCCTCCATCATTATCATTCTTAAGGGTTTGGGGTTGTGAAGCTTATGTTAAGCAATACACCCCAAATAAACTGGAAGTCCGATCTACTAAGTGTATCTTTGTAGGATATCCTAAAGATGATATAGGATATTATTTCTACGACCCAACCGAGCAAAAGGTATTTGTTGCTCGAAAGGGTAAGTTCTTAGAAGCTAAGTTCCTTATGGAAGGAACTAGTGGTAGAACAGTGGAACTTGAGGAGGATCAAGAACCACAAGACGATACACGTTTGGTTGATACTAGCACTCAACAAGAGGTTGTTGAAAATGATCAAGAGGTTGATCAGAACACACAAAATGTTCGCAGATCTGGTAGAATTAGTAATCCACCTGAAAGATATGGATTTTTCATGGATGGATGCTACGTGGTAGATTCAGATGAACCAACCACATACCATGATGCAATGTCAAAATCCGATTGTGACAAATGGCTTGAAGCCATGAACATAGAGATGCAATCCATGTATGACAACCAAGTTTGGGAATTGGTTGTGCCACCACTCAACTCCAAAGTAGTTGGAAGTAAGTGGGTTTTCAAGAAGAAAACAGATATGCATGGTAACTTGGATACTTACAAAGCAAGACTTGTAGCAAAAGGTTTCACTCAAACTCAAGGGATTGATTATGATGAGACCTTCTCGCCTGTGGCGATGCTAAAGTCAATCAGGATATTATTTGCCATAGCTGCATATTATGACTATGAGATCTGGCAATTGGATGTCAAAACGGCTTTTCTTAATGGATATCTTGATGAAGATGTCTATATGGTTCAGCCTGAAGGTTTTGTCGATCCAAAACATCCTGACAAAGTATGCAAGTTAAAGAAATCAATCTATGGATTGAAACAAGCATCTAGAAGTTGGAATCACCGTTTTGATGAAGAAATTAAGAATTTTGGATTCATCAAGAACGGCGATGAAGCTTGTGTGTATAAGAAAGCTAGTGGGAGCATCATCACTTTCTTAGTACTGTATGTCGATGACATTCTACTATTTGGGAATGACATTCCAACCATGGAAGATGTAAAAGCTTGGCTTGGAAGTTGTTTTTCCATTAAGGATCTTGGTGAAGTCACCTATATTTTGGGAATAAAGGTCTATAGGGATAGATCAAGGCGCTTGATAGGTTTAAACCAAAGTGCATACATTGACAAAGTCTTGAATAGGTTCCAAATGGAGAACTCTAAGAAAGGTTTTGTACCTATTCAAAAGGGGACAATATTGAATACATCTCAATGTCCAAGCTCAAAGGATAAGCAAGAGAAAATGAAAAGAATCCCATATGCGTCAGCTATAGGATCCATCATATATGCAATGATATGCACCAGACCGGACGTCTCATGCGCCTTGAGCATGACGAGTAGATACCAGCAAAATCCAGGTAACAATCATTGGATGGCTGTTAAAAGCATAATGAAATATCTTAGGAGGACTAAGGATATGTTCTTAATATATGGATCTGGTGAGGAGGAGCTCGTTGTAAAGGGTTACACGGACGCGAGTTTCCAAAACGATCGAAGTGATTCTCGATCACAATCGGGGTATGTCTTCATTTTAAATGGTGGAGCAGTCCACTACAGAATCAGAAGCTGCATGGTTGAAGAAATTCATAGCATTGTCCACTACAGAATCAGAATACATCGCCGCTTCATTGGCAGCCCAAGAAGCTGCATGGTTGAAGAAATTCATAGCCGACCTAGGGGTGGTTCCTACCATTCAAGACCCCCTAGAGATCTTTTGTGATAACGAGGGTGCGATTGCTCAAATCAAGGAACCTCGTGCACACCAAAAGACTAGACATATTGAGCGGAGATTCAACTACATAAGGGATGAAGTTGAAAAGGGAAAGATATGTATCCGCCAAGTTCACACCGATCAAAACATTGCGGATCCACTCACGAAGCTCCTTAACAGGGCAAAACATGAGGGTCATACATGTGCCTTAGGACTTCGATATTCTAGTGATTGGATTTGATCTATTTTGTATTTGGATATTGAAACAATTATTAATTTAACTCTTTTATGGTATTTTGAGTTACGTTTCATATTAGCATGTTTAAATCCGTGAATAAGTTAATTATTCTAAATGTCCGTAGTCGATCATAATTGTGGAAACAAATATGAATGTAAGACTATTATGAACTTGGATTGGTGGATATTCATTTAGTATGAATATAGAGCAAAGTGTTGCTGCCAAAGTTCATAGATATTTGTGGGATACAAATATTGGACTGACTCGCTCTCAAATATTACTGCATGGAATCATTTGTGATTGATCATAAGTAAATTTTGAGTAAAGGCGAATATCATAGTATCCTCTGACCTGAGATACATATTGGGTCTTGATATTCACCAAGTATTATACCTTGACCTAGTTCTTAGCTGTCTGTAATAAGGCAGTACACAAGGCTAAACTCAGGTGTGGTACAAGGTGATTGTGAGAGACGTATGTAGTCAAGAAGGGATTTGTTCCTTTTATTCGTTGAGAGTAAGATGTCTAAGGCCTTATAAAGTTGAATCAACAGAGAGTGATCACTCTATGTCTCTGGATTTAACATGACATCTGTAACGAAAGGATAAATGATAGATTCACCTAAATCATGTTCAAGTAAGGGACTTGAAAGGGATGATGTTATTGAATGGCAAATATAGTCATACGTATTGGGGGTAGTAAACCGTAGTTAGGTGTCATTTACTGCTTGCATCAATCTTCTATGTATCTTGTGCAAGTGGGAGATTGTTGGACTCTGTATGCCCAAGACACATATTAAATTGATGTGGCTAGTACGTTATGATCCAAGTCGAGTCATACCCAAATACAAGCTAGACAAACACTATAATATTTATTTATGATATGATCAAACAAATAAATATTAACACTTACAATATTTAGAAATTGGTTTTCTAAATAATTACACTTGAGAAACCAATAAATTATATGGATAATTTATTTTGAGAGAATATTTTATTTTGTTATTTAATGGGTTAAATAACATTTTAAAAGGTTGTATAAAGTCTTGCATTTATGTAGTGTTATATTTATAAAAGTTATAAATATATATATATATATATGAACCAAGACTTAAATTTTATAAAAGAAATTTTTTTTTTTTATAAATAAAGCTAGGGCCGCCCCCCACCCTCCCCCATGGGAACTCACAAAATGGTTTGGTCCAATGGGATGACATGCAATTGTCATAAGCTAGAGAAGATTTGATTGGGTGGTCTAACCAAGACCATTTTGGTCCAATAAAAGAACATGCAAGTTGTCATAATTGCATGGGTTTTGATTGGGACTTGATTATGGCATATTCTCTAAAAAATTATAAAAGATTTAGATGACAAAAGAAAAGAAGAAGACCTTCCTTTTGTGCTCTAAATTTTCAGCCATATAGTGTGGTGCTCAAAGAATTTTTCAAGTATCATTCAAGTGTTGAAATCCTAGCTACAATCGTAGTGTTTGTTGGAAGCTCGGGGTATACAAGCTTGAGGCCTTCTACACTTGAAGGCAACCATTCAGGAAGTATCATCCGTTTCATTCTTATTACTCCAAGAAGGTAGTTTCCTAAACATCCTATGGTTGTGTTTGATAGTATGCATGTTCATATATGGATCCGGGTTTTGGGATTTTGCTTATAAATGAAATTTATATCTTAAAAGGAAACATGTTTTAAATATTATTTCCGCTGCGTTTTTATTTCATATGGATGAAATGACTTTGATAAACATGTTAAAATCACATCACCCATTACCATTCCCGCCTCGATTTCCGTTTGTTCCCCGGTTACCAGCTTGATTTGCGACATTCCCACGATTACCATTTCCTCCATTATTTCCTTGCGGCTGGTTTCCATTACCACCGCGATTGTTGTTATTGAAACCCCTTTGGCCACCCTGGCCTGAACCAACCCAGCAAGTATCCTTCAAGTGGCCAATTTTCCCACAAGTTTCACATTTTCTATTCCTGCACGGGCCAGCATGATGATACTGGCATAATCCACACTTGGGCAGAGTGCCCATGTAACACTTTTCCTTTGTTCTCGACACCGGTTGTGGCTCTTGTCGGCGTGCTCGATTCACTCCTCTTGTTCACATTACTGGTACCTTGCTTGAAGTTGGAAAATTTTCGTTTGTTTTCACCAGATGATTCAGCATGTGTCTCCTTTTTCTTTGGTTCAGAAACTGAGAACTTATTCAACCTAATGGCCTCCTCAGTAAGCGCCACACTATGATCGATGGCTCCCGTGATCGTTGGAGGCTTGGACGTGGTAACCATACTCATGATTTGGGGTGCCAATCCCCAAATGAATCGCTCAACACGTTTAAACTCGGTTGTGACCATATACGGCACTACATGAGACAAATCGTGAAACCTTTGAACATATTCCGCAATCTTGGGACCTTCCATTCTTAGGTGCCAGAACTCAGTCTCTAGCTTCTGTATTTCTGCTCGTGAGCAGTACTTCTTTCTCATTAGCTCTTTCAGCTCATTCCAGGTTAACGCATAAGCTGCCGCTTCTCCCAACGTTTGCACTTGTAGATTCCACCACGATAGGGCACCATCCAGAAACAGCCCTGAGATGTAGGTCACTTGTTGCTCGGGAGCGCATTTACTCATTCTTAGGACAGAGTCTGTCTTTTCAGCCCACCTAACAAACGCAACAGCACCTCCAGTGCCATTGAAATTCACGGGCTTACAGTCGAGGAATTGCTTGTAGGTGCACCCTGCACATACGTTAGATTTTACAAATGGTATGAGCGGTCGTGCTATAAATATCCAAATGTATCGTAATATGTCTCAAACGACTTGGACATTACCATTGGGTGGATTGTTATTGCCGTTGTTGTTCGAGAAACTCCCGCTTGTTCCTGCCTGGGAGGCTGCGTACTGTGCTATAGCTGCGGCAATTATCCCCTGGAGTTCCGCCTGGGTAGTAGGCATGCGTACTTCGCGTCTTGGAGGCATCTTCTAAAAGATGATCACGTTGGTCAGGTCATAGTAAGTATAATAAATACACATATAAAGTAGCATCCATCAAGCACATAACATCTCATGTTATAAGTTAAAACATATAACTCAACAAAGCATGTAGTGAGAACGTTGCCATTGAGCTTTTCATTAATCACGACCACAATATTGTTTTACAAGTTTTGTAGTACATCATACATCCAAATGATATCAATGGGTCACATCACCCTCAAAAATACAAGTCAAACTACAACTAACATATACAAAAGTGTGATCTCTCAAAAGTCTTCGTAAGCTGGCTCAATCGCGACTTTCTCACCAAAATGATAGACCTGCATCAAACCAAAAATATCTATGCTGATGGCGGAGGATGAGAAGGAGGAGGAGGAAAATGAGAGAAAAGCAAACGACGCATGTGTAACCAGTCCTCCTCTAAGGCACGACAAACGCGCAGCAAATATGCAATCTGCTGCTTAGATGTCAAGAAACGAACGTCTGAATCAGGGGAAAGCGGACGTGGAGTGTGCAGTGCTGCAAAGGGGGTCTGACAGTGACAAGGCGGTCGTGGAGATCTCTCTAGCTCCTGAATACGACGGCTCAGTGCGTCCTGCTATAGCTGCAGCGACGCTAGTATATCCTCCGTAGAGTACCCCACATGAAATGGGTGGTACGGGTCAGGTAATGGCATAACAGGGGGCGTAGTCCACAAAAACGGCTCGCCTGATGGTATGAATGATGGTGCAGTAGGTGGTGCAACATGAGGAAACTGTGATAGAAACGGAAAAGATGATGACAGTACGGGTGGAACAGAAACAGGCGGCTGCCTTGATGAACCCTCTCCAGGACGAGGTGGCGGTATATCCTGGAGGAATGTGATGGGGAGATCAGTGCGATGGACGTCAGTGGTGTGTGGGTGAAACAGTGGGATATCAGTGGGTGTAGAAACAGGTGCTACGGGAGGTGTGACAGGTAGCACAAATGGTGGGTAATCATCGTCGTCGATCCACCCGTTGAGAGTGTCGGCGTATCGAGGGTCAATGTGAGAAGCAAACGGTGCATGGTCAGCATGCACTGGGGCTGAAACAGATACTACAGGTGCAACAATGGGTGCATCAATAACAGGATCATCCACCAATGGTGGTGCAACAACGGGAAGGTCAGCAATGGGTATATCATCAACAAGAGGTGCAATGGCCGGTGCACCCATATCCGGCGGTGCAAAGGCTGGGGCATCATTAAGAATAGGGCCACGGTCAACGACAGGCTCTGGTGCTATGACGGGCTCAGGGTCGTCAAGGTCCATATCGAAATCAGCAGGAATGTCAAACAACGGATCAATGGGAGCCACTGGCGCCTCTAAAGGCTGGTCCATATGTATAAACTCGATCTCATAATCAAGATCGAAATCAGGGGAAAACTGGGTCAATATCGTCATCGACCTCATGGTCAAACTCAAACTCGTGTGACGGACCAGGTGAAGCTGACATCGCCATGTCGAGGTCGGCGTCAGGAGAGTGATGCTGCACACCCTGGTCGTGCAAGGACGCGGATGCCACAGACTCCAACGAGTCTGGGACAGGTGAACAAAGAGGAAGCTCCTCTACAGGGACCTCAGCAATAGGAAGGATAGCATCAACATCGATCGGGGCCCCGCCCTCATAGTTGCCCTCAGGGGGACCCTCCTCGAACAGGTCAATGTCGTCATCAGATACGGCATCGAGTGGCACATCCGCCATGGGAAAAGCAGCAAGTGGAACAGGAGCAGGGATCACCGCAAGAGGTAAATCCCCAGTAGGAATGCCATCAGCAGGCTGAATCTCAACTCCGATGTTTGGCAGAGAGAACGGCTGAAAATCATCGTCATCTGTACTCGTGGTGTCGGATGTGTAGACGTCTCCCTCTGATGTTACCTCGTCATCTGACACAACTGCCATGGGGTCCACTATGTCTGATACTCCTGTGTCGGAAGAAGAAACCATGGTGTCTGTAACACAACCACATATATGCACATATATCAATCATGAAGTCAAATAAATATGTAAGTTTCAATAAAGCAAACAAGTAATTCTCCTAGTCTCCCCAGACTACCCCTCCCAGCCTCTCAGACTGAACTCCCTAGCCTCTCAGACTAACATCCCTAGCCTCTCAGACTAACATCCCTGGTCTCTAAGACCAACCTCCCAGTCTCTAAGACTAAACCTCCCCAATCTCTAAGATTGAACCCTTCAGTCTCTAAGACTGAAACTTCCCTCAGTCTCTAAGACTGAACTCCCTCAGTCTCTAAGACTGAAATATAAATTTTGAAAAGTGTATTTGGGTCTTTTTGTTTGTAAAAATGTTTGTGCCCTGGATCTGGACGTTTAGTGTATGCAATGTAAAAATGTTTTCGTGAGAGCCCAAGTGATCATAGTCTAGACTCGAGAATGAACCCTAGTTCGCTATGATCGAGACTCTGATACCAAGCTGTCACACCGTGGCTTTTGCGGAAGCGTGGGTTTATTTGGTGTGACTTCTTAATACCATAGCACAATCATAACAATGCTAAATGAAAATAAAACATATGATAGTCATCCATTCATTGAGTTTTAAAAGTTACCACAACATCATTGTTTTAAAAGTCGACACATAAAAGGACATACAACCATGACACAATTAAAAACATGTTCATACGACATGACAAAAGACTTGACTAGAGTTACGGTTTAAGACTTGTAACCCGTCCAGGCAAGGGTCACACTTCCTAGACCTGGATGACATCATTATTCCTTACGTAGCTTGACGTGATTGCATACCTTGTCAGATCCACTAATCTCCTGAAATACATGTAGTTTGAAAAATCAACAAAAGTTGAGCGAGTTCATGTAAAAGTGAGTATGTTTATAAACCGTTAAAGTACGTCTCAGTGTAAAAATGTTCCTGGTATGTAGCAATTAAGGAAAAAGAGATCACCACTGGGTTGCAAAGCCACTGGTATGTGTGAAGTGATGCAGGAAAACTCAAACCTAGCAAATTTGTACCGGGCCTCGGCTGTAAGACACAGTCACCTCTATGGGTCACCCTGACTCACGGGTGTGGGCTTGCTACACCCAAATAGATCTATCACTCTTGTGTCCCTCGGTCCTAACAACAAGGATTAATGGCTTTAAGCGTTGTACCCACCACTCACATGATCTGAACGTCCAAACCCTCCTTAAGCTAACCATACCATGTATAAAAATGTCCTAAATAATTGTAACATGTATTTCACCCCCGAAGTTATAAAACTGAAAACAGTTAAGAGAAAAGGGGGACATGAACTCACAGAAGTGCGTATCCTGTAACGTCAACTTCAAACTCGATCTGCTGCGCGACGACCTACACGTACTAACGTCTATTAGACAAACGGGCCATGTCGTGGCTTAGGGTTTAGTGTTTTGAGTTGCGTTACTTTGATATTATACTTGTCAAAATAATAATAATTATTTTAACTTAACTTTAGTCTTTAGGAAAAATAGTTAGGCAACTATTTCGTATCTACACTTCTCAAGTATATTTATATGTGTATTTTCCTTCCCAAGGATGGGGGTATTTATACATGTACACTGGTAATTCCGAAAAATATATTTTAAGTCCCACTTAGAAAAATATATTTTAATCACTAGTCTAAAACATCTTAATTCCAAAATATATATATTTTTCCCAAAAATATTATATTTTACTTCATAAATTTTCCAAAATAATATTTTTACCAAAAACATACGTACAAGAGTATTTTTCCGAAATACTATATAAGTAACGTTCTTAGCGCTTCGTAATACCACAATACTTGCGTAACTTAAATATTATTATTTTGGAGTCGTAATATCATGGTATACATAAGTTATATTATTTTTCCCTAACAATAATATAACTAGTCCTCATAATAAACAAATAATCATACAAGAGTTTTTGTGTAAAATATACATTCTACATATACATATTTATCAAACATTATTTACGAAAGTCAACCTCCGACACTTTTATTTTGTTACAAAAATATGGCGAAGTTTATAGTCGAAACACAAGTCATAAAATATATTTGTAATATTGGTTTGGAAAAATATATTTTCTAAGTCTTGGGATTTTTAGAAAATTTCGCCAGAGTTTCCCCTAAAAACGGGAGTGTCCATGCTAATAAGCATATCGTTTTCTTTTTGAAATCAATCAACAATTACCAATAATCAATTCTTACTTTACCAAGAGCAAAAATATATGCGTTACACTCTAGTCATGAACTTGATATGTTTCGAAAAAGCGTAGTAACTTAGTAAAGCTTTTAGTAGACTTAGTTACCTTCCGAAGTGTAGTTATTCCATCAAAAATCATTTTCTTAAACGAGTTACGTTTTCACAACTTGTAAACAATATTTACAAAAAAATAACTTCTTGAACTCTTCTTGTAAATAAAAGCTTTTTACACTTATTTTACTTACAAAAATTATGTAAGAGTATGTAAAAGTCATAAACTTTTAGAGATTGTTTCTTGAACTTGGTTTGTTTACAAAAACCTTTTGTAAAACTTGGATTAACATACCCATCAACTTACTAGTTAGTTTATATTTTGTGAAAAATCATTCTTATCAAGTTCATGTCTTACTAGAAAGTGGTTATTTTTGTAATATATAACCATTCTCTAATCTTGTTAAATCATATTATTAGATATTATTTAACAAGATTCATAAGATGATTATCACACAACCAAAAATCATCACAAGTTTAACAACATACTCATAACAACATACTACTAGTCATATTTCATCTTCAAGTAAACTTTTTATGTAGGATTTTATGTAAAGTTTCATGTTCATCTTTTTAGTGTTCTAGTTCTTGTGATTTAAACATAATAACATACTACAACTTGTGATCACAACAACAAGGTGAACAAGGGTGTACAAGTAACTTACTACTAGCACAAGGCTAGGGTAGAATCTAGTGAGAAAATGTTGAGAAAAGATGATGAACAAGCTAGAAACCAAGCCCTTATGAAGCTCCACACAAAGCAAGCTCTCTTGTATCAACCTTTAAGCTTGAAAGTTACTTGAAAATGGAAGATGATGGTGGTTATGTGGTGGTGATGGTGGCGGTTTGGGGTGGAGCCGAAAGAGAGAGAGAGTGAGTGAAGTGAGGGTGTAAGATTGTGAATGATGAGTGAATCTAGAACTCCATACTTATAAGATGTCTACTACATATTATGTCCACTTCAACAAGCATTCTATCTATTATAAAATTAGAATGAAATCAAAGAATGATAGGAAGTATGGTGAAAATGATTTGTGGGTCCATGGGGACCGAAAATCGGTTTAGGGGGGGGGGCTTGAATGAAAAATTTGCAACAAATATTTAACCATAAGTTAGAATTCTAGTAACTTGTTTATATGTGTTAGTTAATTGATTTTTAATGGGTGTTATGATAAACGGGGATAATGACTAGCCAAAAATAATAAATCAAAGTATTTGACAAAAATTTAGTGTTCCGGGTAATGTCCGGTTATCCGGTTAGATACCGTCCCGTTAAATTGTTTAATTAGTCCGAAACGTGTCTTTTATATATATTTTTGTAACACAAATTATTCCCGGCACTTAGGAAAGTATACAGGACCATTCTGCCAAATTTTGTACTTTACTAGCATAATACAATGCTGAATTTTAATAATAAATGCAGAATTCTGCATTTAAAGTGTGTTTTAGGCACTTCCCGGCACTATAACTATCACCTAGTGACGCAGTTTTATGGTCCTCACCTCCCTACACTCCATACTAGTGTAGTGCCCTGTCCCTAGCTCATACTGGCCTCAATATCCTTGTCCGTCTATGTGTTGGCATTGTCAGCATGTTTCTGAATCAACCGCTCAGTGTGCTAACTGTGTTGTGTGCATCAAGTATGTCACTAATGTTTGTGTGTAATAAATGGAGTGATTGTATAAAATATGATGCATGTGTATGTATGATATAAAAATCATAAAGCAGTTTAAATTGTCAGTCGTAATCAAGCACAGTCATTAAGCACATAATTAAAATTAATTGATTGTACAGTACCTGTAATTGTGAGGGTTGTCACATAAATCCTAAGCATGGTTACTGCCACAAAGCCTCCAACCATCGCGGAGGCTATTGATTTGAGTGTTACGCTTACTGAAGAAGCTCTTCGAATGGGAAAGTTTTCGGAATCCGAGACAAACAAGAAGGAGACTCACGTGGAGTCTTCAGGCAACAACAAAAGAAAGATTTTGAACCTGAAGAAAGGCACCCAAGTCAGTTATGACAACTCTAATGCAAACAAAAGAAGGGAAGCGAACCCGCCTCGTGGCATGAAAGCTTATGGAGCAACTAATACGGCCGGTGGAAAGATATATTTGGAGACTAAGCCGAGGTGGGACGAAAGCAAGTTTCACCATGAAGGTCGATGTCTGAGGCCTATGTGTGACAGGTGTGGAAAAGAAGGACACGGCAAGGATGCTTGTTGGGCAAAATATCCCAAACAAGGAGGAAATGATAACTGCAACCAGGACGGAAACGATAATGGTAGAGTTCCAGGTTGCTTCAACTGTGGCGACGTGGGGCACTTTAGGAAGGATTGCCCTAGGAAGAACCAAGCGATGAAGAATCTTCACGATCGGAGCTCGTGAAGCACGCTAGGATCCAAATGCGGTTACGGGTACATTCCCTATTAACCAACACTATGCATCCATTTTGATTGATACTGGAGCCGACTTTAGCTTGTATCTACAGAACTTAAGAACCTACTTGGTCTAGATGCAAGTAAGCTAGATACCCCCCCCCCCTATTCAATAGAGTTAGCAAATAGGCAGTTAGTCAAAAAGGATGAAGTTATTAAAGATTGTACTTTGGAACTTGGAGAGCGGGAATTTTCTATTGAGGCCCTACCTGTTGATTTGGGAAGTTATGATGTTGTAGTCAGCATAGATTAGCTATCTAAGAGTAGAACCGAAGTTGATGTCATGAGAAAATCATTCGCATCCCTCTTGCGAATGATGAAACACTTAGTCCACAGCCTTCATGCAGTTGATGCGAGGGCGCTTGGCCCATAAGGCGGTGGATGGCGGCATCCCACATTGGTCATAAAGGCACAGAAGTGCCTCCGAATAGGGTTGCATAGCCTTTCTTGCTCATATGGTCGATAAGGAGACCAAGGAGCCGGAGCTAGGAGACATCCCCGTTGTGAAGGAAATTCTAGAAGTCTTATCCGAAGACTTTCCTGGGTTACCTCCACAGCGACGAATGGAGTTTAGAATAAACCTAGTGCTGGCAGCGGCACCCGTGGCGAAGGCACCTTACCGAATAGCTCCGTTCAAGATACAAGGACTAACGACTCGACTACAAGAACTGCTAGAACGAAGGATTCATTAGACCAAGCTTTTCGCCTTGGGGAGCTCCAGTGCCATTCGTTAAGAAGAAAGATGGCAGTTTCCGTTTGTGCATCGACTTCAGGGAATCGAATAAGTTAGCCATCAAGACTCGGTATCCTTTTCCGAGGATTGATGAATTGTTTTACCAATTACAAGGCTCTAGTTACTACTCGTAGATCGACTTGAGGTCAGGATATCCTCAACTACGAATACAAGAAGGAAGTACCCCTAAAACGGCCTTTAGGACTCGCTATGGACACTATGAGTTCCTTGTCATGACGTTTGGCAAAATGAACGCGCCAGCAGTGTTCATGGACCTCATGAATCGGGCATGCAAGCCATATCTGGATAAGTTTGTGATTATATTCATCGATGACATCCTTATTTACTCAAAGACCAAGGAAGAACATGAGCAACATCTGCGAGTTATCTTGGAACTTTTGGAGAAAGAACAGCTTTATGCAAAGCTGTCAAAGTGTGAACTTTGGATTCACGAGGCGAAATTCTTAGGTCACGCGGTGAATCAGAATGGGATTCATGTCGACCCTGCAAGCAAGAACTGAGGAGTCCCAAAGACACAACTGAGATACGACAATTTCTGGGGATTGCAGGCTATTACAGACAATTCATAGGGGACTTTTCAAAGAATTCTCAACCGCTAACAACCCTAACCTAGATAGTACCTATCTTGTCTTTACCCGACAGTACCGATGGATTTGCGGACAGAAGTGACGCTTCTCGACAAGGTCTCGGTTGCGTGTTGATGCAACGAGACAAAGTCATCGCGTACGCATCATGTCGATCGAAGGATCATGAGAAGAACTACACCACGCACAACCTTGAACTAGGTGCAGTGAATTGCGCGTTGAAGATTTGGCGTCATTACTTGTATGGAAAACGTTGCACGATCTTTACTGATCATAAAAGTTTGCAGCACATCTTTGATCAGAAGGATTTGAATATGAGACAACGAAGATGGATCGAAATGTTGAATGATTACAATTATGAGATTAAGTATCACCTGGGCAAGGCGAGCGTTGTGGCAGACGCCTTGAGCCGCAAGAAACGCGCAAAGCCTCTAAGGGTGCAAGGCTTAGAGATGACCATACAGACGAATTCCGCTACTTGGATTCGTGAAGCTGAGCTAGAGGCGCTCAAACCGGAGGACCTACAAGCTGAAGCATTACGTGGAATGGGAGTGCAAATATTGCCTAAGGAAGACGGAACCTTAAACTCCATGGGATGACTTTCCGTTTCACGACAATTTACGTACACGCTTACTCGATCCATCCTGGATCCGACAAGATGTACCAAGACTTGAAAGGTTAGTATGGGTGGCCCAAGATGAAAGCTGATATAGCTATATAGGTGGGTAACTGACTGACTTGTGCCAAAGTTAAGACAGAATACCAGAAACCATCAGGGCTGCTGCAACAGCCTGAGGTTCCCATGTGGAAGTAGGAACAGATCTCAATGGATTTCATTACAAAGCTACCGAGAACCCAACGAGGACACGATGTGATTTGGGTGATTATTGATCGACTCACAAGGTCTGCACATTTCTTACCGATTGATGAGATAGATAGCACAGATATACCTCAGGGGGATTGTGGCACGTCATGGAGTGCTCGTATCTATCATATCCGACCGAGATGGTCGCTTTGTGTCAAGGAGTTGGCAAACATTTTAACAGACATTTGGATCTCAGCTGAACCTTAGTACTGCCTTTCACCCTCAGACGGACGGCTAAAGTGATCGGATGATACAGACCTTGGAAGACATGCTACGTGCTTGTGTGGTGGACTTTGGTGAAAGTTGGGATACTCACTTACCTTTAGTGGAGTCTCCCTATAATAATAGTTATCACACCAACATTCAGGCAGCCCCATTTTGAAGCTTTATATGGACGTAAGTGTCGGTCCACGTTGTGTTAGGCGGAGACCAAAGATAAACGATTTATTGGCCCCGAGTTGGCTCAGAAAACTACAGACAAGATCGTTCAGATACGTGATCGTATCAAGTCAGCACGTGATATACAGAAAAGTTGCGCCGACAAGCGATGGAAACAGTTGGAATTTGAGGTTGGAGATATGGTTTTATTGAAAGCCTTGCCTTGGAAAAGCGTGGTGCGATTTGGTAAACGTGGGAGGTTAAACCCACGATACATTGGACTTTTTGAGATCCTGGAGAGGATTGAAACCGTTGCATACAAACTAAAGCTTCCAGAAGAGCTTAGTAGAATTCATGACGCGTTTCACGTGTCTAACCTCAGGAAGAGTGCTACTCAAGAAATACTCGACATTCCCACAAACAAGATTCACCTCAACGACAAACTCCAATTTACTAAAGAACCTGTTAAGGTTACGGACTGGAAGTCCACAAAACACGGAGAAGTCGTATTAAATTTGTTAAAGTTCGTTGGAATTCACATCATGGCCCAGAATTTACTTGGGAACATGAAGGCCAAATCAAGTCTAAGTATTCACATCTATTCACAACTCCCCTGCAACCG
This sequence comes from Helianthus tuberosus, assembly GCA_030545235.1. Taxonomy (NCBI): domain Eukaryota; kingdom Viridiplantae; phylum Streptophyta; class Magnoliopsida; order Asterales; family Asteraceae; genus Helianthus; species Helianthus tuberosus. The sequence continues at coordinate 14,314,505 of JARYGA010060172.1, forward strand.
ATAACACAGCTTGAATTTCGGGACGAAATTCTTTTAACGGGGGGAGAATGTGACAACTGGCATTTTTCCATGAATTCCGTACAATAATAAACAGTAATCTATGCTTTAATGACTGTGCATGATTGAATGAACAAGACAAATGAATTTATGATTACTATCATATACATACAAAGGCATTTCATGTGTGGAAAACGTGTATTACCGGACACGTTAACTGGCCCACACCATTTCCCCGATGATGGTGGAGGTTTGCCCCTCGTTTGCCCCCCCCCCCCCCCCCCCCCCCGTCAGAGACTAAGGTTTAAGAGCGAGAGGGCAGGAGCTAACTCAATAGGCCAAGACAAAGCGACACGGAATCGAACTCGTATTTTGTGGAACTAAACCACGCCAGGGACCACTGAGCTACACCCCTGAGGGCAGGCATTTCATGTTGCAAGATTTTTCATCATTATTACAGGCAACACAATATGGTTCAATTAGTGCACAGAACAAAGCTAGCACAGTTATCAAACAAATCAGAAGTTCTAACGGGAGTTCAGTACTCAGACAGACATAATGTTAAGACACAGAATGAGTCCAAAACCAAGAGTTACACTAGAATAGTGGGTAGGAAAGTAGGGATTACAAAACTGCCTTCCTAGTGATGATTTAGGTGCCGGAAAGTGCCAGAAACACACTAAAACTGCAGAATTCTGCAGAAAACAACCTAATTCAGCAAAAATCAGCTTTCTAACATCAAAATATAATGCAGAATTTTGGTTTAATGGTCCAGAATACCTTCCCAAGTGTCGGGAATCAAAACTGTCACAAAGTGGAACATAAAGCACACTAAACTGCGTAATTTAGCACCTTAACGAACCAGTAACCAACCGAACAACCGACACTACCCGAAACACCAAATTTTCACTAGAAGCATTGTTTTAGCATTTCCAAGCTAGTTATGGTCACCGAACATCATAACATGTCTTATAAACACATAACACCTAAAACACTAAACGTTATACTTGAAATCTAACTTGAATCTTAAACTAACCATTACATCTTAACCAAGACCCCCCCCCCCTCCAATTCACGGTTCAACATGGGGACCCACCCCATGATTTTCCTTCATTTGTTTAACAGATTTGCTTAATACTTTTGAGACACAAGAACCATTAGACAACATGTTGTTGGAGAACTTTACTTATAACCTCAAGACTTAACATAACACTCATTTCATCACTTTAACAACTTACCCTCCTCCTCCTTCCTTCCCTTCTTGCTCTCGGCCTCAACTCACACACACACCACCACCATTTTCATTCCATTAACAACCAGTCAAAGGTGATTCAAGGGTTCTAGGAGCTAAGTTAAGAAGATTGAAGGCATTGGAACTTGAAGGACCACTCCTTAGAGCTTTTATCCACCTTGTTCATCATCTTCCTCATCTTTGATTCTTCCCTAGCCCTTGTGCTAGTAGTAAGCTCTCTACAACTTGATTTTACTTCTCATTTTGATGGTTAAAAGGTTATATAAATGGTTAATCATAAGAATCATAAAGAAACAAGAAGATGATCTTTCACATAAAGCTTAATAACATAAGAATCTATGTTGATTTAGTGTATGTATGATACTTGATTGTTGATTTCTTCTGATTTTGATGTTGATCATCCTAAGAAGCTTGCTAGATTGTGATTAAACACATGATCTAGCAAGTGAGAGGATGAATCTTGTGCAAATCAAAATGATCATCCTTTATGTGGAACATGAACTTGAAAATGAAGTTGTTTTTGTGTATGATGATGATTGATACATGTTATAAGTCTTGTAAATGGATGATTTCAAAAATAATTTTCTCAAGAAACCAAAGTTATTTACAAGATTTACATAATCATGATTTTTAAAGAAACTAATCATGTTTTAAGTGTTAAATCAAAGCTAGAAACATGTTGTTAACAAGAAGAATACAAGAAAAATCATTTTTAGAAAATCATCTTGTAAGTTGTAAAAGACTAAATTTTACAAGAATGAGATTTATAAACAAATAACCATATTTTTAGGGGTAACTAAACTTACTTAACAACATATTAAGTTACTACAAACTTTTATAAATTTTCAAGTTCATGATGTAGTGTAAATTGCATAATTTTGGCTCATGGTAAGTCTTGAATGAATGATTGATGATTGATGATTGATGATGATTTTAAAAGAAAATGATATGCTTTTAAAGCATGGAAACCTCCATTTTTAAGGGAAAACTATGGCAAATTTTTTGTAGAAATTAAACACTTAGAAAAATATTTTTAAACAAGTGTTTACAAATAAATTTTAACCATAGTTTTCATATAAAAATTTGCCATAATTTTTGTTACAAAAATTACAAAAGTTAGATGTTGATTTTTTATAAATAAAAGTGACTAAATATATATTTAGGAAAATATATATTTAGATGTCACAACTTGTGTGCTACTTGTATATTATGTGTATTAGTTATATTATTTTAGGACTTGAAAATAATATAACTCACCAAAATACCCAAAATTGTAATACAAAATATTACCAAAATTTCAAGAAAATAAATATATATAATTTATACCCGAATATTGGACAAACCGAACAAGTACTATGGACTATATATATATTCCGGAATTAAACTCATATATATTTTGACAAATGAGTTAAACGGTATTTTGGAGATCAAAGAAACGGAAAATATGATTTTTACAAGTATTACAAGATATATCATACTTTATCAAGTAGAAAATATATTATTTTTTAGTGGAGAAAAATATATATATTTTCTTGAACAATTAGGAGATATATTATTTTTGAAGACAATATATATTCTCTTAAACAAAGTAAGAATATATTATTCTTGGGTAAAATTTTGAAGACACTATATATTCTCTTAAACAAAGTAAGAATATATTATTTTTGGGTAAAAAAACTAGAAATATATATTTTCTAAAGCTAATCTAAAAAATATATATTATTTTTGGGGTTTATATAAAAGTATATTTATTATTGCCAAGTAAAGCTTATAGATATTTTTCTATAAGAATACAAAGTTGGTGATTTTTAGTTGTCTAAAATAATATTCCGGAATATTAAATACAAGTTAAGTATAAAATACTTAATATATACAAGAAAATAAGTATCCTCATACGTATAAATACACACCGGAATACACCACCAATACTTGGCAAAATACCATATACAAATACACAAGTACAAGCATACCCATACTTGGGGAAAATATTTATGAAAGGAATACATAATGAACTAAGTTAAAAATATATTATTTTTAACAATATTCCAAATAATTGGAATAAATATAATTTAAGTTAAAATATTCGTATTTTAACTAATACTTATATAATTTGGAATTATATAATGTACGTCCAACTTATAACTCAAAGTACGCCAAGAATTCCAAAATAAGTCTTAATAAATGAATAAGACTGAGAGTCGTTACACGACCTAAACGTCTAATAAAACATGGCACGTGTGTAGGTAGTTGTACGACTCCTAGAAGGACCTTTGAGTATACGAGGTAGCAGGACGCAAACTTGTGAGTTCATGTCCCCCTTTTCTCTTAACTGTTTTCGGATTTATAACTCTCGGGGGTGAAATACATGTTACATATGTTTCAATGGTATGATTTGGCTATTAAATGAACTATTAGATCACTGAGCATAGGCTGAAACTGAAATGCCAATAACTCTCATAAGAATCATGGACAAGGGTTAGATCTAACGGGTACGGCCGAGCACCACTCATGGTCCCTATGTGACCACTTAGAGTGTTGTTGTGTCCCAGTCGAGGTGATTCGGCAACGGTCAAGGTGATTTGACACAGTCAAGGTGATTTGATACAGTCAAGGGGATTTGACACAGTCAAGGTGATTTCACACAGTCGAGGGGGATTCGACACAGTCGAGGGGATTCGACACCGATAATTGTCTACTCCGGTTGAGTACTCCCTATGTCTTCACATACATTAATGTCCTTGCAAAGCATTAATTGATCTGTTCATGGACGCTTTTCATACATGTTTTCAAAGGAGTCTCTAAAATGTTTACAAGTTTATCAGTACTCATACAAAACGCATAAACTCGCTCAACTTTTGTTGTTGTTTTCAAAATTTCATGTATTTCAGGAAACAAGTTGAATCTTGGGCACTGGTGTTGTTTCGGGATGTAAATTTCAAGTTTAGATGTCATCCACTTTTGTTGGTTTGTAACTTAATCAGAGGTTGTGTTGTTAGAAACTTAAATGACTGGTGTTTGTAATATTTTAAACTTTATGAATGGATGAACATCATTTTGATCATATAGTTGTTTATTATAATCGAATGTAATGAGAACCGATCAAGTCACACGCATACGCTTCCGCAAAAGTCAGGGTGTGACACGAGCCCGACAACTTAGACGGAGGTTTCGGTGAACCATAACACTACAAACTCGTGCGACAACCATTCTTCTATGGTAATCCTTGTTATGCATAATATACCAACGTGGCACCTCTATTCGGCAAACGTCGTTCTTCATTTTAACCTTATGCAACTTGTGTACGACCAACTATACCCTCGACAACAGGTAAACCCCTGCTACGGATTGTTAAACGCCTACGCATCGATTGCGACTACCCTTTTTGCATGTTTCCACATCCATTCACGAGATACTTCTGGAATCCTATGATCCTTATCCTAACAACATTCTTCGCGAACTCTCACTTGGAGGAGTTACTCTCTACGAATGATACGCTAGGAGCAATGGGCCATGAATATCACAAATATGGAGGTATCACAAGAACTGTCCTTAGAACTCGATACGACCGAGATAGGTTCCCAGTCACGACATTCGAATTTAGCCTACCTTGACAGATATGCCACTTGTTTTCTTTGACGACATCTGAAACTACTCCAAGAACTAGTAGGAATCCGAACGATACCTACACCTTACCATGGAGCCCCTACAACACAAACAACCTTATGTTTAGTTTCCAACGAACGACTTTTGACGTTGCGAAGCCCGCTTTTCTTGATCGTATGCACAAGCCCTCGCAACTCTAACTCGAAAGATTGCTCAGGAATCCGTGTTTCAATACTTGAAGGTGAAACTCTGTAGTACACCCATTCTTTCGTTACCAGAAGGCACAGATGATTTCGTTATTTATTGTGAAGCGTCTATCCAATGACTTAGTTGTGTGTTGATGCAACGTGAGAAAGTCATTGCTTACGCATCACGGCAACTCAAGGCTCACGAAAAGAACTACACCACCCATGATTTGGAGTTGGGAGCAGTAGTGTTTGCACTCAAGATATGGAGACATTACTTGTACGGTACCAAGTGCACCATCTACACCGATCACAAGCGTCTCCAGCATATCGTGGATCAGAAGGAGTTGAACATGCGACAGCGTCGATGAGTCGAACTCCTTAACGACTACGAATGCGCAATCAAGTATCATCCAGGCAAAGCCAACGTTGTGGCTAACGCCCTCAGTCGTAAGGAAACCAAACCTAAGCGTGTACGTGCGTTACAGCTTACTATCCACTCCAGTCTTCCTACCCAGATTCGTGACGCTCAGATTGAAGCATTGAAGGAAGAGAACCTCAAAGCAGAATCCCTATGGGGCATGGAGAAGAAACTAGAATGCAAGGAAGACAGCACTTATTATTTCATGGAACGTGTATGGGTTCCATTCTAAGGAAACTTACGAAAGCTTGTGATGGACGAAGCACACAAGTCTCGTTACTCAGTGCATCCTGGTTTTGACAAGATGTACCAGGATCCCAAGACTCTCTACTGGTGGCCCCACATGAAAGCTACTTGGACACCTGTAAGCGATATGATGATTGAATTTCTGACCAACCCGAAGGCTGCTATGTATATGCCTGCTCCTAAAACCGGTGAAGGATCAAGTAATACTCCTTCCGATGCTGAAGTGTTGAAAGCAGCGTCTTTATTAGAACAAGCTGTGAGAGAAAGTGCTACAACAGCTGAACCTGCTCGAGAAGAAGTTCGAGAACCTGCTAGCAACCTGGATAGTGAGAATTTATTTGGTGACGTTGATGTTGGAGTGTTGTTGAAGAGGATCACTGCACTTGAAGAAGATAATTTTTTTTTAGAATGTGTAGATCGCAAGCTTATTAGAAGAGATTACTCACAAGAATCAGCAAATTCAAGAACTAGAAACTAATATGGGATCACTTTCAGCTATTGTAATGGATCTTAAGAAGAAGTTGGAAGGGAAGTTCGAGAAGGAGTTTGCTGAGCCACCAAAAGAATATACTACAGCTGAGAAAGAGCAGATGGATAAAGAACATGAAGAAGCGATAAACAAGTATATTCAAGATCCTCCGTGTACAGTGAGTCAAAGAATGAAACAAAAGGAGGTGGTTATGAGGAATGTGGGTAGTAAGAAGAATTATGGATTTCAGGATTTGCCTGATCGATACATAATCAAGATAGACAAAGACAAATTTGATCGATATGGGAACAGATCCGGAATTAGAAGCTGGGCTTACAATGAAGAGAAAGTGTAAGGACCTGCAAAAATGTACAAAAACGACCCGTAAGTAGAAACCCGGACCCCTGAAACCCTAGTGTTCATGAAAAACCAAGAAATCAAGATTTTTAGGCTTCACGCAGGCCACGTAAGCCATAAGGTAAGGCCTACGCGGGCCGCGACAGAACAACAATTGACCGGGAAACGTTCCAGGCCACGTGTCAGCCACGTGGCGAGCCTACACGTGACACGCTAGCCCTAGACATAGAATAGGTGGCCCTCGCGGGCCTCGTAAGAGTCTTGTGAAGGTTTACGCGGGCCGCGTAGAACCCAAAAACTGGCTATAAATGGGACAGGCATGAGCAGTTCATCTGTGTGCGAGAAAACTATCAAAATCACACATTTTATGTTCGAAAATCAAGTCTAAACTAGGAAAACGCTGCTACGATAAAGGGTAATAACTCGATCACTGCTACGATACAATGTCCGATCGATTGAAACCGATCTGATGGATGTTTAAGTGCTGCCCGTATTTGGGCTATACTTTGTAATTCGTCGTGAGGGTTTTGATCTCGTGAGTTTATCGTAAATGTTGTATTAAGTTACTGACCTAGTTTCGTGTGCATTGTCATTTAACTAGGGTACCAGGCTAAAATCAGTAGGCAAAACTCTGCCCGTTTAAATTTGCAATGTGAGTCATTCTCTTTTTATCAAATTATTTCCAAAACCCTATTTATTTCAAAGTTATAATTACAGGGATTAAGTCTTTGTAATCTTCAATTACTGCCGGTATGTGGGGTTTTGTATACATTACTTGATACCCGTCACCATTGGACAACATGTTAGCCAATGGGTGATCTGACCATAGTCACAGATACTGTCAAGTGACAAATACCGATATGGGGTAATTGATTGACAGAAACATTGTAATTACCCTTAATACTGTGTATTATAACAATGTGTCGTTTTGTACCAATTGAGTGACTCGCCAGTATTTCCCCGCTGATAAAATCTTTTTAAACATGTTTCAGGTGATTTACTGTGAACCAGGGATAAGTACTGTGTAGCACCCCAGCTTGAAGAATGTGGCTCCGTAAATAAAATAAATAAACATGTTGTTTTTGTAAAAATAAGGAATTTCCTCGTGAAATTTCCTTTATTGTAAATTACGGGGTTTGCCCCAAATTGTAAAAAAAATAATTGGGCATTTTCAGTTTTCACGATCCCGTTAAAATTTCCGCTGCCAAAATAAACATCAATACCACGGGTTTCTGTCCCGCGGCTTCTGGATCGGGAAAAACCAGGCCGGGGCCGTGACAGAAAAAGGTGGTATCAGAGCCACTGATTTAAGCCAATTAAGTATTTAGAAATACTTAATTTTTCTAATTGCCATTTTGTGATTCTGTGAAAATTTAAATTACAATAAATAAATAAAAATTTAACTTAAGTTTGTGTGTGTTTCTTCATGTGTGTTATCAGCATGAACGAACTGTCGGAGGCACTCCGAAACTGTACTATCCATAGCATCGATATGGATACCACAGGAAATCCATCTGGCTACCAGGCAGATACGGAGGAACCACTAACCTTCCAGGCCCAAGCCCAGGAGAAACCAAATCCGAAAAAGTGGAGGAGAATATTGGACTGGAAACGTGGGCGTAGGAAGAAACCAGCGATGCAGAAGGTTAAAAATACTGAGAATCTGAAGGATAAAGGGAAAGGAAAAGAGATCGTGGAAAGTTCCGGGAAGCCCAGGAAATGCCACCATGGGAGGAGTTGGATCGCAAACTGGCGAATTGTGACCTCATCGGACCTGCCGATGAAAACCTCTTCAATTACCCCGCTGAATCATAACTTCCAGTCAATCTGGAGCCTGCTATCCCAGATCCTATTATCAACCCCCGACCTCTACCTGGAGAGCTGGAAGAATGGTGGACAAACGACTGGCAATTTCAGAATTTCATGAATAACCCTAACGTCTATTTCCCCCAGTTTGACCCGGAGCCTGCACCAAACCCACCTATGAGCACAGAAAACTTGGCTGAACTCCGTCACTATGGTAAGGAGCTGATGGAAGCAGGAAATAGAATTCGGGATGTGGGGGAGAAAATCACGTGGAAATACGACGAGAGGGAGCGTCGTTTCTGAGATGCCAGCTGACTGTGGTTGTGTGGTTGGGTGACTGTGTGTTTAATAATAATAAAATAATAATAATAAATAATAAAAATATAATCATGTAAAATAACTTAAAATAAAACTTTTGTAATATATCTGGTGTGTATGGATGCATACTAATATATATATATATATATATATATATATATATATATATATATATATATAAAATATGAAAGTCGCAGAGTCGACAATTTTGGCTATATGTGTTGACATGATTATGTGTGATTGCTTATTTGCGTTTGGTTATTATTTATTTTGTGCCAATAACTTATATATATTGTTAATTATCAGATGGAACATGCCGTTAATGAACCAGTTAACGAAGTTAACCAATCTGAGCAAAACAATGAGGATCACTTTCTTAATAGGCAAGATCTAGAAAATATCGTTGCCCAGGGAATAGCAAATGTTATCCCAGCAATCGCCGCTGCTGTTAAAAGCCCTGTTGAGACTTCACAAGCCAACCCCAGCAAACGTACTCGCGACGACAATTTCAGTAATAGTGTAAATGGAGGCGGCAACAATAATAATAATGATGTGATGCAATCCCCATTTCTTAAGAAAATGAAAGCTGCAACGCCTGGTTGCACTTACAAGGAATTTCTTGCCTGTAAACCAATCGAATTTGCAGGCAATGAAGGGGCAACTGCTGCACTGCGTTGGTTAGAGAAAACCAAAGCAGTAATTAAAATAAGTAAATGTGCCAAGGAAGACAAAGTCATGTACGCGTCGCATCTTTTTAAAGAAGGGGCGTTAGAATGGTGGAACACGGTACTACAAGCCAAGGGAAGTGATGTGGCTTATGCCATGAATTGGGAAGAATTTAAGAGATTGGTGGAAAGAAAATTCTGTCCCAAATATGAAAGGGAACAAATGACAAATAAGTTCCTGAACCACCGGATGGTGGATGTTATTGTCGAGGATATACTTCGACATTCTTCGAGTATGCTAGAATCGTACCTACCCTGGCTTCGCCAGAACCGATACTTATTTCTCGCTATATTTGGGGGTTGATTAGCGAGATTCGTGACATCGTCAAAGCTGCGAGACCCCGCACAATTGACGATGCGGTGGAATTAGCCAACACCTTAACTGACGGGTTGGTACGAACGCGAGAAGAAAACAGGAAAAAGGAGTTAGCCAAAAATATTACCCAAGAATTCCGTGGGGGTAATATTTTCAAGAAAAAGGGAACTGGGCAATCTTCCACCCCACCATTCTGCAAAAATTGTAAAAAGAAACATTTTGGAAGATGTAATGAAACCTGCAACTTCTGCAAAGCTCTAGGGCATCGAGAAGAGGAGTGCAGAAAGAAAACAAGGATCTGCTACAACTGCGGCGAAGCTGGACATTTTAGACCAGAATGTCCAAAGATGGTTAAACCAGCTGACAATAAGGCCAAACCTGCCGAAGGGACTACTAAGAAAAATGCAAGAGCCTTTCAGCTGACAACCCAAGAAGCAGATCTGATCCCTGATGTGATAGCTGGTACGTTCCTAGTTCATGATGTTTACGCAAAAGTATTATTTGACTCTGGTGCAAACCAAAGTTTCATAAATACTTCATTCTGCCAAGCTCTTAAGCAACCTTTAACCAAACTTAGACAAGTTTTTACGGTAGAAACGGCAGATGGGAGTTCTGTTAGCATAGATAAGGTTTTGCAAAAAGGAAATATAGAACTCTTAGGCCATAAATTTTCTGCAAACCTGTTACCTATGAATTTAGCCGGATTCGATGTTGTGTTAGGAATGGATTGGTTAATAGCCAACCATGCTCGAATCCTCTGTGACAAGAATTCCATAGAAATTCATACACTCACAGGAGAAATAATTATGGTTACAGGAGATAAGCCACAAAAACCAATGAAATTCATTTCAGTAATGAAAGTGGCTCGTTATTCAAGAAAACAAGGAATAGTGTATATGGTTTCGGTAGTTATTAATACTAAAAATAAGGAACTCAAGGAAATTCCTGTAGTATCAGAATACCCGGATCCGGATGTATTCCCAGAAGAGCTACCAGGATTACCACCCGATAGGGAAGTAGAATTTAGAATTCATCTAATTCCTGGAACTACACCGATAGCCAAGGCACCCTATCGGTTAGCACCCACTGAAATGTTAGAATTGAAAAAGCAGTTAGATGCATCATTAAGCAAAGGATTCATACAACCTAGTTCATCCCCTTGGGGAGCACCAGTGTTGTTTGTTAAAAAGAAAGATGGTTCGATGCGAATGTGTATCGATTACAGGGAATTGGATAAGGTTACAATTAAGAATCGATACCCATTACCTAGGATTGATGATCTTTTTTATCAACTTCAGGGGGCTAGATATTTTTCTAAGATAGACTTACGCTCCGGATACCATCAGTTGAAGGTACAAGAAGAAGACATACCTAAAACTGCTTTCAGAACTAGGTATGGTCACTACGAGTTTACATTCATGCCCTTTGGACTAACAAATGCTCCGGCAGCATTCATGGACATGATGAATAGGATCTGTAAACCATATTTGGATAAATTTGTAATTGTCTTCATTGGCGATATACTTATTTATTCCAAAAGCCAGGAAGAGCATTGTGAGCACTTGCATGCACTTTTAACTCTGTTAAGGAAAGAGAAGCTTTACGCCAAATTCTCGAAGTGTGAATTTTGGCTACAGGAAGTGCAATTCTTAGGTCACATGGTGAATCACGAAGGTATTCACGTAGATCCTTCTAAGTTAGAAGCAATCCTAAAATGGAAAGTTCCGCAATCAGCCACGGAAATTAGAAGTTTTCTCGGATTAGCTGGATATTACAGGCGCTTTATAAAAGATTTCTCTAAGATAGCCGTGCCATTAACTAAGCTAACCTGTAAAACAGTTAAGTTTGAATGGGGACCCAAGCAAGAAGAGGCCTTTAGAATTTTGAAGCAAAGGTTAACAAATGCCCCAATTCTAGCTTTACCAGACAGAACAGAAGATTTTGAAGTTTACTGTGACGCTTCTAAGATAGGATTAGGATGTGTGCTGATGCAACGCAAGAAGGTAATTGTGTATGCCTCAAGGCAATTGAAAAAGCACGAGGAAAATTATACGACTCATGACTTGGAGTTAGGAGCCATAATTTTTGCCCTTAAGATTTGGAGACACTATCTGTATGGAAGTAAGTTCAAAGTCTATACAGATCATAAGAGTTTAAGGTACATATTTGGGCAAAAAGAATTAAACATGAGGCAAAGAAGATGGATGGAAATTCCAAGTGACTGCGACTGTGATATTCAATATCACGAAGGAAAAGCAAATGTAGTAGCAGATGCCCTAAGTCGTAAGTATCATGAGAAACAACAACGAATTCGTGCTCTTAGATTAAGTTTACAATTAGACTTAATGGAACAACTGAAGAATGTCCAGGAAACAACAATCAATGATGATGCTGAAGGAATGAAGGGACGAATAAAGGAACTAGAGCAAGGGGTTGATGGAATTTGGAGATTCCACAAGAAAAGGATTTGGGTACCTAAGCAGGGAGACTTAAGAAATAAAATTTTAGAAGAAGCCCATAAATCTAGATATACCATGCATCCTGGTAATAATAAGATGTACCAAGACTTAAGGAATAACTTCTGGTGGATAGGAATGAAAAAGGACATAGCTAGATATGTATCTAAGTGTCTCACTTATTCACAAGTTAAGGCAGAACATCAGAAACCTTCAGGATTGCTTCAACAATTAGAAATGCCTGTATGGAAATGGGAACTCATAACAATGGACTTTGTTACTAAGTTGCCCAAAACCAGAAAAGGTAACGACGCGATTTGGGTAATTGTGGATCGATTAACCAAATCAGCTCATTTCCTGCCCATGAAGGAAACCTTTAGCATGGAAAGATTAGCAAAGTTATATGTAGACGAGGTAGTATCCTTACATGGAGTTCCACTCTCCATTGTAACGGATAGGGATAGTCGTTTCACTTCACATTTCTGGACAAGTTTCCAAGAAACCATGGGGACACAATTAAATTTAAGTACAACTTACCATCCCCAAACAGATGGACAAAGTGAAAGGACGATCCAAACCCTAGAAGACATGCTTAGAGCGTGTGTCATAGATTTTGGGGGAAACCGGGATGACCACCTACCTTTAATTGAATTATCCTATAACAATAGTTACCATACAAGCATCGAAGCTGCCCCGTTCGAAGCACTGTATAGACGAAAGTGTAGAACTCCATTTTGTTGGGCAGAAATAGGAGAAAGCCAACTATCAGGCCCTGAGATTATACAGGAAACCACCGACAAGATAACTCAAATCAAGGAAAGACTAAAGATGGCTCGAGATCGCCAGAAAAGTTATGCAGACAATCAACGTAAGCCGTTAGAATTTCAAGTTGGAGACAAGGTACTCTTAAAAGTTTCTCCTTGGAAAGGAGTAGTTCGGTTTGGTAAGAAATGAAAGCTAAGTCCAAGGTACATAGGACCATTCCCAGTAACCCAACGAATAGGACCAGTTGCCTATCAATTACAACTACCAGAAGAGCTAGCCGGGGTACACGACGTATTTCATGTATACAATCTCAAGAAATGTTTATCTGACGAATCCTTAGTAGTACCCCTTCAAGACATAAAGGTAAATGAAAAGTTGAAGTTCGTGGAAAAACCGCTCCAAATAGAAGACAGAAAAATTAAATTCCTCAAGCATAAAAGATTAGTACTAGTCAAAGTCAAGTGGGATTCAAAAAGAGGACCTGAGTACACCTGGGAGCTGGAATCGGAAATGAAGCGAAAGTATCCTCACTTATTTCAGTAAATCTCGAGGACGAGATTTTAAATAAGGTGGGGAGGATGTAAGGACCTGCAAAAATGTCCAAAAACGACCCGTAAGTAGAAACCTGAAACCCTAGTGTTCATGAAAAACCAAGAAATCAAGATTTTTAGTCTTCACGCGGGCCTCGTAAGCCATAAGGTAAGGCCTATGCGGGCCGCGATAGAACAACAATTGACCGGGACACGTTCCAGGCCACGTGTCAGCCACGTGGCGGGCCTACACGTGACACGCTAGCCCTAGACGTAGAATAGGTGGCCCTTGCGGGCCGCGTAAGAGTCTTGTGAAGGTTTACGCGGGCCGCGTAGAACCCAAAAACTGGCTATAAATGGGACAGGCATGAGCAGTTCATCTGTGTGAGAGAAAACTATCAAAATCACACATTTTCTGTTCGAAAATCAAGTCGAAACTAGGAAAACGCTGCTACGATAAAGGGTAATAACTCGATCACTGCTACGATACAATGTCCGATCGATTGAAACCGATCCGATGGATGTTTAAGTGCTACCCGTATTTGGGCTATACTTTGTCATTCGTCGTGAGGGTTTTGATCTCGTGAGTTTATCGTAAATGTTGTATTAAGTTACTGACCTAGTTTCGTGTGCATTGTCATTTAACTAGGGTACCAGGCTAAAATCAGTAGGCAAAACTATGCCCGTTTAATTTTGCAATGTGAGTAATTCTCTTTTTATCAAATTATTTCCAAAACCCTATTTATTTCAAAGTTATAATTACAGGGATTAAGTCTTTGTAATCTTCAATTACTGCCGGTATGTGGGGTTTTGTATACATTACTTGATACCCGTCACCATTGGACAAAGGGTTAGCCAATTGGTGATCTGACCATAGTCACAGATACTGTCAAGTGACAAATACCGATATGGGGTAATTGATTGATAGAAACATTGTAATTACCCTTAATACTGTGTATTATAACAATGTGTCATTTTGTACCAATTGAGTGACTCGCCAGTATTTCCCCGCTGATAAAATCTTTTAAACATGTTTCAGGTGATTTACTGTGAACCAGGGATAAGTACCGTGTAGCACCCCAGCTTGAAGAATGTGGCTCAGTAAATAAAATAAAATAAATAAACATGTTTTTGTAAAAATAAGGAATTTTCTCGTGAAATTTCCTTTATTGTAAATTACGGGGTTTGCCCCAAATTGTAAAATAAAATAATTGGGCATTTTCAGTTTTCACGATCCCGTTAAAATTTCCGCTGCCAAAATAAACATCAATACCACGGGTTTCTGTCCCGCGGCTTCTGGACCGGGTAAAACCGGGCCGGGGGCCGTGACAGAAAGTGCTATTCTTGGTGACTAGAAATAATGGAAAGGTAGAATATTACAATTCTTCTAGTGCATTTGAGTCATGGACAGCAATTGATTTGCGTGAGTTAAGCTGGGCTCCCTGTCATGATCAGTGTAGAGACCCGAACTGCAAGATTGGGTGGAACTTTTATAACAAGCTGCAAAGACAAGCGTTAGTGAACTTTAAAGACATGAATCTGTAGAAGTCTTTTGTTAAAGTGCACAAAGACGTAATTGATCCTTCTACATATCAGCCACTAAAAACTGTTATGTGGCCTCCAACAAAACAAACCAAGACAATTCCACTGCTCAAGGATATTCCAGACAATAGCCTGCAAGATTTCAAGTTCTGGATGTACGATCCTGTCTCAGGTCAAGTCGTTATCGTTTGTGAACATGATGAGTATAGAGTTGTTGATGTTCGTGACCTTATGCGGTTTGGAGAAAAAGATATCCATTTATTTGGAAGGTCTCAAATCCAGAGTGATCCACAATACGAAGTTTGTGCCAAATTGTTTACTACTAGAATTGCTCAAATCATACTGTTGAAGATGTGGTCTGGACAAAGAGGAAGAGTAGAAACACAGTTGTTTGGTCCATACATTGGAAACAAGATTCCAGACGTTCAGCAACAAAAGAAGAAAAGACGCAAGTCGAGCTTGAATAGCGAAGACAACATAAACCTATGGGGATATTGTAAGGGCATGGTCTAGGTATGTCTTGTATACGTTAGTAATGGGTTGGTTAGTTAAAGTGTTTGGGGTTGATTAGTTTGTTTATGGCCAGTTGTAGCTAGGTCGCATCCTATGTGCTATAAATAGGGTGCACCTAGGTCTTAGTAGAGCAGTTGATTGCTTTGTGTTTCATGCGAATTGTACCAGATAAGTCTTAGAACTTGTGTGCAATATACATTAATCCAATCGACTTTCTTCATCTTCGTTCTATCACTTTCTTAGTTTTCCGCACTTTTATTATGGTTGTGATATCCGATTTATAAGATTTTTGGACTTACAACCCTACCCCTGGATAACCGCACCACCTCCTTCACTTACCGCACCACCCCACCCTACCCCTAGATAACCGCACCACACCTCCTTATTTTCTCTCTCTAGAAAGCCCTAAAATATGAGAGATTTTTGATGAATTTTTTTTAAGTAGAACGTGTTTTAAGTTTGATTTGTTAATCTTCTTCTTCTTTTAGAGTTTCTAGTTTGTTTGAACCACCTTACAACCCTTTCTCTCTCTAGGAAAACCTAAAATATTAGAGGTACAGAGAGAGATTGATGAAATCTTGTTAGTAGAAAATGTTATTCAATTTGATTTGATCTGTTCTTTTTGTTTCAGATTGTTTTTAATTTATATAATTATCTTTTCTGATTATTTATAACTTACATATAATTATCAGTCAATAGGCTATACTAATCACAAGTTATCGGTTTTAATTTGTTATGGATAGGGTTTGTGGATGGATTAGACATGGAGATGGTTCATATGTTTTTAGACTAACGGTGTTTTTAGTTTTAAGAATAGGTCCTTGAGAGTAACGGATCGGGTCTGTTATTGCTTTATGGATGATGGTGTATGGTGGTTGTGGTTTATGATGGTGGTCTACTTGGGGATATTTTAGACGGCGACAGCTCGGATCTATGGTTTCCGGCGGTGGCGGTGGTAATAGGCGACGGTTGTGGCATGTGGTGGATCTGTCGTGCGATGGTGGCAGGTGGTGGGTTGTTGGTTGCTGGAGGTTAGAGGTGGTGGCGTTGGATGGTGGATGGGATAAAGAGAGAAGGGTGAGATATGGTGGCGCTGGTTATTAAAGGATTTTAAACGTATATAAAAGAAAAAAGTTAAATGACATTTTTGCCCTCACATGATGTGCACGTGACTTCACTTAACATTTAAAGCTAACCTGGTTAGTACTAAAGGACGAATGGTGTAATGGTTTTAACAAAGAAATGATTGTGACTGTAATTATTGAACACACACATAAAGGACGAAAAATGTAATTTACCCAATAAATTAATTCAATACGGAGATATGAGTTATCCTGACGGGCCTAGTAATTTTATGAAATGAAGCCGAGCTAAATGAATTCGAGTTTTTAACAACTAGTTGATAGGGTAACTTGGGAGTACCCAAAAGTTAACATACGTCGAATCCACATCGGAATGAAACTAAAAATGAAGTACAAGAGAGTTGAAAATTGGAACATTAGGCTATGGGGTGTGGATGGGGCTCCATTGGGCTTTATAGGTGCCACGTAGGATCCATGTGTACCATGGAGCCCTTCTTTAATTTGGAGGGTGTGGATGGAGCCCCTATTAAACAAAATAAAAAAAAACATTTGATTGGTTAAAAAACCAGTGGACCCCACCTGAATGGCGTTTCAGCTCGTTACCACCATGGCGGGGCTTCAATGGCGCCCCTACCATGGCGCCGGCAGTGTGGGGGAATATGGAGGGGGGCGCTATGGTGGTCTAGGTGGCGGAAGGGCGGCGCCCCACACCCTCCAGCCTTATAGATTACGAGAGGGATGTTAGTGAAAACTTGGAATAGATCTACAGTATTGAGCACCTTTTGTCTGCTTTCTTGCACTTCCATCCTCTCTACTCTTACTCTACACACCAGCAGTCAGTCATTATAGCTAATCTGTAAGTTCCAGTTCCACCCTTACTTACTTTTATGGTAGATTTCCACTTGATTTCTCTGATTGGATTCAAAGGGTGGGTTGTTGATTTGAGTCTGTTATCAGTTGAAGCTTTGATCAATGCTAGTGAATCTACTGTAGATTAGAGGGTTTTTGGTTACAAATCATGAGGAGAACATTGTCCCCAGTGCCTAGACCAGGGACTTCATTAGGAGGAGAATCAACTTCAGTTGTTGTTGCAGTTGGTTCTCCACTCTCCAAGTGCAATCATGACCCTTCATCTTTTGCATCAACACAATACGGTCTCGTGCTAAATCTTTTCCCCAAAACTAGTTCCACATCTTTAGAGAAGCAAAAGCCCAAAGGGAATGCTTGGAGGAGGCCATTTTTCCATTTCTTTTTATCTTTTCTTGTTGGAGTTTTTCTTGGATTTACGCCTATTGTTTCATTGACAACGTCCACCTATGTCCACTCCAGAAGCCAAGCGTTTTCGTTTGAGCAACTTGGGAAGGTTCAGTTGTATGATGTTGTTAATCATGTGATGTCTGCAAACATGTTGAATGATTCTGTGAAACAAGAAAGCCAGACGCTTGAGAGGGGTTTTGGAAAGTTTTTGATAATTGTGACCACTACCCCGACGAGGGGGTATTACCTTCATCGTTTGGCGCATACGTTGAAGACGGTAGAGCCGCCTTTGTTGTGGGTGGTTGTGGAAATGACGAGGCAGTCAAGGGAAACGTCTGAAATTTTGAGGAAAAGTGGTGTTATGTATAGGCATCTTGTATGCACAAAGAACGCAACAGAGGTTAAAGATCCGAGGGTCCACCAGAGAAATGTGGCTCTGTCTCATATTGAAACACACCGGCTTGATGGCATCGTCTACTTTGCAGATGATACTAATATCTACTCCACTCAACTTTTCCAACATTTGAGGCAGATCAGGTACATTGCTTGCTTTGCTTTAATTGCTTAGTGTAATATAAACTTTTAAGAAACAATTGTATTTTGGGTTGAAGGCGATTTGGTACTTGGCAAGTAGCCAAACTAAAGAAGAGCACACGGGTAGCTGCTACTTTTGTGGGACCTATCTGTAACGGGACGCAAGTGATTGGATGGCATACAACTAATGTCATGAGAAGATATCATGCAGAGTTATCAGGCTTTGCTTTCAACAGCACTATCCTTTGGGATCCAAAACAATGGCACCGCCCTTCGACTCAACGTATCAGGCACCTTGATACTGTCAAGGACTTGTTCCAAGTTAGTCTGTTATATTCTGAAAACTGGTTATTTTGAGCAGAATATAAAATGATTTTAGTTGTGCTTGACAGGCAAGCGCGTTCATTGAACAAGTTGTGGAGGGCGAGACAGAAATGGAAGGGAGACCAGAGGAGTGCTCAGAGGTATTAGTTTGGTATGTTCCTATGGAAATCGATCAACTATCCTCATCCAATGCTACTATTCTTGATCCCCTTTCAATATCAATGTGATGCCACAGCCCAGATTCTTTGGCCCCGCTTGCGGTATGCACATATAATGTATATATGTGTGGGCGCTCGGGGGGCAAAAGCAAAAGTGCACTAATTTTAACGTTATTTTACTAATTTCGTGAAAATAACGTTAAAAGAGGGGATGGTTAATCATGCATCATGTGGTGGCGTTGATAGCCGAAAGACAAGGGGGTATATGCACCAATTGGCGTTTGTCTCAATTGCTGAGTGTTATGTGCCTTATGTCCAAGGCTTGATGCAAAACCGCAATCGAGCCGGGGGTCTCATTGGAAGCAGTCTCTCTATTCCTACGGGGTAGAGGTAAGGCTGTCTACATCCCACCCTCCTCAGACCCTACCTTAGCTTTTGCTATTGGTGGGATATACTGAGTATGATGATGATGATGATGATGTAGATTTTATGAACCCACTGTTCCATAGATGGGAATTTACGTATAAATTGGCCCATTTGAGTTATTTCTTTTTATCTTGAAACGGTGAAATAAAAAAAATTAGCTAAAAAGGAATGGGTTAGACGAGTCTAATGCATACCGCCTCCCTATTTTTATATGATTATTATGGCAACAATTTAATCAAACAAACAAATGTACCCAACATAATGGAGCAGAGCTATTGGTAGGGTCAGGGGAGAGTGCAATGGGGGCACCTTACCTCCCACTAAGACCCCAACTCCGAAAATATTATTTTTTTCTTATTTATCTTACAGTATATAAATTCAAATAATGTAAAATGAAGCTAAAAGAATAAGATCAGACAACCATACAAAAGTACTAATATTATTGCAAGAATCTAGTATCTACAAAATGTTTAAGACTTTAGGTTATTATGGAAAAAAGATTTACAAAAAGGTAGCCATTTCCACATGTGACCTATTTTGACTATGATGCAGATTTTGTGTAGGCTTATTGTCAAGGTTTACATGCCTAGCTTGGTCCCTTCTCTGAGTTAGTAGTCCCTAAATCACTGACTGCAGGCAACACTTGATTTTTCTTGGTGACGACCAGCTTTATCAAAAGTTACCATTTTATACCAAGATATCTAAATCTGGATCATAATCGGTTTACCCAGCTAACCAATACTCATTATTGTTACTCCTAATATCAATGACAATTGAAATGCTTTAAAGGATTTAAACAAATTATGTTTCATGTCAAACTTGACAATTAGTTTTGGGATAATCACTTTTGTGGGTTCATGAGGGAATCTTTTGAACAATACTAGGTTTTTTTACAATACTAAGTTTATTTAAGAGTTAATTACTGTTTTCGTCCCTGTGGTTTGTGAAAAGCCACTATTTCAGTCCATTAGTTTAAAAATTGCAACCAACTGGGCTAGCTCAGTTGGCCACCGACACCCGCTTTAAACCAACTCTAGGATCCTTGAGGTCTCGGGTTCGAAACCTGGCAACCCCAGGCTCTTCGAACCCCTAGGGTTGGCAGGGTATTCACCGCGAGGCGGCACTGTCGGGCTGCTAGCCTCGGGAGCAAGTCTCCCACGGTCAGGGGTACCGGGCAATTACCCTTTTTTTAGTTTAAAAATTGCGATTTCAGTCCCTGTGGTTTCACTTTCGTAACCATTTCAGTCCGCCTCGTAACCATATCAGTCCCTGTACTTAACAGAATAATGGATTGAAATGGTTATGAAAGTGAAACTACAGGGACTGAAATGGTTACGAAAGTGAAACCACAGGGATTATCGCAATTTTTAAACTAATGGACTGAAATAATGATTTTTGACAAACCACAGGGACGAAAACAGTAATTAACTCTTTATTTAAATATATCATGGCTAAATGGGGCTGGCTGTGCGTGTTGGCTAATGCGTCAAACGGGTGGGTCAAGCAGCCTCCTTTTTTATGAGTCAAATTAAGTGAGGTTGATTACCTAACTTTATTATTATTAGATTTTGTATCATCTAGCAATTTAGCAGATTTTGTGCATCTGGCCGAGTGACTTTATACCCATCTCATCTGTTTCATTTATAGCTTAATGTTTTAGCTTCACCTATTTGACTAGTTAGAAACACTTGCAACTCAAAAGGGTAGTTGCATTTTTTGTTCTATTTTGATTATCTTACCTTTTATTGTTCTGGTTTGGTCACTAAAAGCATGATTTATTTGTATACGAACAGTTTAACCGTATCTCTATTTACATTATATTTTACGTGTCTGTATTGCAGGGAATTCGGATTTAGTGGAGTGTTGCTCTAGATGTATAGAAACATCATCATTGTCTGTATCCTAGACGTAAATATTTGATTTTGTTTTGTTGTTAAGGTTATGTAAGATTTGAGGCTTGTACAGTGGCTGCTGTTTTTTTGTTTTGCAAAGAAGCGGTAGAATGCTGTGTTTGGAATGATAGGATTTGGTCCATACCGAAAAAATACACCTTTAGAGACCTCTGTAGTGCTCAATACAACCGCATCTCAGAGACAACCCAGAAGTCTCTAAATAGTAAACAGTGAAGACTTTGTCTTCTCAGCCAGCTGAAGAACGATAATCACTGTCACAACCAGGAGTAGGCAACTTGCTGCTCAAAACCAATATGCATAAACTCGACCCGACTCCTATAGTTACAACAACCAATAAAATAAATGGATTTGCCAATGTAAATCAATGATCAATGGAAATAAAAACAACTCTTTTCTCAAGAACAACGATTTGTACATTCCTTTGAGTGAGAGAATTATTTGACGATTTGTACATTCCTTTGAGTGAGATTGTTGTTTAAATGCCCCCACCCTTGGGTGTTTTTCGTCATGTGGCAGTTCAGTCAGCAAGGGGCATTATTGGGCGTTTTTCTAAAATGGGTGTAGTGGGAATGTGGGTATTATGTTAAAAAGGGGTGTAAATAATTAAATAAAAAAACTAACCAAAAAAAGGGGATTGGCCAAGAAAAAGAGGAATGCATGTGATTGGCCAACAATTTTCCATTTTGGCGTGATTTAAAACACGCTTCAGAGCTTTTTTTTTTTTTTTGAAAATAACGCCCAAAACGTCCAAGGGGGTGGGGGTGGGGCATGATTGGGCGTGTTTGGAGGCTTTTTTTGAAAAAAAAAAAAACACGCCCATTACGCATGGTCTAAGCGTAAAACTTCTATTCTTGATTTGATACATCATGCATGCTTTGCTTCCTCAGTTATATGCAATGTTTTCAGAACCGGACCGGAGGTCGACCCGTTCGTCTTACGGGGTCAAAGGTCGGACCGGTCCGACCGGTTCGACCGGATTTAAGACCCGGATTACGTCATAAATTATATAAAAATATATATAAAACATAGAAAATATTTAGGGTCAAATTTGGACAGAAAACATTACTTAATATTTATAGGTATTAATTCTTATAGGTTTACCAAAAAACGTTACTTAATATTTATCTATCAATAAGCTATATCTATAATTAAATATATAGATAATGTATATATGCACTAACCTGTAATACTCTAGGGTTAGAGTTGATAAATCTATAACTTTTAGGATGAAAATTGTAAGTTGGTTAAAAAAGATCACAAAGAAAAAGAGAGTACATCTATTCGGCCGCCACAACTATCTGCTTCTCTCATCTCTATGCCATCAACCCTAATTTGTACCTAAAATTAGCAGGTAAGCTTCAATTCTTCTCTATTTCTCTTCTTTCTTCTCAGGTAAGCACCAATTTATTCTCTTTTCTTAATCTCATAACTTTTTTTTTGTAAATCAGACCCTAAAATAGAGGCTGCAGTGTTATAATTTCTTCCATAAGAAAATCCGGCCCGACCATCTCCTCAAGAACCGCCGGCCCGACCGTCCGGATTCCGGCCCGACCCCCGGGTCGATGTTGAAACGGCCAAACTCACTGGACCGGCCCGCTTTACCTTCCGGATCCCGGTCGGACCGGCCGGCCCGGTCCGGGTTTGAAAACCTTGGTTATATGTTGTGTAATAGTTTTGATTATTGTTGAGATCAATGAACAATCCAAGGAAAACAAGACGGTAAATTTTCCCCTCTATAATTTTGCAACTTTTAAGTTTCCTTACAAATCACTGTTCAATTTTACTCTTCTCTGATTGGTTTATTGAATTTTACTTTCAGTTGATTGGTTTGCACAAGATGCAACACATGACATCCACCTTATATATGTCTCTCTCAAATTTTACTTTTCTCTCAAATTTTACTTTTATTTAAGCAGCACATCCACCTTATATCTCTCTCTTAGTCTGATCACACATGACCATTCTCCACCCTTTTCTTTGCACTAGCGGCGGAATCGACAGCCACCACAACTGAAAATGTGACATCATCGTCGGCTACAAGATTGGTGACCACCGTGGTTGCTAAGGCGGTGGGAGGATGTAAAGGCGTTTTTTAAAGAGCAAAAGTAGAAGTTAGGGTTTTTGTAGAGAGAGAGAGAGTGATCGTGGGTGGTCGGTGATGTAGCAGATGGTTGTCGTGGTGGCTGCGGTGGTCGTCGGTTGATGGTTGTCGGAGGCGGTGCGTCGGTTGATGGTTGTCGGAGGCGGTGGGGTTGGGTTTCTTAAAAGAGAAAAAGAAAATGCGAGACGGTGTCTACCGGAGTCGCTGTCAGAATCATTGGCAGGGCCGACGGTTTCTCTTTGGCGGTGTTGTGCTGGTGGCAATTAGGTTATGGTGGTTGTTGTTTAGTGGGGGTAGCTTTGTGGTGTTATGGCAGAGAGATAGAGAGAGAGAAAAGAGATGTGTGTGAGAGAGAGATATTGAAAGGGTATAAAAGAGATG
Organism: Helianthus tuberosus; assembly: GCA_030545235.1. Taxonomy (NCBI): domain Eukaryota; kingdom Viridiplantae; phylum Streptophyta; class Magnoliopsida; order Asterales; family Asteraceae; genus Helianthus; species Helianthus tuberosus. The sequence goes on from JARYGA010060172.1 coordinate 14,338,182, forward strand.
GAACATGGTTTTTTTCTGCACATGGTTTCTTTCCACACATGGTTTCAGGAATAATAATATACTATTGTGATATAATTAACTTAAATTATAATTATAAATATATAGAAATCATAATGCACATAAAAAAATTAAGGACTAAAATTTGGATTTTTTAATACTACCTATATTTTTGTTATTATTTGACATATTTTTACCATTTAAATTTTAAACCATCTAAACCACATTAAATATTTAAAAAATTTTAGATACCACCCATAAAAACAATAATTATCATAATTCTTTCTTTTTTATAATATTTTAATGAACATTATTTTGAATTTGGTGTTATTTGGAGATTCAAATATAAATTTTTAGACATAACTTATTTATATGTGTTGCAAATTGCTTATTCTTTTCGTCGTTTCTTTGTCAATTTTACGTGGGTTTTCTTATCGTGTGGCCGTAGTTATACTTTTCTACATTAATGTCTTACGCGTTGGTCTAAATTTTGCAGGTTAATACTCCACAACGCACAAGCGTGGTTCCACGTTTTTAGGTCCATTTTTTGTTTGGTTTGACGGTCCCGCCGCAAAGCGCGGGTGCTAAAAACTCGTATATTATTTTTATATTTTTATTGCTGATGGGGTACGGTACTAAACCCGACCCGAGCGGTTAGACTTCCCGTTACGTATTGCTTTTATATTAATTATTTTTTATTTGTTGCTACTAACCCAACCGCGAGGCCCAACGCGCTGTAGTTTACACTACTTTGGGCCGGGGCTTGTAGAGATAACCCCTAACTGGGCCTGGCCCATTGAGGTTAGGGGAGGCCCATATCTCCCTATATAAAGAGGTCTTCACCTCACTATTAGGGCAGATGGAATGGAGCCGCCACACTTTTTGTAGCTGGAAACAGGAGAGTCTTCTCCTACCGGCAATCTCTACAGCTCCACTTTCTTCTCTTCTCCATTGCAGATCTAGGATCAAGAGGAAGAACAAGGTGTGATTCTTCACCCTTATGTAGAGCGCGGTCCAATCATCCCGGCGGTGAACCCGTGTTTCTTCATTGGCGCCCACCGATATAAACTCTCCACAGCAATCACATCCTTCGTTCTACCGTAAAATCTAGGATCTGTGTTTTTGAAAAATCTGCACTCGAATTTGTCTCAGATCTGGATCTGAAACTCTTTTTTAGCAAAAAAAAAAAACTCAGATCTGGAATATGAAACTCGATCTTTATTCACGATTTAAACTCAGATCTAATGAGATGATATTGTTATCTTTTTTATAATACAACGTGAGATCCATGGCCACCATGGTTTTCTCGTGAAATCAAGACCTCGAATCTGGGAAAAGAGGTTTTTTACGTCGAGATCTGTAGTGTGAACAACTATGTTTTTAAATCATGTTTCACATTATTCATCTCTCATGTGGTAAAAGCAAGTTTACAAGTGGTCAGGCATGACGTACAAGTGTGGGTTGCACAGTTCTCTTTTGTTTCTCCTCGAAACACTAAATCCCACCATGATATTACAATTGTACACCTACTAGCTAAAGGTACAAGTATTGATGCGAGATGTACAAGCATTTTTTGCATTTGGGAATCACAAACATCCAACATTGGATGTATACAGTTTTAAAGTCAGGGGGTGTTGGACATCAGGGGACCACCATTTATCATATATTCACTCCTTCCAACTTTTCTTCTATCCAAGTTTAACGTGGCTCTGGCTCTAGCTCAAATACAAGAAACCAACACCCACCGTTTTTTAGCATGCGTGTAAACTACAAGTTGGGCACTCGACCTTACACCTCTAAAGCCATGCGCAACATTTGGTCATGCCCAACCGTCGTGCGCGGCCAATCTTACTCCGCACGTCTCCGGCAGACTACCATCCTAGTCACACCACCTTACGCCTCCGCCACCATGCGCAGTGAGACCTGACTCCGCCACCACGCGCAACCATCTATTTCTGCCATCTACTCACGGACAACCAAAATGAAGCCTCGTTAGTCTGCCCAACTAGTTTCTGCGCAGCGTACACAAACAGGAGATTTGTAAGTCCTAAATCATCTCCTCTAAATGCCGTCATGGAAGTTCTTCATGCGCGGGTACGGCCTCGCCGCGTGAGCAACTTCTTCATGCGCGGGTACGGTTGCGCGACGTACACAAACAAGATTTGTAAGTCCTAAATCTTCTCCTCTAAATGCCGTCATGGAAGTTCTTCATGCGCGGGTACGGCATGCGCGGGTACGGTTGCGCGACGTGCACAACAAGATTTGTAAGTCCTAAATCATCTCCTCTAAATGCCGTCATGGTAGTTCTTCATGCGCGGCTACGGTCCCGCCGCATGAACGACTTCTTCAAGCGTGGGTAGTTCTTCATGGAAGTTCTACATGCGCGGGTACTCCCGCAGCGTGAACATGCTCCGCCCTTCACCGGACAAGATCACCGCGCGGGCACGTTTCTCCCTTTGGGGGACGCTTTGTCTGCCATAACGCATTATCAAATAAATTTGAGACTTTTCTAAAACTTCCGTTTTCTACAAAGTTTGGAGCAAAGCATTCAATAAAATGAAAGGACAAGTCGACATACTTGCTATTATCCAGTTCATGGTTTTTGACTTAAGCAAAGTGTGTGTCATCATGATGTCAGTAGTACCACCTGCCATCCTATAAACATTTGTCTTCAAATCCAATTTAATAAATCCAATTTAATAATAATGTTAAATGAGATACCATTTGCAAAAAGGTACTTTCTTTGTCGAGTTTCTACTTTGACAAAAAGTGATAAAGTGCATTATATATATTATGCTCGTATTGGTTTTGCACAACCAACATTTTAACTAACATTTTATTTAGTAGCAAAAAAAAAATTTACTATTTGATAATAGTAAAATAATGGGACGTGGATGAACCTAAACATTCACACAAGTGAAATTGCCCCTTATTGAATAGCTCAGATATAAGCTTCCAAGTATTACTCATCTCAAGAAAGGATTTTAGTATTAACAATTAAAACTTTCATGACAACTTTATGATAGCATCGATAAAGTTTTTACAACTCTCATGACAACTTGATGACAGCCAAAGTCATATTTTCCATTGCCATGACATTGATGTTTTCAAACAAAATATTTAACAAGTGGACGTTTTCAAATAACATGTCAAATGTTTGTATCCGGCACATGTAAAAAGCATAGAAATGAGATTTTACTGATATTATACAGACCTATGTTGTCTTTTGTTTTAGCAATCGCGTGACACCCGTTACACGCGTCGTATTTAGGTGTATGAGCAAACCCTCGTATCATTGCTTATTATTATTATTCTATGCTACTAACATCTATTTAGCAATAATAAACTGATACCCGCATAGTCCAACACCATTCCGAAGTTCGAAGTTGCTTTCAGAGTATTGCGAAGTACGGATGCACGGAACAAACACCTCCTAAGGATGAAGTTTCGGTATAACGCTTTCCACATCACTCTTTATTACAATTTACCACGTCAACTTATTTGCAGGATAGGCAATACATTCAATCGGTGAAACGCAGCGAGCGATCCTCACGCACGCCGATGAAAGCCTAAAAAGCGCCCTTTACTTATGAGCACGCCGGTCTCCATAGGAGTCTGCTGCTCTACATACGAGCATCTCAGCCTCCATGCGAGCCTGCTGCTCCACATACGAGCACGTAAGTCGCCATCCGCGCAAGCTCCTTTACGTACGAGCACGTAAGTCGCCGGCCGGCGCATGCTCCATTACTTATGAGCACGTAAGTCGCCGACTGGCGCATGCTCCTTGACATTTGAGCACGTAAGTCGCCAACCGCGCATGCTCCTTTACATCTGAGCACGTAAGTCGCCGGCCGGCGCATGCTCCATTACTTATGAGCACGTAAGTCGCCGACTGGCGCATGCTCCTTGACATTTGAGCACGTAAGTCGCCAACCACGCATGCTCCTTTACAAACGAGCACGTAAGTCGCCAACCGCGCATGCTCCTTTACATCTGAGCACGTAAGTCGCCGGCTGGCGCATGCTCCTTTACTTATGAGCACGTAAGTCGTCGGCTGGCGCATGCTCTTTTACATACGAGCACGTAAGTCGCCAAGCGCGCATGCTCCTTTACTTACGAGGGAGCACACATGCGCTAGCAGTCGCATGCTCCTCTACATATGAGCCCGTTAGTCGCCACGCGCGCATACTCCATTATTTACAAGCACGTAAGTCGTCATGCACGCAAGCTTTTTTACATACCAACACGTCGATCTCCATACGAGTCTGTTCTACTTACGATCATCTCAGCCTCCATGCGAGCCTTGCTACTACACATGTAAGCACGTGAACCTCCACGTGACCCTGCTCCTTTACATACGAGCGTGCGTGTTGCCCACGCGCGCATGCTTAGCCATATATGAAAATGCTTACAAAGCGTAAACTGTGCTACAAATGCACGCACCACTTTGGGTATACGCAAAAACGCATCGGCTGAAATAAAGTTTCGCTTACACCTACAATCTGCAAGACAAGCCACGTCTCCTTGCGTCATGCCAATTCACTATTCCTGACGCAGGCTCGGATCTCCACTTCATTATTCCTGACGCAACTTTATGCCAATTCTCATTCGCGATACCTTTTCAAAGTGGATAAACACGTGCAACTATTGTAGACAGCAGTTTACAAAGATTCAAACACTATAAATGCATACGCTTCATGGCTTAAGACACGCGCGCACCTTGCACTAACCAACAGAAGTCACACCATATGGTGAATATTTTACAATAGCCACACGACTGTGTGCGCACCGCTAACGCTGGGCCACACTCACCTAACAAAGGCGAACCGTCAATGACAACATAATGATCGCCGTGTCAGTAGTCAACTCAAGGGTCGCCATCAACGACATTTGCGGCAACCTGTCAGAATTTAAAATTCGAAGAAATTTCTCGCCTAAAATTACAACGAAACTGCAAGTTGAAGTTAGCAAGGGTTGCGCCGCATGCTTCATCAACCAATGCTCATGCGCGCCAGCTCTCAAAAGCAACGGGTATCAATTTACAAGCCTGGTAGCCGCGCCGTAGTAATTGACAAACACTTACACGCGCGCCAGCTACCAAGACCTAACAAATGCTTTGAAGACCAACACTTTCCTTTTTCTAAATCCAGAGCTCCAACCATTTACTTTGCGCATGGAAGCAGCACTGGACTGGGGGGACTTGAGGGGTTATGGTCCCAAAAAGCCGCGCTGACCAATCAGGCCGCACGCAGGACCATACTCCTTATACATTAATCTGACTAATCAAGAAACACCCTAAATGAAGGCCCTCAATGCCTATACCTCGCGCAAGCTGCTTGGCCACTCATCAAAGGCCGCGCGGCATAAGAGTAAGCCAATAAACGTCTAACAGGCTGTATTCTGTCTTGCTCCACGATCACCAATCGTGCAGGAGACAGAAGGTACACAAGGATGCCTACATGACACCAATCAGGGGGCGGCGGCAACTTCCCCATGATTTCCACTCACCGGTTGATGTCGGAGAGACAACAAGGACGACCATCTGGACACATGGATCCAATCAAGGTGCGCCAACACCGGAGATCTTCTAGAAGACACTAACAGCTACCACAGAAGAGACAAGACGGATATTCCTTGTTGTCGCCTCCAGGCCCAAGGCCCATCAGCCCATCTCTTTCTACACCACGCCGACTAAAGATAGGGTCCTTCATACACAGGAAGGATCGTAGCTAAGCTCAGGAAGGATTAAGAAGGTTAACCCTTATGGTCGAAACATAAACCCAACTAATAAACCTAAAACTAGTTACGTACGCGCAACCTTGACAAGCTCGTGGCGATGTGCCAATAGCAACTACCCACAATCAAACAGCGTGCGTCAGGTTTGCCCAACCAATTCCCACGATGAACAATCATGTACTATTTCACTGCTCCATTATCTCTACTCACAGCGAAAGACAGACGCAACAAGCATGGCCAACAACTTTCCCGCACCTGGGCGACTGGTAAGCCTAAAACTCAATCTTTACTTTCGAGCACTCCTAACAAGTCTAGTACTCCTACCACGCTTGCACGCGGAGCAGCACTAGACTGGGGGACTTGATGGGGTACGGTACTAAACCCGACCCGAGCGGTTAGACTTCCCGTTACGTATTGCTTTTATATTAATTATTTTTTATTTGTTGCTACTAACCCAACCGCGAGGCCCAACGCGCTGTAGTTTACACTACTTTGGGCCGGGGCTTGTAGAGATAACCCCTAACTGGGCCTGGCCCATTGAGGTTAGGGGAGGCCCATATCTCCCTATATAAAGAGGTCTTCACCTCACTATTAGGGCAGATGGAATGGAGCCGCCACACTTTTTGTAGCTGGAAACAGGAGAGTCTTCTCCTACCGGCAATCTCTACAGCTCCACTTTCTTCTCTTCTCCATTGCAGATCTAGGATCAAGAGGAAGAACAAGGTGTGATTCTTCACCCTTATGTAGAGCGCGGTCCAATCATCCCGGCGGTGAACCCGTGTTTCTTCAGATAAGATTTGATAAGTTGAGTGAATTATAAAATAAACTAAAAAAGTATGAAAGAGAATGAAAATCAAGAGATGGATATAGAGGAAATAATAAAAGAGAGAACGACTTTACCCATCAAGTGGAAGTGCAGCAAACCATCATTTCATGAAACCTTTAAACTAAAATACCAATCATTTACATTCCTTATTTTGTTAAACGTAGATTGAAAATTCCATTATAACTCTTTCACTGAAATATGAATTTCAACTGGAATTCAAGTCCCATTCCATGAATCTAAATATGATGACTCTTTTAGTAATTATGTACAAGATTTATCATATAATTGAGACAGAAAATAATGATGTTTAAAATGAAATTGTAAATAGTGATATACTTATATTATATATATGTGGGTAAGATTATTGTAAAGGTAACATTTTTCTAACAAAGTGTAAGAAGTCTATATAGGTATGGTGTTTTAAATTTTAGGTATGGTGTTTTGTATTATTTTGATATCGTATAATATAGAAAAACATCAAACACAACAATTTAAAACACATTGATTAAATTTTTCGCGTGGTGTTTTATATTTCAGTCCTAGAATACATTCAATTGTATTTTAAAATTGTTATGTTTCGTATTTTTCTATATAATACCATGCCAAAAGAATATAAAATATCATACCTAAAATCCAAAACATCGTGTCTACATAGACTGCTTACACTTTGGAGGAAAAATGTCTTTTTTAGAGGAATCCTTATAATATATATGTTAACTAAGCACATGTTTGTAACATTACTAATATAAGTTGGCCTGTAAACGAACCTCACTATCATGAAGTGTTCGACGGAAAGTTCACTTATGTTCGTTTACATACGAACAGGAACACACGTTTTGTTTGTTCATTTACGTTCGCTTATGTTCGTTCATTTATGTCTGTTCAATTAGATTGTAAACACATATACAAGTTACATAGATTTATATAAAATAAACATAAAAAGGTTTTCTGACTACTTGTATACATATAACTAATTAGTAATAGTACTTTCTAGTAATAAAAAAATAAGCTTTTCAATTGAACGTATCATAATTGATCACCAATTTAAATGTTTTTTTATGGATGGTGATATATTAGACATGGTCGGTTGTGCCCATGAATGTTTATTTAGGTTTTTTGATTAATTACGTTCATTTGTGTTCGTTTATGTTTATTTGTGTTCATTTATGTTTGTGAAATGTTCGTTTAGGTTTTAAACGAACGAATATGAACGGACATCATGCCCATTTTCTTAATGAACGAACATGAACAAAAAGAATAGTTCGATTATATGTCCGTGTTCATTCAATCCGTTTACATGCCAACTAGCATGCTATCAAGAAACTAGCTACTGCATCATGTTTAATAACAAACAAACATAAAGTTTCACTTATAGTAATGCTAGTAAGAGTACACGGGGCCGTGCGTTATTTTTTCCACGGAAAGCATTATAACGCGTGATGGAATATTTGTTCCACCCCCACAAGAAAGTTCAACGCGTTATTTTATCACGGAATCGATTTTTCGTTATTTTTATCACGCGTCATTCTTTTGTTTTGTGAGGGTAGTTGTTGGTTTGGGGGAAATTGTTGAGTGTGGTGGTGAGTGATGACTACCCCCACTAAAAAAGGTTGTGAGTGATGAAAAAATGGTTGATGACATGACGAAACTTGATTGGTGCTTGTGAGTGATAGAATTCTATCACTAGTGACCACCCCTCCCCTAAGGTACGAGGATGGTGGAATGGTACAAATCTTTCCTCTAGACTACAAGATACATCCCAATAATTACTGAACACCAAAAATTGTTTGTAAGAATTAATTATTGACAAAATTGCAGAAAACAACCTTTATGTATACCCCAAACTGCACTTTATACCTTTCACTATGAAATCCGCCAAAACCAACCTTTACGTTCATGTTTTGTTACACATGACAACCTTTACACCAAACCTAGTAAAAAAAGTCAGTTAAGTTGCCTCACATGTTTTGCATGTGAGGGTATTATGGTCTTTTCTCATTTTGTCAATACAATGTATATATTTGTTTATTTTTATATCTATTTAATTTACCAAACTCTCATTGGTTACTTTCCCTGTAGGCCATTATCTTAGCACAATCAGTGGGGCCGGTAGACCACCTGCATCATCTTCTCCCCTACCCTCGACCTTCATTCCCGGAACCTTAACCCACCGCTGCCGGAACTGAAACCCCAACATTTTGTCCTTATTTTAATATTTTTTTTTTCTGAACTGAATCTGCAGAAAGATATAAAGGCATTATCAGCGTATGAAGCACTTGTGTATGCCAAAAAGGAGCTTGACAGTATCTCAGTAGGTGTCCATTACCATGACCAAGGGCAGATTGACAGTGGGCCGAGGAGGTGCACACCCTTGACTTTCAACCGATTACTTCAAGTTCGTATGGAAAAAAACTAGGGCACCTCCATTTTTTGTCAAAAGTCTTTGATAAAGAGGCACCTTGCAATCCAAATCAACTGGCAAACCCAACCCAAATTAGACACAAAATTGAAATCAAAGGTTCGTTTGCACTACAAATCAGAGCAAGTCTTGAAACTGCCTTGTTTGGTTGAAATCTTAGCGCTCAAAGTCAACCGATAGACCTTCTGAAACTGTGAAACGCAGCCTGCATTCCATGGCGGATTCATGGCATGACTAGGGTGGGCCCGTGCCCACCGTCCAGCCATGGTCGGATTCGAGCTTTCTTCTCTTTTACCTGTTGAAATATTGCAAAATTTTGAAGATTTGTTTCTGTGCCCTTTTCTAAAATAAAAAAGTCCCCTTCTTAAAAATCAATACATTCAAGATAGAATCAAAAAGAGAGGGATAGAGAAAATTAATGGAGGAAAGATAATTTGATTTCTAAAGTTTTTCTATGGAAGTTTGGTGAGTGGAGGAGACTATTTTCAAGAAATGAGATAGTTTAGGAAGTTATACGTGGTAATTTGACTAATTCAGTAGTAAAAAGAGTTTTTACATTAACCCCCCTTTAAGTTCAAGTAAAGTTATAAAATAATTTTTTTTTGTTTGATTTAAAATAAGATATTAAATAAAAGGTCTAGGAAAAGACCATAATACCCTCACATGCAAAACATGTGAGGCAACTTAACTGACTTTTTTTACTAGGTTTGGTGTAAAGGTTGTGATGTGTAACAAAACATGAACGTAAAGGTTGGTTTTGGCGGATTTCATAGTGAAAGGTATAAAGCGCAGTTTGGGGTATACATAAAGGTTGTTTTCTGCAATTTTGTCTTAATTATTTTAGAGTAAACGGCATCCAAATTTATTTATCATACACGTTTACCTAAAATTATTATCTTTAAAAACACAAAATTGCCTGTGTGTGTTTAGTAATTTAAAATGAAAATCATGGGCGTATGGAAAATAATGTACGAAGATAATACTGGTTGAAAAGCTTAAATCATTCTTATTATACAATACTATTTAAAGGGGATATACACAATAATCAAGGAGAGAATTAAGGGATAGTTACAACAATATTGACTTCCTAAAATACAAGGATTTGAATTTTAAAATATGAACAGAGAATAAAATAAATATAAATCATGTATTGCTAATACGCCCCCGCAAGATGGAGGATCTGTTGGAGACTCCAATCTTGGAACGAAGAGATAGAAACGGCAGTCGTGGAAGTGGTTTAGTTAGGGCGTCTGCAAGTTGGTCTTTGGAGCTTACATGTAAGACTTTTAGTTGCCCGACAATCACTTGTTCTCTTACAAAATGATAATCCAATGCAACGTGTTTCATGCGAGAATGGTAGACTGGATTCGCACATAGGTATGTAGCGCCAGTGTTATCACAAAGTAGTGTGGGGGTGCGCTTGCACGGGTGACCTAGTTCACTTAGTAAATTTTTTAACCTATGAGATTTCTGCCGCCGCATTTGCAATGGCTTTATACTCCGCTTCAGTAGATGAACGAGACACCGTTTTTTGCCTTGATGATCTCCAAGAAATGATATTAGAACCAAGATATATCAAGTAAGCTGTTGTAGATCGACCCCCATCATTAATTCCTCCCCAATTTGAGTCCGAAAAAGCATGTATAACAAGGGAGGATTTGCGATTTAAAAATAAACCATAGTGTACCGTTCCTTTTAAATAGCGGAGAACCCGTTTGAGACTTTGCCAATGTGATTGTTTGGGATTATGCATAAATTGAGAGAGCTTGTTAACGGCAAAGGAGATGTCGGGGCGGGTAAACGCAAGATATTATAAGGTGCCAACTAGTTGGCGATAGGGTGTAGGATCAACCGACGGTGAGGAGTCCGTGGGTGAGAGAGAGTCCGAGACACTAAGAGGGGTTAGAACATCTTTAGCACCATCCATTTTAAAGGTGGTAAGAATATCTTGGATATGACGGTGTTGCGAAAGAAATATACCTTGAGGAGTGGGAATGACTTCAATGCCAAGAAAGTGATGAAGAGCACCGAGATCTTTGATCGAGAATTTGTTACCTAGAGCTCGAACAAAGTGATCTAGAAACTGATCATTGTTTCCCGTGAGAACAATGTCATCAACATAAACAAGGAAATAGCAAGTGATGCCATCCTTGGTGTATACAAAAAGAGAGGCATCAGACATGGATTTTTTAAAACCAAAAGTGAGAAGGAAGGAGGTTAACTCATTGTACCATGCCCGAGGGGCTTGTTTAAGGCCATACAGTGATTTTTTGAGCTTGCAAATATGATTTGGAAATTCTGAATTGGTGAAGCCGGGAGGTTGGATCATGAACACGTCTTCATGAAGGGTGCCATGAAGAAACGCATTATTTACATCAAGTTGACGTAAGGACCATCGTTGTGATAGAGCAATCGATAAAACAGTGCGAATGGTGACTGGTTTTGTTACCAGACTAAACGTCTCAAAATAGTCCTTGCCAAATTGTTGATGAAAACCCTTTGCGACAAGTCGGGCTTTATACTTTTCAATCGTACCATCGGGTTTTCGTTTGATCCTAAATACCCATTTGCACCCAATTGGGGTTTGAGTGGTACGAGGTACGAGCTCCCATGTTTGGTTTTGAAGAAGAGCATTGTATTCAAGATCTATAGCTTGTCTCCAAGTAGGATCCTTCATAGCTTGAGTGTGAGTTGAAGGTTCAAGTGAGGTGGGAAGTGGATGAGGTGTGGTTGAGTTGACAAAGTTGGGGTTGTAGTATTTTGGGTTAGGTTTTGGTTGGCGTCGTGAAGGGGTTGCATGTGTGGATGTCGGTGTTGTGTCGACCGTGAGTTGGGGTGGTGGTACGGGACTTGTTGAGGCGGTGGTTGTTGGTGTCACGGTAGGAGTATTTGGGATGGATATGGCGGGTGTGGAAGTGGAGGGAGAGGTGGTGGCGGAAGGTAAGGTGGTAGAGTGATTTTGGAGTTGGGTGTGCGTCTGAGGGGACGAGAGATGGCAGTACGATGTTGAGGATGTGTTGGAGGGTTGGGTGAGTGAGGAAAATTGAGGAGAGATAAAAGGTGGTGGCGAATGTGTGTTGTGGGAAGCACGTGATGGAGGATTTGATGAAAGATGTGAGTTGGGTGTAGGATCACAAGGAATATTGATAGTAGAGAATTTGTGTGCATTTAAAAAGGAGTCAAAAGTGGGAACAGTGGATTGTGTCGTTTGGTCTTGAAAAGGAAAAATGTGGGTTATGAACTCAACATGTCTTGAGTGATAGAGTTTCTCTGTGACCGGGTCAAAACACTTGTATGCCGACTTGGATGATGAGTAACCAAGGAAGATGCAAGTTTTTGAGCGCGGTTGAAGTTTAGAAGTGGTGTACAGTCGAAGCCATGGGTAGCATAGGCATCCGAAGGGCTTAAGTTTAGAGTAGGTGGGTGGAGTGTTGAACAAGACATCATACGGTGACTTGTTTTGTAGAATGGAAGTGGGAAGATGATTGATAAGATACGTGGCAGTTTGGAAAGCATGTGACCAAATATTTTGCGGAAGATGGGCATAATGGAGTAATGCAAGACCGGTTTCGACCACATGTCGATGGCGGCGCTCGGCGACACCATTTTGTTCGGGTGTATGGGGAGGTGTTGTGTAATGCGAAATGCCTTGGGAAGTGAGATATGATTTTAGTCCAATATATTCGCCCCCGTTATCCGTAAATAATGCAGTTAGAGTTGTTTCGAAAAAAAATTTCAACTAATATTTTGAATTGAGGAAATAGTGTAGACACATCCGATTTACGTTTTATGGGGTATAACCAAATATATTTGGAGTAATAATCAACGAAGATGACATAGTACTTGAACCCATCAACCGAAGTTTGAACCGGTCCCCAAACATCCGAATAAACAAGTTGTAGGGGTTTGTTTACCACAAATGAATTTTTACCAAAAGGCAATTTATGGCTTTTATTAAGTGAACAGGATTTACAATGAAACGACTCGGGTGACACTTTATTACAATTAAGTCCTAATCTAGTGATTATAGACTTGAACACTTGGAACGAAGGGTGTCCAAGGATATGGTGCCACGCGAGTAAAGATCCTGTAGTTGTTGATGCATTGACTTGAGGAGATGAAGTTGTTGGTCCGTAGTAAACGTCATTAACGTTCACTCCTCGCATGAGATGCGCCCCCGTGCGTAGGTCCTTAACCAAGAAGTGATATGGAAAAAATTCAACGGAAACACGATTAGTACGACAAATTTTTGCGACGGAAATAAGATGATTTTGTAAGTTTGGAACAATTAAAACATCATGTAAGACAAGTGGTCGTGAGTTTGTGTGAATAGTGGATTGACCAATATGGGTTATGGGAAGAGTATTACCATCACCTAGGACGATCTCATCCGGGTCGCCGTATTCAGAAAGAACCGGTACAGAATTTTGATTTGGTGCAGTGTGACTTGAAGCACCAGTGTCCCACATCCAATTGGGATTTGTAGCAGTTGGTTGGGGTGAAGTAAAGTTCACCACAGGAGGCATGACTTGATTGCTTTGAACCGGATAAATATAGTCTCGTAAAAAACGACCGAGCTTGCGGCAGTCTTTTGTTTCATGTCCAGGAATGTTACAGTAGTAACAAAAACAATTGTTACGAGGTTGACGAGGACTCATACCCGCAGAACGAGATGACCAGGAGGGACGGTTGTTGACGGGTCTGTTAGAGCGCGGGTCGGTACCGGATCTGATGGAGGTACGCGACGGTTGTCGTTGCGTGTGATTGACTGTGGTGATTAGCGGATCTGCGGTAAGTTCCTTGAGGGTGCGTTCATGGTCGACAAGTTTGTCGAATAGTTCCGGGAAAGAGATGGTAGTATCACGGGTTTTCAAGGCTGCAACTATGTTAACATAATCATCACCTGGTTGATTCATGACATGGACAACTAGATCTTCCTCAGCAATGGGATTTTGAGAAATGGCTAGTTCATCAGAGATGGATTTCATCTCATGTAAGAACTCAGTAATGGAACTGGAACCTTTTGGATTTTTGGCTAGTTTTGATTTGAGAGAGATGATACGTGATCACGAGCCACTCGCAAAGCTTGAGTTTAGTAAGTTCCATGCTTGACGCGTCGTCTCCGCAGATGAGACAACGGGTTGAATTTGATCGGAAAGGCTGCCGAGGAGGGCACTAATAATCATTTGGTCCTGGCGAAACCAACGAAGATATGCCGGGTTTGTTTTGGTTGTGTCGCCGGCGGGTATAGTTTCTGGTGGTGGGTCGGTTTTTCCAACAATGTGGTGATCGAGTTCCAGCCCAATAAGGGTGGAAAGAACCTGCTTTCTCCAAGATGGAAAATTGTTTGAAGTGAGTTTGATTGGGAAATGGGTGGAAGCTGTGAGATGGACAATGGAGGAAGTCATGGTGAATAAGGACAGAAAAAAAAAGTGTGGATCGATGAAGAAGAAGAACTCGCAAGAGTGATTAGGCTCTTGATACCATATGGAAAATAATGTACGAAGATAATACTGGTTGAAAAGCTTAAATCATTCTTATTATACAATACTATTTAAAGGGGATATACACAATAATCAAGGAGAGAATTAAGGGATAGTTACAACAATATTGACTTCCTAAAATACAAGGATTTGAATTTTAAAATATGAACAGAGAATAAAATAAATATAAATCAAGTATTGCTAATAGGGCGGACCTACCCTTTGGCCAGGGTGGGCGGCCGCACCCCATGAAAAAAAAATTAGTGTATATTTTAGGCAAAAAAACCCAACCGCACCCCTTAAAAATATGGTTGAACACCTTCTCCGCACCCCCAGCAAATAATTTCAGGGTCCGCCACTGAATTGAAAATGAATATTTGAATATTAGCTAGAATTACGACCCGCCGCAATGCGGCGGGGATTCTTTAGTTATAACTAAGTCGATTTAAGACGCGCATGTTATGTTGAACGTGTCAAACAGGGAAAAATAGACGATGTAAAAACGTTCACCCACACACGCACGTTGCGTCGTGTTAACTCGTAAAATTTAGAACGAAACGTAAAAACGTTAAACTAAAGACGCACGTTCCGATGTGTTAAGTCACAAAATTTAGAACGAAGCATAAAGCGAAAAATTTGCGGAAAACTGATGCGTGTGAAGTGTTATATATATTAGGTGTATATTTTAAGCCCCTTTAACACTTTTTAGCCAAGTTTTAAATTTATAAAACACGATATTTTACTAACACTAAACACACATATGGGCAAGTGCACCCATCGTGGGCGTAGTATAACGTTGGTAAGATACCGAGGTCGTCCAAGGACACAAGAGCTTTTAGTACCGGTTTATCCTCAACGTCTAATCAAAAATAAAAAGTTTAGAAAAGGTTTTGAACTAAGAAAAAATAAAAACTAACTAAAATGCTGAAAATAAAAATAAAAGAAAAAACAGATAGACAAGATGAATCACTTGGTTCCGACTCGTATCTAGTATAACCTTTGATTATTTCCGCACTTTTGCACATAATTAAGAGATTATCTTAGTTATTGTAGCAGGCCCCTCTTTTGAAGGTGACGTTACCCTCACCCCAGTAGTTTGAGTCAGCAAGGATACAATCCTAAAAGGGTGGATTATTGGAAGATAATTAATTAAGTTATTAATGCAAATTATGGTAGGCCCCGCTTTTGGCGGTGACGTTACCCTCGACTAAGTAGTCTGAGTCAGCAGGGATACAGTCCTAAATAGCCGGGTTATAGTATTAATAGTAGTTAACATATGAGGGGATCAAAGAGTTTGGACCCCCGCCATCCAATACCGTGAAGCATTGAAGGAGGTCCTACTAAATTTGACCCAGGTCCATTGCAGGACCTCTAAACGCTGAACAATGGCAAGACCTTTACCAAACCGTTCCCTTAACCCCCGACCAGGTAGCCAACATACCTCCATATAGACCGTGGAGATATGAATTGTGAAAATCTTTTATTTTATATAGACAGTAAAATAATGCCAAGACACCACGGACAAACGATAAGGAAAGATCACCTTCAACATAAGTAACTAGTTATTAAAGTCATTAATACAAAACCAAATAAAAAGTGCAAAAGATTAGAAATAAAAAGTATTATATTAGACACTTTGTCTTCACCAAGTGATGTAAGAGACTTAGGCAAACATGGCCTTGATTGTCAAGAACTCTTACGATCAATCTTGGATCCCGAGACGACTCACACACTCTACGATGGACAATGGATGATGGTGGTGGATGATGGTGTTGTGATGGTGGTGGGTGGTGGATGAAGTGTGAGAGAGGTGGTGTGCCAAGGGATGAGTTGAAATGAAATCAAGCACTCCTATTTATAGGCTGAACAGAAGGCTGAGCACGGCCCCGTGTCCGCTGGACACGCCCCCGTGCCTGTCTGACATTCTCTCTCTTCATTAATTGTAATTCGCAATTACAATTAATGCGCCTGCTGTACTTTCGCCACGCCCCCGTGTTCACTGGACACGGCCCCGTGGTGGGCAATAGAAGCTTCTATAGGTTTGTCTTTTCTGCTGCTTCTTGGGCACGGCCCCGTGCTGGCTGAGCACGGGGCGTGTTCAGTCTTCTGCCTTCTCTATTTTGCTTGGGAAGATGCCGTTGAGGGGTCGGGCAGTCCACTTATGTTCCTTTTCTTGTATTTATTTTAGATTTAGCTGTCCTTTTGCTTCTTTTGTGAATTTGAGCTCATTTATTCCTGAAAATACAAAAGGAAGACAAAAACACTCTTTTTCCAACATTAGTACTTAAAAAGAGTTAGTTTTATGCCTCATTTGATGTAATTTATATGTTGCATTTTACACACATCAAAAACAAAAACTATAAAGGACCAAAGCTGAAAGTAAAAAGTTGTGAGGATAGATTGCAAAAGATAAAAAGTTTTGTGTTAAAAGTAAAAAAAACAAATAGTTTTGGGTTAAAAGTAATTCATAAAATACTTTTGGGTAAAAAGTAAAAAAAACAATTTTTTTTTTTAAAAAACCCCAAAAGCCATGGTTTTAACAACCATATGCATAACCATTTTTTGTTTGAAAAACCCACAAAGCCAAGATTACCACACATAAGTAAAAAAAAAAATCAAAGTGGTTAAATTGCAAAAGATGGAAACTTTTGAATTAGAAGTGAAAAATCAAATTAATCAAAGAGATTAAATTGTATAAGATAGAAACTTTTGAATTAGAAGTGAAAAATCAAATTAATCAAAAGGGTTAAATTACCAAAGATTAAAACTTTAAACTTAAAATGTCAAAGATTAAAACTTTAGGGTTAAAAAGGAAACAAAGATTAAACTTTAAACTTAAATTGTTAAAGATTAAAACTTTAGGGTTAAAAAGGAAAATTCTAGTTTTTTTTTTTTGAAAAACTCCCTAAGCACATGTTACAACACATTTATGCATATTCAACTTGCTTATTTATAGGTTAACTAGAATTACGACCCGCCGCATTGCGGCGGGGATTCTTTAGTTATAACTAAATCGATTTAGGACGCGCACGTTATGTTGAACCTGCCAAACAGAAAAAAATAGACGATGTAAAAACGTTCACCCACACACGCACGTTGCGTCATATGAACTCGCAAAATTTAGAACGAAACGTAAAAGCGTTAAACCAAAGACGCATGTTGCGATGTGTTAAGTCACAAAATTTAGAACGAAGCATAAAGCGAAAAATTTGCCGAAAATGAAAACTATAAAGGACCAAAGTTGAAAGTAAATAAAGTTGTGATGACAGATTAAAAAGTTTTGTGTTTAAAGTAAAAAACAAATAGTTTTGGGTTAGAAGTAATTTATGAAATACTTTTGGGTGAAAACTAAAAAACCAACCCCCAAACCCAAGGTTACAACAACCATATGCATAACCATTTTTTCTTTGAAAAACCCTCAAAGCCAATATTACAACACATAAGTAAAAAAAATCAAAGTGGTTAAATTGCAAAAGATGGAAACTTTTGAATTAGAAGTGAAAAATCAAATTAATCAAAGGAGTTAAATTGTATAAGATGGAAAATTTTGAATTAGAAGTGAAAAATCAAATTAATCTAAGGGGTTAAATTACCAAAGACTAAAACTTTAAACTTAAATTGTCAAAGATTAAAACTTTATGGTTAAAAAGGAAACAAAAATTAAAACTTTAAACTTAAATTGTCAAAGAATAAAACTTTAGGGTTAAAAAAAGAAAATTCCATTTTTTTTTAAAAACACCCTAAGCCAAAGTTACAACTCATATATGCATAAAGTTCTTGCTTCTTTATAATGTTTAATAATAATATTAGTGATGAGAAACCTGGTTCTAATTTTAAATATAACTAGTTGTTTACCATGCGCGCGCGTTGCGGCGCTAAACCAAATCGTTCTATAAGAATGACAAAACATGTCAAATAACAAAAAGTAGCTCGAACTAAAACGTAACGTATTTTCGGTACCGGTTCGGCACCGGTATTCACCGATTTTTACCCTCAAATACCGGTGTTGTACCAGTACCAACCGGTACCGAACCGTACCATACCAGGTATATTCGGTACCGGTACATACTTTTGGGGATTTCGGTAACGGTATTTTCGGTACCGATTGGTACCGAGCTCATAAAATCCTGTAGCAACGTAGCAATGCAAGTAATTGCACAGTTTAGATTACCTTTTATACACACAGTAAGTAAACTGACCGACATTATTCTTCAAACGATTCGAGATAAACGATGCGTAACCAGTCATATCCGGCATCATGGAGTGCATTAAAAAGGGAGCAATTGGACGATTGGATGCTGGGCTAGGTGTTTCTTGGAATGCCGACGGATTGTTCCGGTCAAAACCACGATTATGAGGATTCATTTTTCGTATTGTGGTTGGATGAGGATTTTTTTTTTTTAAATAAGATAGAGATCATTATAGAAGAGGTGGAGTAGTTGTGGTAAAAAATGAATAGAAGTGTGAGTATTTATAGTGAATAGATAATTTTTTTTTAAACACATAGCCGTTGGCCAACGGCTAGCCCAAACGGCTACTTGTCTTGGCCAATGAGATCCCGCCATGTCATCTTGATAGCCCCGCTCAACGCCCGGGCTGAAACCCCCGCCCAAGGGGCCACGCTGAAACCCAAGCCCACCCGGGGTGGTGACTTGGGCGTTTGTACCCAACCCACGCCACAACCCCCGCCCCATACCCCATATTCTAATATTTCCTAGATCTTTTTTTTAAACACATAGCCGTTGGCCAACGGCTAGCCCAAACGGCTACTTGTCTTGGCCAATGAGATCCGGCCATGTCATCTTGATAGCCCCGCCCAACGCCCGGGCTGAAACCCCCGCCGAAACCCAAGCCCACCCGGGGTGGTGACTTGGGCGTTTGTACCCAACCCACGCCACAACCCCCGCCCCATACTCCATATTCTAATATTTCCTATATCTTTTTTTTCAACACATAGCCGTTGGCTAACGGCTAGCCCAAACGGCTACTTGTCTTGGCCAATGAGATCCCGCCATGTCATCTTGATAGCCCCGCCCAACGCCCTGGCTGAAACCCCCGCCCAAGGGGCCACGCCGAAACCCAAGCCCACCCGGGGTGGTGACTTGGGCGTTTGTACCCAACGCACGTCACAACCCCTGCCCCATACCCCATATTCTTATATTTCCTAGATCACTATTGATTTAGTTTGTTTTAATTAATATAGGTTCAAATCACTATTCATTTGTTTTAATTAATATATGTTGAAATCACTATTCATTTAATTAATATATATTGAAATCACTATTCATTCAGTTTGTTTTCTATTAGTATATAATATAAAAGAAAAAATAAAATAAAATAACTTAGGGTACCATTTTCGTTTATTCAAGTCACCTAGTGAAAAAAGTTATAAAGTTGAAATATCTAAAATAACAATTTTACACACAGTAGTTGCAATAAGGTAATGTTTGGTATGCATGAATGAGAGGTGAAATGGAATGAGTGATTATGAGGGAATGATGAAAAGAGTGTTTGGTTGATCAATGGAATTGAATCACCCATTCCAAAAGGCATTCCATTCCCTCAAAATCATTCCTTCCACCCCCATGTTTTTTTTCCATTTCATCCTCTCTTGCACCATTCATCAACAATACCACAACCCACGACCTTCGCCACAACCCACCACCGACGCCATTGCCGCCACCCGCCACCACCTCACCCCGACAGCCACCGCCGCTGCCGCCACCCACTCGCCGCCTTTATCACCCACAGCTGCGACCAACCGCCAACGCCACTCGTCGTTGCCGCCCACCACCATCGTCGACACCACCACCACCGCCACCGCCACCGCCGCCGCCGCCAACCGCCACCTTTACTGTCACCCACCACCAACGGCCACCTTGTCGCCACCACCACTCTTCGTCACCACCGCACCGCCACTCGCAACCACCACCCATCGCCGCCGCCGACACCCACCACCGCCACCTATAACCACCCACAATCACTACCACCGACCACCACCAGCACTCGCCGCTAATTTTATTACTTCGTTTTTCTTGCCTACCGAACAACACACAATAATAATTCATTTCATTCACATGGTAACCAAACAAGACATGGAATGGTAATGATCCATTGCATTCCCTCGTCCATTCCATTACCTCGTCCATTCCATTCCTTCGTCCATTTCATTACCCCATACCAAACAGACCCCTAGTGTTGGTATTAAATAATTGATTTTAGAAAACAAATCCAAATGCATGCTCTCCACCCACCTAAATGACTTTTTCTAATGATGTGGAAGGGATTAGGTTGGGGGTATTGCTTGACACGTAACGAGGGTAGGATCTACAAGCTTATGGTGAAAAATGAGGGGTGTGATGTGGCGTGGCTTAACTTGACGTGGCCAGCCATGTGAATTTTTTTTAATTAAACTAGCCAACCAAAGCCAGCCATATTATTTGTAGAACAACTAGTTTATGCCTCGTCTGCGTTACAGGGCGATAAACGAAATATTTCTTAGTTTAATAAATGAATGTCGATATTTCGATTACTGGTACATGCTACTTATAACACGATCTTAATAAAATTACATCGATACATAGATAAAAATATGCATGTCAAATAATTTTTGTTTTAATAAAATTTAGGAGTTACAAAGTAACTTTATTAAAGTCCAAGAGTAGTAGCGGTGCCCACCAACAGCTAACGGTCACTATTCCTCTGGGTTGATTCATTACGGCAGCAAGGGAAAAAAACTAAAAGATGAAACACTAAAAGGAATAAAAGTAGAAGGACTAAACAAGTACACTACCAAAGTTAAGCAGAGAGGCTAAACACGTATACTAGCAAACGTGAAGGTTTGAAAGTTAAATACAAAAAGAATCGACCAATGAGAGGGTGCCACCCGTATATAGTAAATTATACAAAAAAAAATAGGGTAGAATTCTGCAAACATTGGAGAATTATCTTATTATCGGTGGTGTATTCATGTGTGAAGTTGTCGATTTTCATTTGAATCCACTAGAGTAGGAAGTAAATTTGGATGTTTGTTAGTTGAGAATTAAAATAAAGTTTTGACGAAGATGATGTTTGCTGTAAGTGATAAGGTTTTAAATATATATATATATAATTAGTCATGGAGTAGTAAGGAGGGACCTCTACCAAACATCCCCTAAATTCAGTAGTTTGTAATCATGAGGTCTGCCGCTCCCTCCCCATATAAACAAAGAAACCACCTCTTGTTGTTCTTGCAGTCACTACTCCAATTGTAAGAAGTAAGTAAGTAATGCCTTTGAATGCTAATAACATCTTCATTTTAATTAATTTAGTTTTGTTGTTGTTGTGCAGTGTCCACAAGTAAGCTGGAAAACATAAAGGAGGAGGAAGAGCCATGTCCATGTCGATTGCCTGAAACCCCAACCGAATCTATGGAGTTCCTTGGGAGGTCATGGAGTGTTTCCTCTGTGGAACTCTCAAAAGCCCTTTCCCATAATTTTCTTCAACATAAAAACCCAAACTTATTCTGCTCACCACAAAAAGATGTAACTAGAGCCCAAACTTTAGTTTTGTTGTTGTGCAGTGTCCACAAGTAAGTTTATGTATTTATTTATTTATTTGGTTTCATTGTATTGTAGGAACCTCAACCATCATCAGAAAAGGCAGATACCCCCCCTAGAAAAAGCGATGAATTCAAGGTAACTAACTATATTTTAACTATCTAACTGAAAGGTCACCCTGACCAGTTTAATCCCAATATATAATTAACGTTATAAAAGGTTTGGTTTTCCTGGTTAAAAGAGGAAGCGGTTCAGTTGATTTGTTAACCACGGCTTGATTGGGTTGTATGATATTGCGACAAATGGTGAAAACATGTCGAACGATACGGCAAAAAAAAATTAAAATATGGGTCGTATTGGGGCCATGTTATACGGGCTATATGACTTTTTATTAAAGAGTAAATTGCCAAAATCGTCCCTGAGGTTTAGACCTGTTTGTCAGTTTCATCCAAAATGATTTTTTTTGTGCCAAACAACCCTTCACCTTTGACATTTTTTGTCATTTACATCCAAACCATTAACTTAGTTCACTTTTTATGCTAAGTTAAAGAATATTTGGATGAAACCGACAAAGATAAAACCTCATGGTCGATTTTGATAATTTACTCAAACTCTTTTTATTTTCTTTTATTTAACTAATTTTGTCACACATATATAAAATAGAATATACATGCAGTTTTTATTAAAAAAAAAATTAATAGTTTTACACATAATTTTTATAAATTTTCATTCAAACCACTAACTCAGTTTATTTAATCTGTTAAGGTGAAGGATGATTCAAATGTTATAAATTAAGACATAAATTAATATCCAATTTTTTTATATAGATTGGTTTTTTTATAAAACTTATGTATATAAAAAAATTGGAAATTAATTTTTTTCTTACTTTATAAAATTTAAAAAATCCTTCACCTTAATAGAAAAAATAACTGAGTTAGTGGTCGGATGAAAATTTAGAAAAAATTACGTGACAACTATTAAATTTTTTATAAGAACTGCATGTATATTCTGTTTTATATATATATGACAAAATTAATTAAATAAAAGAAATTAAAAAGAATTTAAGTAAATTGCCACAATCGCCCATGAGGTTTTATATTTGTCAGTTTCATCTAAATATCCTTCAACTTAATTGGATAAAACTGACAAACAGACCTAAACCTGAGGACGATTGTGGCAATTTACTCTTTATTAGATGATTTTATCCTTCAACTTAATAGGATGAAACTGACAAACAGACCTAAACCTGAGGACGATTGTGGCAATTTACTCTTTATTAGATGATTTTATCCTTCAACTTAATAGGATGAAACTGACAAACAGACCTAAACCTGAGGACGATTGTGGCAATTTACTCTTTATTAGATGATTTTTTTCGCACTCTATATCATACTGTATGTTGTATGGTTTACCATGCAAGCTGATGTAGACTAATGGAGGTGGTGTATTTTAGCAGCACTCTTCATCTTCAATCAATAATTGGAAAAGATAGATTAGTTACAAATTCCAGAATAGTGACTTGTATCTCAAGCAGTGAAACTTATATATATATCAATTTCAGCATTTATTAAGATAAAAAAGTAGGCGACGGATCTAGATTGTTTTAATGAAAGAAAACAACAGGATTTAACTAAATGGAAGCATAAAGTCACGTCTACCAAAAGATGGTCTTTTCATGTGCCTTTGGATTTGAACACTTGCATGTGGGTGAGCCAAGTTGAGACGGTCGAGCTCGAGCTCAATTTGGCTTAGATTGTAAACCTGATTGAAAACTTGACTCAGCTCGGGCTAAAAAAAAAACTGGCTCAATTTGGCTTTGGCGTAGTTTAACTTGCTTGGACCGTATAATGAAGACTTGGGGCTTAAAAGATTGAATGTCTTATACTTGGGCTACAAAGTGAGTTAATTTAAGCGAACCAATGACCGAGCCAACCTTGGATCGAGCTCAGCTCGTTTACAAACTGAGCCAACTCAGGGTGCCTCGTTTACAACCAAGCCAGATTAGAGCAAGCTCCAAGCCACGAGCTATTTGGTCAGCCCTAGGTGTAACGGGTCGTTTTTTATGTGGGTTGAATCGAACTCGACAGGCTAACCTGTAAACACTGCATGATTTATGTTTATACAAACAAATAATGTGTTACTCATGATTAGAAAACACTAATAATATTTATCGATAGAATGACTAAAATTGAGACCTTTAATAAAGGTCACATAAAAAGATGGTTATGAGTGTAAATGAACACATACTCTCATTCTACAGCATATGCATATCGTTCGTGTTTTGAGCATTATTCAGTAACAATTTAACCTGATGCAGGAGTTATATCTAATTCATCACGCCCTCAACCAAGATTTTGTGTCTAGCCATCAATTACTCAGAAATGGGGTATGTATATAGCCTAGTTTGACTATTAACATTTTGAGTGAATTGCACAATATAGCACATTTCAGGCGGTGCCCTTTGCCTTTAAAATTGATAAGTTTTGTACTTAATGTTTCAAAATCTTGCATGTTAGGTCCTTTAGCCCTAACCCAGTTAATTTTTAACCTTAGATTTTAGTCACCCAAGGGTCTTTTAATCTTTTTACCTATAAAGGACCATATTTGTAGTAAAACAAAAACAAAAATAAAATTTAAATACTAAATATTCCCTTTTCTCACCACCTCCTCTCTTTAACCCCTCTCTTTCTCTACCTGTTATCCTCCGCCACCGGCCACCAACCGCCTTTTCTCCTCTACCTATTCTCCTGATATTCCTTACTCAAACCTAATGCATATTTGGTCTTACTATAAACCCAGATCCAAATATTGGCAAACCATCCACCACTACCATCAGGATGAACATGTTTAAATAGTAAATCAGAACTTAAAAAAGTCAAACAGAACTGACCTGATCTAAACAAAAACAAAAAAACAAAAAAACAAAAAAAAAAACAGAGAAACGATATGTATATTGTATACAACAAATAGCAACTTCGTAAAATCACAAAACATATCAAATTATCAATAACACTAATACAGCAAATTATTCAACACAACTATGACAAAAACGAATAATAAACTTGCAATAATCAAATCTACGTAGTCGATTTGAATCTAATAACAGATAAACACGTTGAAAAAGTATATCAGAACATAAACGAAGTCAAACGAAACAGATCTAAACAAACATTAAAGCAAAAACGATAAAATATACACCGAAACCCCTGTATTTTACCCGCGACGTCCTGGTGTAGATCATATTCTGTAAGGACGGTTTGGTTTTGCGATGTTGCCTCAGATCTGGTTGGTGATATTTTGATTATCAACGGTGATGTGGTTCTGATTTTAGTGGTTGCCGGCAATTTGTTTAAGGCTTGGTCGGTAATAGTAATACCCTAAGAGACCAACCTTTTTCTCCAGCAACACTTTCTTCTCCCGAGCAGATCTGGCTCAAATCGGACTTGTGAGCATGTGTGGTGGGGCGGTGGTAGCGGTTCAGATGGTGGGGGGTGCTCTTGGTTTTAAAAAGCGAGAGGTGCCCAAAAGCGACGAAGACTAAAAATGAGGCGCAAAGCGCAAAAGCGGTGGGCTTTTCGTACCCGAGGCGCAAGAAGATTATATAAATTTATATATATATCCCATAGGTTTTTAGCATCCCTTATCCAAAATATCGTTATAACTAAGATTTCTATATGATTTTACCTACATGTACAAGCCAAAAAAAAACCTATTGTTCAACATTTTCATGCATAAAAACACCCCAAATACAAAAGGCGCGCGCCTCAGACCTCAAAAACCCAAAAAAAAATGAGCTTTTCTTGCGCTTTGTGGAAAAAGCGCGCCTTGCGCGCTTTTTAAAACCAAGGTGGTGCTTACCCGAGACGGTGAGGGGGTGCGGTGGTAGGGGTTCAGATGGTAGGGTGTGGCCGGCGGTGGTGGTTCACCGGGAAAAACACCAGTGTTTAAAGAGAGGGGGCAAAGAGAGTTGAGAGAGAGAAAGGTTTTAGGATTTTTATATATCTTATTATTTTATTTTTATCTTCATTTACTTAAGATACATATTTAAAATAAAAGGGCTAAATGACCAAATTGTCCTCATGTGCCTTGCACATGACCCAAGTTAACGTTAAAAATTAACTGGGTTAGAGCTAAAGAACGTAACATGCAAGTTTTTGAAACATAAACTACAAAACTCATCAATTTTAAAGGCAAAGAACACCCCCTGAAATGTGCTATATAGATAAAGGACAAAACTTGCAATTCACTATTAATTATAATAATGACATAACAATTTAGTTTTTTTTTTTTTTTTTTTTTTTTTTGGTATAGCTTTACAGAAACATAATGAGAGGAAGGACAATGGGTAGATGGATAAAAGATCAGAAAGAAAGGAGAAAGCATGAGGTCAGAACACACATAGCTCAACTGCATGCAGCAGTATCGGTGGCAGGAGTTGCCGCTGCTGTGGCCGCTCTTACTGCCACATCAGCAACATCATCATTAGTCAATGATAGTAATAACAGTAATGATAAGGAAGAAAAAGGGTGTTCAAAAGCATCAAATGCAATAGCATCAGCAGCAGCTCTAGTGGCATCACATTGCATAGAGATTGCAGAGGATATGGGAGCTGATCATGAGCAAATATTATCAGCTATCAATTCTGCAACTACTGCAAGGACTAATGGAGACATAATGACCCTAACTGCAGGAGCTGCCACAGGTACCGTTTTTTATTAAGACAAAATCACCAAAGTAGCCAGCCATTGTGTCATGCAATCTCAACAATGTCACACATGTTAGCCATGAGATGCACACTTTAATAGTCGGCTGCGTATATGCTTTTACCCGCGTGTTCATAAGAAACGGTTTCATCTGCCCATGATAAACGCTACGCGAATCGAATTCGAGCAGCATTAAAAAAATACCTTTTCGACTGCCAATAATAAATGCTACGAGAATCAAATTCGAGAATCTGATTCGAGTAGCGTTACCAAAATACCTTTTTGTCTACCAATAATAAATGTTATGTGAAACAAATTCATATCTAATTCGCACAGCAGTAAAAAAATGCCTTTTGTCTTCCTATATAAACTGTCACGCGAAACAAATTTGAGTATCTGCTTTTTTTCACTCATGTAACTCATGGTTAATGTACAAGACTATAAAATCACGTATCTCATGGCGATAGGTGTGAAACTGTTTAGCCGTGACCAACACACTAGAAAAAATGGTTACTTACATGATTTTCTCCTTCTAAAATATTGTTGAACTAACCTTCTATTAGTTCTAATAATGATAAGAATAATACCACTACCACTACCACTAATAATAATAATAATAATAATTACTACAGCGTTGAGAGGAGCTGCCACATTAAGAGCAAGGCTGCAAACGGGAGCTGAAAC
This sequence comes from Helianthus tuberosus, assembly GCA_030545235.1. Taxonomy (NCBI): domain Eukaryota; kingdom Viridiplantae; phylum Streptophyta; class Magnoliopsida; order Asterales; family Asteraceae; genus Helianthus; species Helianthus tuberosus. The sequence continues at coordinate 14,365,568 of JARYGA010060172.1, forward strand.
CATGGCTTTGGGTGAGGAACAGGGGGAAGAAGGCAAAGAATCGAACGTATTGGCAACCTTGAATTTTGTTTCTAAAGGGGGACAACTTTTAAAGCTTACCAGAAAAGGTAATTCCATCGAAACTAATGTCAAACAGGCATGAGGTTTAAGAAGGGATAGTAATATCATTTAATTTGCTAATTCAGGAGACCTTCACTGGAAGGAAGTTTCTTTCAAGGTCAACACAAAATGGCAGGTAAGCATATCAAGATTCTTCTAAAGATATAATACATATATATTTCATTAACAAGCCGTGTTTATGGAGGGGCAACAGGTGGTAGCAAAACTGAAAAGCAAGCATATTGCAGGAACTTTTACAAAGAAAAAGAAGTGTAAGATATAATACCGTATTGTAGTCATAAGACTTGTTGTGTTCATCTGAAATTAGCATTGACGATATACACCTGCTGCAGATGTAGTCTCTGGCGTATATGTTGAATGGTCTGGAAGAGAGATGGATGAAGAACGGCAGTATTTCGGGATAGAAACGTCTGAAAGAATAATACAATTTGAATGCACCACTAAAGAAGAAAAACATAAATGGATAGAGGGCCTCCAGCATTTGCTGAATTGCAGAGCTAATATGGCAAGGTTTACACAGCAGCACTAATCCCAAGTCACTGGGAATTAAGAATGTGTAGTGTCGTGTCATGCCAAACTTCTAACTTTTTTGGACTTATATCTGTTGTGATTGATTGATCGATTGTGTTTATCAATAAGAGTGAGAGTGGAATGATTTATCAGTTTAAGGAATTGGCAAGACATCAATTTTCAGTATAAACTCTATAGATAACTGCACAGCTCCTCCATCAATCATGTTTCCTCACTCTAGTTCTTTCATGAAATCAATGTTATCGACAAATACCTGCAATATGGGAATATGAGCAAAATAAAGAGTTAAAGAACCAGAAAACAGTTTGTAGAAAACTTGCCGATTTCCATCCATCTGGATCCAAACAGGCTGTTATCTTTGTGTTTAAGAACGGCAAGGGCCCAGGTTGAAGCACTATATCCCCACCAAACAGTTTTACAACTTGTGCAGTCTTATACACATCATCGGTTCCTATGGCAATCTGAATTGTTAAAATAGACTTGTTTAAGACATTGAATTGTTGAAAGAAGTGAATAATACACAAGGGTTTAGCGATTCACCTGCCCATAACCATTTCCTTTGTCATATTCCGTGATGCCATAGTTGTATGTCAATTCCAACACTGCACTTGCATCTTCAGACCCATACCCCATTATGGCTTTTGTGCACTGAAAAACCATTACATGGCAAACTATTTGTATATGAGAGAAGAGAGTGCTACAATAGAATCACCTTGTTTTCAGGTTCATCACTTTTCCGGAGGAGTTTCATTCCATATGCCTGTAAATATAAGAGGGTAACTCTACACAAGAAGAACATGTGGCTATAATTTAAATATTTAATTGCGTGTGGGTGGTTGACCTGCTGATAGAAGTTAATGGAGCGATTCATATCTCCTACTCTTAACATCACTTGACATAGAGGCTCGGAAACACGGCCCTTCCTCTCAATGAGCTCAAACGTGTAGCCATCTGGATCTTCAATCAGCGCCTTTACTGGGCTAGCTTCACTCGTAACTTTTCCACCCTTGGCTTTTACAAGATCCACAGTTTTAGCAACCTAAACACAGATTCATGCAGTTTTCTTTCAATACCATTTTCATACAAAGGAAAGGAAGAGACCGCATTTTGTTAACTTTAAAAATACAGGACGTCATTTCTAATCTGAAATATAGCTAGATCAAGCCAACTTACGTCCTCAACTGCTATACCGAAATGTCCAAAACCATTTCCAATGTCATACTTGTCAACTCCATAATCTGCATGAACATTGTTAGAAAATGAAAGCCAGGATCAGTAAGAAGCAATGATGTATGTAACTCAATAAAACTGAAGTTAAGTTATATGGACCAAAGGGATACTAGATTAAATATCCATGTTGAAGGTGACAACATACTGTAAGTAAGTTCAATAACAAAATTAGTCTCTTCAGGTCCATATCCCACAAAAGCATTTGCATATCTTTCTTCTGGTATGTTGCGTTGCCTTAACACTTTCATACCCAAGCACTCGGTATAAAATCTAGAAAAATAAACATGTAGTATTATTAAACTTCCAATTGCAAGCCTGCATCACTGATCATACATACAAGAAGAGCACAAGGGCCGTACTTTATAGTTTTCTCCAAATCCCCAACACGATATACAACATGTAACATTTTTCTATTATCCTTTCTTGACCAATCTATTGCATTTTCCTCAGTGATAGGCAGTGATGTAGTAGTTTTAGCTGTGCTAACATCAGATTTCAGTAATGTGGATGCACCCACACCAAATAACTGTGTCTGAGGTATAGCTGTAGGATTCAGTAACTAAATAAGATTAGTTATCAACGCATTGTCATATGAAGCTAACACATAATTAATGTACGAGTAAGCTAACATTACTAAATTTGTTCATAAAAGTTGGCTAATCTTTTTGACCCTTACACACATACATGCTGGAATCAATGCCAAGAGTTTAAAACCATTCAATTCGCGTGAAAAATAAAATTAAATACACAGTGTGGCACTCAATTCCATGGAACAAGTACAACACAAAAAGCTTTCAACAATTTCCAGTTTGTTATTTTTGAGTTAAAAAGATACAACTTTGTTGCAACAGCATCCATCTATGGTTTTGAATATTGGTAGGATTCGATGACACATAACAAATTGAGAAATCCAGTGTAACGGTCGATTGAATAAGCTAAAAGAAATACAGTTGAAGGAAGGAAGGAAGAGTAGGGTTGGGTTGGTTTACCGGCGGCTCCAAGCTGGATGAGAGCAAGTCTGCGGGAAGTAGCAGGAAGAGATACGTCGCGCCGTGAAGAAGAAGAAGAAGAAGAAGAAGAAGATGGAGGTTGACAAACAACACCAAGAGACCAACACGCCATTGTTGGCAGATCATTATCCTTCCCATTCAGATAACAACTTATATGCTCTCAAATTCATAGATAGATAGACAGACAGATAGAGGGTGTTTGGAACTTTGGATTCCTTCTTTTCCTCTCACAAAATACTTTTAACACTTTTAACATTTCAAAAAGTCAATAAGTTAGGGGACTCGGGGCGGTCCCGTGATACATGGTCATCACTCGTTGAAGTGCAACGGAACACCGCCGCCGGTTCATGTATCACGCGTTATATATGTAACGCGTTACACCCACAACGCGTTGAACTTTGAATTTTGGAACGTTGGAACATTACCGTTTGGGTATTTTTTGACCGTTTGGGATGATATTTGATCCTTTTTTTTATATAAATCCAACCTATTTCAATACAAAAAATCAATAAACTCTCCAACTATTCTCACACTCAATACAAAAAATTAAAAAACTCTCCAACTCAATCTAAATAATTTTACAAGAAATATGGAAGGTTCAAGCAAGAGAGGTGGGGGTTCGAAAAAAAGAGGTTCGGGTACGAAGAAAAATCCCGTAAGACCCAAGGTTCGAGCGAATCTTGGCGAGCCGACGCGCTTTAGGTTGCAAGACGAACCCGACCAAGTCCCACCCTTTCAAACCCAACAATATCCACCCTTTCAAACCCAACAATATCCACCCTTTCAATCGCAAACGTACCATAACCAACTGTTCGTTCCACCGTTTCAACCTCACCAATTTCAATCGCAAACGTATCAAACCCAACCCCACACACTCGACCCACTACTAGAAGACAACACAATTCTCCATCATTTTGCAACCGCGTATCGTGAACCACAACAAAGTCTTGACGACGATGATGATGATTACGATCAAGAACAACCGTTCGAAGACGAGGAAGATGAAGAAGAAGAAAAAGAAGAAAATGATGCCGTTCACGAAATCGTCCAAACCGGCCGACAACTTTGGACGAGCGAGGAGGAGGTGTCCTTGGTGCAGGCGTATTTGCACATCTCGGAGAACAAGAAACATGCCAACGAGCAAAAAAAGGATGCGTTTTGGAGACGGGTCATTAATCATTTTAGGCAACTTCCCGGTGCAAAGATACGAAACATGGACCAAATGACGTCGAAGTGGACGGATTTGAACGGGAAAATTAGTAAGTTCAACGCTTGTTTCATTCAAAAGGTATGTTTTTTATTAAAGTTTTAATCTTTTTTCAAAAAAAAAAAAAACAGAACAGTTTAAAAAAAAAAAAACAGAACAGTTTTTAAAAAAAAAAACAGAACAGTTTTTTAAAAAAAACAGAACAGGTTTTTTTATAAAAAAAAAAACAGAACAGTTTTTTAAAAAAAAAACAGAACAGCTTTTTAAAAAAAAACAGAACAGTTTTTAAAAAAAAACAGAACAGTTTTTAAAAAAAAAACAAACAGAAAACAATTTTATTTATAAAAAACAGAAAACAGTTTATTTAAAAAAAAAACATAACCTTTTATATATTTTGTAGAACCGAAACCCACAAAGTGGAGCGAGCGAGGCGACAATCATGCAACAAGCAACCGAAATGTATTGCGACGTCTACGGCAAGAGGAGTTTTCCACACGTGAAGGCATGGGAAGTTGCGAGAAGTCACCCGAAGTGGGTCCCCGTTGAGTTGGTTGACAAGCGTGGTCCTACGGCTCCAAAAAAACGAGGAGGAGGTAAAAGATCAAAAACATCCGATTCGGGGAACTACATGACTTCCGCGTCGGATAACTTGCCCCAAATGAACTTAAACGACGACCCCCTTGACGAACCCGATCAACCCGATAACGACCCCGTTGAAGAAGTTACACCTACAAGGCCACGACGCAGGAGAGGTGGTGAATCGTCAAGCAAAGGGAAGGAGGCGGTGGCGGAGTCGATCTCCAGAATCGAAGAGGAGAAAATGACCCAATTCAAGAAGGCCGAGCAAAGAAAAGAAACAATTGTGTCCTTAAAAGTTGAACGCGAGCAGGCGTACAAGGATCACTTGAAGACGATTGAAAGACAAAATGATTTAAAAATCTTGTGTGAAAAGCACAACCATCTCGACGAACCTTTTAAGTCAATTGTCATTCAACAAAAGCGCGAGATTTGCGCAAAGTGGGGTTGGGAGATGCCACTTTAGTTTATTTTTTTTCTAATTTTAGTTGTTTTTTTATTTTCCTATGTAATTTATTTTTTAAGTTTAATGAAATTTTTAATTTTAGTGTTTTATTGTTAATTTCTAATTTTAAAATGAAATTTAAAAAAAATTGGGAGTGATAGAATTCCATCACTAGTAATACTACCCCGCCTACATTTCTATCACTAGTGATAGAAATTTGGTTGATGACATGGCATGATCCGATTGGACAATGGGAGTGATAGTTTCTATCACTAGTGAACCACCCCTCCTCCCCTTAGGCCAGATGGTGGGGGGCTCCATCGTACCACCTCATCACCTGTAGCGTCATACACCCACACCCACCGATTCAACAAGGGGCGCTATAGGAGGGGCTCCATCATGTTAACGCCAAGAATGAGATGTTTAGGTGGGGCCCACTTGATTTAATCCAATGAATTTTTTTTTTTAATTTTGTTTAATAGGGGGCTCCCACACCCTGCAGGTTAAAGGGGGCGTGATAAAGCCTCCTGGCTAACGTGGATCCTACGTGTCGCTTAGGTGTCCTGATAAAGCCCCCACGGGCTCCATCCCACACCCTCCAGCCTAAGAGCATTCACATCCATTCCATCAAATTCTGTGTGTGGAATTTTTATAATATAAGGAGTATAAAAAGTGGTTGTGAGTGCAGGAGAGAGAAAATGTTATTGTTCATCTGTATATTTGGGGGAGGCACTGTTCACCCCCTATAATTTTTTAATATATTTTGAAAGTGGTTGTGAGTGGAGGAGAGAGAAAAGATAATAATAAAGGTATAAAAAATATTATTTAATTGAAAATGAGAGAGAAAATGTAGTTTTTTTTAGTGTAATTTAGGGTGAAAATATGATGCAATGGATGTGAATGCTCTAAGTCTCTAAAATAAGCACTCCCAAACACCCCCTAAAAGTCAAAAGTCAGAAATTACAAATTCTAACTTCTCATTTTCTTCTTTTTCAAGTATAAAACTTCTTCTCAACCTTTATCCAAATAGTATCAAAAGCAATGTTTTAAAAACCGGTTCAAACCGGCCGGTTGAATCGTCCGGTAGAACCAGTTAAACCACCCGGTATACCCGGTTGAACCGCCCGATACACCCGGTTAAACCGTTTTTTAGTCCAATCTGGTATGGCATAAAAACCGGATTTTAAAACGCTGATCAAAAGAACTTATTAACTTTTTATAAGTCAATAAGTTAAAAGTAGCTCCAAAATAAGCTAACCCAAATACCCACATAGATAAGAGCATATGCAAATGTTATCCACTTATGCTTATGCTAGGCCAAATTTAAAAACTGTACCATTTTCTTCTCTGATATCTACACACTAACCGATGGCGAAACATAGTGAGAAGAAAACGAGATTGCAACAGAATTCATAACACTATTTTGCGACAATATTTAATAAAACAAAATTTTATTTCATTTCTAATATTTCAAGTACAACATTTGAAGCAAAGTACAATAAAAGAACATGAAACAATTACAACAATAATACTAAAACTATAAAATGCGTTTCTAGTCAATCCTACTAGATTTTATCGTCATCAAATTCCTGCAACACGTTTCAAAGTATAGTTCAATACAAAAGTATTGGCGAGTATACAAGTTTAACAACTAGCATAAGTATAAAAAGTTTAAAAATTTCCACATGCATAATCGTTAACTTAAACTAACATAATATACTAGCATGCAACTATACAAGTCAAACCAAAGATTCCCGCTAGCGTAATGTAATCATAGCAATGAATAGAACGTTCTGTTTAACTTAACATGACCTCAAGAATACGGGCGGTGCGTTACTCCTATAGCGCTATACATGTTAAGGGAGGCTTGTACAAAGTTAATGACAAGTATAAAGCATAAGAATAGTCTAGCATATATGTGTTCATGTATAACGTATAAGCATGTATGTTTGCGATTTTAAGCATAAAGTATGTGTGTTTCGTGTGAGTTTAATAGCATGAACGTGTGCACCCAAAAGTGTAACAGTAAAAAGGGTGTCGAGTATACTCACGGTTTTGCAAAGCTTTCCTTTCTAATCCGTGAGTTGACGATTGAGAGGGCTGGAACACCGATGTTACCCTACAGTGGGGAAACGAAGGTGTGTGAGTTATTCGGATTTGGACGAAGGATTCGGATTAGAATTAAAGTACAAAAAGTATATATACACGAAAGTTATCTTGTCTAGTGTAAGGATCTGCACGAAAAAGTCCTAAAACACTCCGTAAGTGGAAACTCGGACCCCTAAAACCCTAATCTTTATAAAAAATCAAGAAAATCAAATTTTTAAAGTTGGTCGCGGGCCGCGAAAGATCCAAGGGAGGTCTACGCGGGGCGCGACAGCCATGTAACTCTCCGGATAAGCTTTAGGGCCACGTGTCGCACACGTGGCAGACCTAGGGGGTGACACGGCAGCCCTAGCCGTAGCAGGGTGGCCCTCGCGGGCCGCGAAGGATGTTCCTTCAGGTCTACGCGGGCCGCGAGAGACCCAAATTTTTGCTATAAATAGTACGCTGCATGGCCAGTCTTATGTGCTCGAAAATTCCTTCAAAATCATTATCATTCTGCTCTAAAATTTCGTTCAAAGAGTCGAAACGCCGCTACGATAACGGGGTAATAACTCGATCACTGCTACGATATGATGTCCAATCGATTGAAACCGATCCGATGGATGTTTAAGTGCTGCTTGGATTCGGGCTATACTTTGTCATTCGTCGTGAGGGTTTTGATTTCGTGAGATTATTGTAAATGATATATTAAGTTACTAACCTAGTTTCGTTTGCATTATTTAACTAGGTTACCAGGCTTAATCAGTAGGCAAATTCTGTCCGTCTAAATTTGCAATGTGAGTCATTCTATTTTTATCAAATTGCTTTGTAAAATCTTTATGTTTTCCAGTTATATTTTGCAGTGATTAAGTCTTTGCTAATCTTAAGTTACTGGCAGTAAGTGGGGTATTGTGCACATTACTGCTGTTGTATCACTTTAGGTGGGCGAGCCTAATTAGTTATATGCGTCACTGTTGGGTGACAGGACCAAATAGTGATATGACCACAGTCATAGATCCGGTCGAGTGACAACTGAACCAGCTAATTATAAGATAGGGGCAAATGTGAAAACTCTTAATGCTGGAATTTATAACACGGTGTCATTTTGTATTTTGCAGTAAAAACATAAACTAGCTTTTTTTTGTTGTGTAACTACATTCAGTAAGCCCCTATGATATTATAGGAGCAGCAAAGACATATGCAAATGAAGGTTAGTTAGGGCTTTAATTTTGTATTTTGTTTATTAAACATGGTCATAATGCTGTCAGATTGAATCTAATTAGTTACCAATTGGTCCAAAATTGAATTGACCAAAATTTAGCGAGTAAGTTGTGCTTGAATGAACTGATTGAAATGTACAAGAATTTTATTTTTAAAGGTAGGTGGTTCAGAGATGGAAGTGTTTCTGGTGGGAGTGTGTTTTCAAAGTGAGATTAGGTAGTTTGCCGATTGATATAGCAGACTTGATAGGGGTGTCGAATGTGACAACCCTCACTAAACCAGGTATCTGTACGACTTAATTAATAATTAATTACTGCTTAATTACTGTGCTTATTTGAACTTGTGGATAAATTGCTACTTGAATGCTGATACATGTACTTACTTGCATCATACTTTACTTGCTTTCACTCCATGTTTTGCTTACAGCACCTTTGTGACAACCTTGATGCACCAAAAGCACAGTAGCACAATGAACGGATAACCTATTAAACGTGCTGTCATAACTAGCACCAGGCAGGTACTACCTCTAAGGCCTGTAAGAGCCTGAGATAGTTGCTACACTAGTAGAGAGTGTAGGGATATAAGGGTTGTAGAACTGCGTCACTAGGAATGAGATTACAGTGACCGGATGTGCCTAAAACGTACTCTAAGTACAAAACTCAGCACTTTAAATAATAATTCAGCATCTAGCTAACTAATAAAGTGCCAAAACATGAGAAAAATATTACTAGACACTTTCCAAAGTGTCGGGAATAAGTTGTGTCACTAAAAATAATAATAACGACACTTTAAAGCTTTGTTAAGCACTTTAACGGATCACTATCCAACCGAACAACCGGACTACACCCGGAACATAAAAATATTGCCATTAACATAGTTTTTCTTTTTCTGAGCCAGTTAGGGTCCCTGAATACCCTAACACCGGCACAACGCACTACATGCTAGTAATTGGTTTAACCTCCTAATCATCTAACCAATACTTAACACTTAGTTGGAAATGAACTAGACCCCCCCCCCCTCTCTAACCGAATCGTCCCCAAGGGGGACACCCCTTGTACCTTGTTGATTTATTTAATCTCTAATGCCTAATATCTAATAGACACTTAATCCAATGGTTAATGCTCATGAGAATTGTCTATAAGTTCCAAGCTTAACACACTTAACATTTCCATCACACAACTCAACTTCACAACTCTCTCTCTCTCTCTCTCTCTCTCTCTAAGAGCTCTCGGCCGAACACCCCTCTACCATCCATTCATTTTTCGGTTTTGATCTTCTCATTCCAAGAGCATACAAGTGCTAAGGATCGCGTATAAGGAAGCTTGGTGCACTCGGATTGCGAAGGACCTCGCTACATTGCTTTTCTCCACGCGTTTTTCGACTAGTTTCTTCCCTAGCCTCGAGCTAGTAGTAAGTTGCTTGAAACACATTCTTGATCCATTCTAAAGTGGTTAAAACGATATATGACGGTTAAAATTTATGAACATGCAAATGATATGAAAAAGTCTACTAAAAATGCTAAATATGTTGGTTAAAAGCTTGATTGTTGTGTAAATCATGTAGGATTTGTTTTGTGTAATTATTTAGTGCCGATCTATGTTGTGGTAGCTCGGATCATTGTTTAACCCGGATTGGTCATGATCATGGATCATGACATAGAGCTTGTTTATGTGCAACAAGGGTTAAGTAATGAAACTCTACCACACGAGAAACTTGAACTTGTGTAAAAACGATTTTACTAACGAGATAGTGTTTAAAACTAGTAGATCTACGGATCTACAAGCGGTATTTTCAAAGGACCACGTGTCAAGAGAAAACATACTTTTAAAGACGGATCTTACATAAACAAAAGTGCTTTTGTAAACACACAAGTGTGTAGACACTTGTGTAACACAAAGTTTTGACAAAAGAACTATTTTTGAAAATGTTGACAAGAAGTTGTGGAAATTTATTTTCTTTAAAAACGAGACTTTTACGAAACCGGATTGATTTATACAAAAGATCCACTAAAAGTAATGGGATTTACTTCATATTTTAGATAAACCACAAGTTCATGTATTTTTGCGATTTACATCTATTTTGACTAGTTTGATGGTTTGAATAATGTCTATTGATTGAATGAGAAAATTGTTGGTTTGAGTTGTAAAAGAAAATGATACGCTTGAAAGCGTGGCCACCTCCAGTTACAGAGGAAACTCTGGCGAATTTTTTCCAAAAACCTAACACTTAGAAATATTTTCACTACAAGTGTTAGAAATACATTTTTAACGTGTTTTCGAATTATAGATTTCGCCATGACTTTATTTACAAAATGTCGGAGGTGGGATTTTCACAAAATAAAACCTGAAATATATATATTTAGAATATATGTTTTTCATAGCGTCACTTATAAAATGTTTATGATTATTTTGTGAAATATACAAATATTATTTTTAGGGTAAAAATAATATTACCAAATGATAACGATTCCAAAATAATACGAACGCACATGTATAAATCCCCCATCCTTGGGAAGGAGAATAATTACCAAGTATTTACAAAAGTATAAACACGAAATAGTTGTCTAACTATTTCCCAAAAACTTAAACCTTAAGCTAAGGCACGGCCGTCCGTCTAATAGACTTACTACGTGTAGGTCGTCGCACAGCTGCTTGATCAGGAGATATACTTGGTAGAGACGCACCACTGTGAGTTCATGTCCCCCTTTTCCCTTAACTGTTTTCAGTTTTTAACTGCGGGGGTGATGAAACAATGGTTAACCGGGTAGGGTTAACTCACTGGTCTCGTCAAGAGGGTTAATCCCTTCTTTCCGAGGATTGCTGGCTGGATCGTTTGGTGGTGGGTTTCCTGCAAAAGGAAACAAACCGTGACTCGTAACAAGGAGGATGGGGTGGGGGGTGCTCCTTGTTACCACTCTCCGGCGTGAGAATCAGTAAGTTGCTTGAGAAGCAAAGTATGATAGTAGTAGTATTGAGAGAGTTAGAAAGTGATACCTCAAACCTGGTTTGGGGTGAGTATTTATAGCCGAGGAGTGAAGGAGGGTAGTTGAGTAGTTAGTCTGACATCGCACAGCTATTTGCAGGTGTGTCAGACCTGTCGGATGCTGTGGTGATGCCACGTCCGGCTGTGGTGTCAGACTGTTGTTCATACGTGGACTAGTAGGCGACTGTTCCCAGTGCCACTTGCACTGTGGTGTCAGACCCACTTGCTTTGTAGGCAGGATGCGGTGTCAAGCCGCATCGCTGCTTGCGGTCATTGATGTTGTTCGCGCATTGGTTGTTCCATCCATGATTTGCGAGGGATGCGGTGTTGTGCCGCATCGCCTGTTGAGCGACTTGTTACTGTTGTCCAGATCCCTTGTCGTGACGAAAATGTTCATAGGATGCGGTGCGAGGCCGCATCGCTATGCGTAACATTAGTTTCCGTCTTTAAGGTAAGTCTTCTCATCAATGGACAGATTGGACCGCAGTGTCCGCGTGTATCTACGCGTACACTGGACAGTTAATTGCTTGTTGGGGGTTTTTAATGAGGGTAATGGTCATTCGCGGTCGTGCTGACGCGATATTTGGGACCATACCCCTTCAAGTCCCCCCAGTCTAGTGTTCCTTCCGTATGCGAGTCGCATGTGGGAGGGATACTGGACTATGTTGTCTAGAAGGTTAAGATTATGCCATGCAGATGGCATCTTCTTTAAGTAGTAGGCCCTTTCTAGTGGATTGTTTCTTCCTTTGAGAAGGGTGTATGGTGAGCAAGTTCCGTCTGATGCGGAATTCTCAGCCAAAGACTTGACTGTTTCTACTTTTTTCTGATGTCATCAGCCACCTGTTGGTGTTTCGGACCAACCTTTGAGATGGTGACTGAAGGTATTAGCAGAATTCGAACCAACCTTTGAGATCGTGACTGAAGATGTTTTCTTCAGTGTAGTTGGAATCTCTGCGTCAGTTGGTGCAAAGTTGTAAGTACTTTGCTCAAGCTCTATGTTCAGCAACTGGACATGTAACGATGATCCCTGTTTTATGGGGTGTTCGTGTTCTCCAGTTAAGCTTTCTAGTAACCGCACGTCTTCTGCGGTTTATCTCTCAAGTAACCGCACATCCTCAGAGGTGAAGCTCTCTGGTAACCGTTCGTTCTTTGTGGTTACCTCGTTGCCGAACTTCGTTTGCCATGTTTCGTTGAGGATCGTGGGGTAGTTGCGTCATTGTTGGCCGTGTTTGGTCGAACAATGTGAATCTGGACTATGGGCAAATAAACATGATCATAGGCAGGGTTGTGCCCACCATTGTTTATTCTATGCGGTCCATAGGTGGGTAACTAGTCATAGGCAGACTTGTTACCGCTGTTCTGGAGCCACTTTCCTTCACGCTTTGGTGGAAAGTAGTTTCCCTGTAAGTAGCGTTGCCGGAAGAGATCGTTTTAGATACTTGGGAAGTTGGTTGAAAATCTTCCGCATTCGTTTTGTAGCCACTTTCCTTCACGTTTAGTTGGAAAGCAGTTTTTCTTGAAATAGCTTTGCTCTTCCGCGTGGTGGCTTAGTTGTGGCTCTTCCGTAGCTACCGTTCGCATAGTTGCGGTTTGCAGTAACTACCTAAGAATGGTTGCGGTTTGCAGCAAAGAACTCGCTTCTAGAAGTCTTGTAGCCTGGATGTGGCTCTTGAAGGTTCAGGGGACAGGGTTGCTGATGTGCGGTTGCTCAGCATACTTGTCCTGTTCCTTAAGGAGAAGCTGTTTGCGTTCCCTTCGTGGTTGTGAACCGGAAACGAGGGTTTTGAAGCTTGAAGAAGCTTTCATGGGGTGCGGTTTACCGCATCCTGAGAAACGGGTTTCGCAGTCCAAAGAACCGTGCTGGTTCTGAGTATCTGACACACCTGTGCGGGTTGGTGTGCGTCATCTCCGCATATTCCGCGTGTGCTCGTGGATATGTGCGGTTTATGACTTATACCCCTTTATATAATTTAAAGATATATATTTTTGCCTTTTTTGGGGGGTATGTAAAAAACGACATGCGGTATGGGTTATGGTGCGGTAACCAGGGAAACCGCATGCCGCCTGTGTTTGGATAAGGTTGTCGCTTTCTGTTGCTTACGTCACGCTTGCACGTGTGGGTTGTTGAAGTTGGTAGGATTCTGACATGTGCTGATTTGAAAAGACGTTTACACTGACCGAGGTCATAACTGCACTGTAGCAGGAAGTGAAAAAGTCTTCATTGTCAGGCGCGTGGACGGCCACGCGCGCGTGATAACCGTCAGCGGAAAGGTCGTTGTCCACGTGTCGCCTTGTAACTCGCCTATTTTGAACGTGTTGAGGCGGTTACTGTATCGCATTTATTGCGATGAGTATATAAAGGGGGAACCGTTTGGTTTCTCCTTACTGTTCAAAATTTTCGAAAAATCTCTGTTGATAGAGAGAGACTTCTCTTCGTCTTCTCCGATCAATCTGTCTTTTATTCCGGCAATCTTTTGAGTTTTCTGAGTTTTTTCTTCCACTCGAAACTTCTGTTCTACATATTTTCTGATGGCTGATCCATCTAACCCACATAATGTGGAGGGTGAAAACCCTGAAGCATCTTCTCCGGTGGCCGGAGAAGAAGAAGATGATGGTGGCAGTGTTCCAGGTGGTGGTCTACCACCATTGAAGTGGCCGAAAGCTTCATTCGACCAACTGATGGCCAAGATTGAGATGCCTCACGAGTTTGGGGCGGAATATCCCCAACCTGGTGATACTGGTGCCAGTGCTCCGGCCGGTTACATCACCATGTGGGCGGAGTGTTTTACTGATGGTAACCTTCGTTTACCATTAACAATTTTTGTTGCTCAGGTCTTGGAATATTACAAGATCCATATCTCCCAGATGAGTCCTTTTGGGATGATCCGTATTAGACATTTTGAATCAACTTTTCGAGCTCTTGGTCTGCCGGTTACCGTTGAAAACTTCCGGGGGTTTTACCAGTTGACGGTGAACACCGGTTTCTTTTCCTTTAGAGAACGGTATGGAAGCATCAAGTTGATGACCCCTCCGAAGGGTATTACGAAGTGGAAGTGTAAGTTCTTCTACGTTAAAGCTGCCGCAGTTGTTGTGGACATGAATATGCGGAACGTCAATGATCCTATCCCTGCGGAGGATATTGCTATGCCTACCGCAGAGACTGCGGAGTGGTTCTCAAAGCTGAGATCTATTGAGCATAGGCAGCTGACCAATAATGAGTTGTGGGTGCTGCGGATGATGTTGACCCGGCCTAAGAGGAATTTTACGCCTGTGGTGCGGGAGAAAACTGGTGGTAAGTGTTGCCACCCTTTTGCGGTTTCTTTATTCCCGTGTTTGTTATTAATTTGGACATGTATTATCAGAAATTGTGGAAGTGTGGAAGATATTTGATCCAACTTTTACTGGCAAAGTTGATCTTATTCCGACTGCGGAGGGTAAAGGTTTTAACTTGACGATTGTCCCTCTCTTCCGCATTGCTTCACGTGCGGTGATGACTGCACCCCTGCCGCAGGGCAAAGGTAATAACTCATAACCTTTATTGCTTAACTAGGTTTGTTGCTGATATTCTATGCGCAGGTACACTTGGGGACCTTGGTAAATTTGAGCCAAAGGGCGCCCCCAAAAAACATGCGGAGAAAAAACCAGTGGACAAACCTGGGCGGGGTCGCGGTGTGAAGAAACATGTTTCTGTTGTTCCACCTTTGGTGAAGCAAACAGCAGGTATCTCTTGTTCTCATTTCCGCAGATATACCGATTACGTGGTAGTATCTGACACCCTAGAGGGCTTGGGTGTTCCAGGTGCTGGTGCGGCCACAGGGGGAACCACTGCGGGTTCCAAACCAGGTGACGAGAGGAAGAGGAAAACGGGGGAAGTTGGTGATGCCGGTGGGAGAAAGAAACCGAAGATTCAGACCAGGCGCAAGCCTTTTGTCATACCAAGCCAGCCTGCGGTTGTGTCTGGTATGTAACGTATGGCTAACAAATATTTCGTGTTTATACTTGTTCTGTAAAGTATTTCTGTGTTGATTTCAGAGCCTCAAGATGAAGGGTTTTTCGACTTTGATGCTCCTCCTCCCCCTCCCCCGCACGACACTGCTGCGGGTGCGGGGGTTCATAAGGTTGTTACTCCTGAAGCCTCTGTGCGGGGGGTGGATACTGGAAAAGGTCCTGCGGCTCAAATCCATGACACGGTTGATTCGAGTGATAATGTTATCACCCCAGAGGATACTGTTGATATGGATTTGAAGTTTGGTTACACCGGAAAGCCAAAGTCTCCTGTTGCTGAGAAGGCTTCCGGTTCTGCTTCTGGTGGTGCGGGTTTTGTAGAGACTCCTATTCAGCCTGACGAGACTGAATTGGAGTATTATTATCGCTCCTACACAGAAGCGCGGGCTACGGCCTATCACCGCCCCCCGTGGGCCGTATTGCAAGGGGATGACATTACCGTTGACCCCTCCGCTTGTAGGGAGGTTTTGAACGGTTTGGGCACCCCTTTTGAGGTAAACCGGGCCCGTTCTTTACCGACTGAGGTCCAGATGAACCAACTCTCCTCCATGCTTGTGGGGGGCTCCATAATGGCGAATGCACTTATGGAGAAGTGCAAGGTGCTGGGGCGCGAGGGGGAGGAGAATGCGCGTTTACGGGCCGAGGCCGAGGAGTTGGTGAAGGCTGCACGTGAAGGTGCAACGCAGCTTGAGAGGGATAGAGAGCAGCTTGAGAGGGATAGAGCTGCGTTTGAGAAGCATAAGCAGACTGAAGAATGGGCTGCAACTGCTGAGCTTAAACAGGTTCGTACTCTTGCAAAACTGTTGTCTGATGAGCGTAAGCGTTGGAAAGAAACTCTTTCTAATGAGCGCAAGACGCTATCTGATGAACGCAAGACTTGGAAAGAATCTTGGGGTAAACAGAATGAAACTCTCTTTCATGTTCGTCAGGAGCTTATCAATGCCAAGGCAGCAGTTTCTGCGTTGGCTAAAGAGAAAGCTGAGGCTGTTGCGGCTGCCCAAGGGGCCAAGGAAGCAGAGGTTCGTCTTGCCAAGGCTCTGGAAGAGGCCAAGGAGGCGGAAGCTCGTTCTGCAAAAGCTCTTGAAGGGGCAAATGTTGACCGCAGCAGGTTAAGCAAAACTCTCTTGGACCTTCAGGTATTAGTTTTCCCTAACTTTGAAAATTGTGTTTCACAAGTTTGTTGATTCTTTTTGCATACTTCTGATTCCTTGTTTTAAAGGCTGAAGTGCGGACCCGAGGGGACACTATTGAGGAAATCTCTGCCCGTGCTGCTGAAGCTGAAGTGCGGGCAAGAGAGGCTGAAGAGGCTAGGGATAGCCACGCCTCTTCACTTGGGTTGCTCAAGGCTGATCATGTGTAACACCTCGAAAATTTACGCCCAATAATGTGTTGACACGTGTCATGGGCTTTGAATGTGCGAAAACATACTTTAGAGGGACTAAAGTTGACAAACAGTGAAAACTATGGAACGTAAGGGTCCAAAGTGTCAACAATGGATAAATAGACTCTATAATAACCCTACATAATGTTTATAACCTTAAACGGATGGATCATGGATCATACGAAGCGGAAAATGCACGAAAGTGAGGAATTACAAACTATAGGGACTAAAAGTGTCAACATGTTGAATTTATACCTCTGAGTGAACTTTTGGCAGCCCCGAAGCTTTGTAATGCTAGAATATACTCACTAGAATATGTGGTAAAAATTTCATGAAGTTTCGTTATCGTATGAGAAAGTTATGGCCAAAACCGTACTTGAGGGGTTAAAAGCGTCAACGTCAAATTTCATGGCTTTTCGGGTGAGCGCAAAGTTATCCGAGGACATTACCATGTTGGTAAATGTCCCAAGGTTCTTAAAAACCAGATTTGAGGGTTTACGAGTCAAGATTCATAGCCAAAACCTCGCGTGCAAGGACAGGGACCAAAACTGCCAATAATTAGCAAAGTTTGGCAGCTGCCAATAAACCCAGGTGCAGCAGATTGCGACCAGGGGCTGTTTAGTCCATTTTTTTAGTGTAAAACAGCTGTGAGCACCTCCATTTCTCACCAATAGATGGCCATGCATGTCTAGGACACCTGGTGCACTCTTACAACTCCTGAATTCACAATAAATCTGATCAATTCATCACTTTTTGAGGACTTGTGTAACCACCAAGAACACATACAATTTTGCAAGAACTCTCAAGGCATTCCAGGAGCTTTCTGGTCGTCAAGGCAGCCTCCAAGTGCTTTCTAGGCTTCATTAGGACCTTTGTAAGCATTCATATCATCCTCTAATCCGTTCTAGCATAGATTATTAGTTAAAAGTCAAACCGTTGTTCATATAGTTTGACTTTTCGATTAAACGAATTTGGCTCTGTCATTTCTCAAATTGAAACCACTTATAAGTTGGTATTTATGTGGGAAACAAACCCTCAAAAGGGTATTCTCTGATTCCCACTCTAAGCATGCTATTTGTCGAGTCAAAGTTGTTCTTAAAAAGTCAACAGAAATTGTTTTGTGAAATATAGCATAAATGGTAATGTAGATGACATGCAATCAGTTTGATCATCAAGAATAACTTTATAATGAATGTAAGAATATGTTTTACCATGATCAACTCGACAATCTTTGGTATAAACCCGGATTGGAACCGAAAGTCTTATAAAACGACTTTTTCGTTGACTCTCGATTCGGATCCGTGCATGCATGTTTGAGATCTGTATTAGAGTTTATTTTTGACCATTTTTATTTATGTATGACTCTCTGGAATTTTTATAACTTGAGTCTATGCTTAACCGATTCGTATGCATGTTTCCGAGTTATGCTTAAAGTTGACTATTTTGCCCTTTTTGATATAAAACGTGATTTTTGGAAAAGTGAAAGAGTAGAAATCTTTATTACTAATTTATAAACTTGCACCGAAAATTTGAGATCAGTTGGTGGTCCAGATTTTGAGTTATGGCCGATATCGTAAAACTATATCTTTATGTACATAAACGGCGCCTTTAGCGTATAACCTATTTAAGGCCACTTTTTGGTATAAAACTTTTTACCCACTGATGTTATATAATATTTTGGGATTTTTGATGATTTTTATTTAATTTTTGGCTGATTGTTTCATAGGTCGCTAAGTTGATTCGGTTAATGCCGGTTTTGACCTTTTTGGCCATAAAACGAGTTTTATAAATCCGATTGACCCCAAACCACTTCCTACTGATTTTATTTATTAAATAAAGTATGTTGAACCTTCTGGAAGTATAAAAATCTCAGCTTTCTTTTACAAACCCGGAAACGGCTCCAAATCGCCTTTTTAGGCATTTTTAACGCGTAGTATATCCTATAACCATATTGAACATGTAAGACTTATATTTACTGATGTGTTTAACATATTTTTATAAAATAACAGTAAGTACAAGTTATAAACTCAGATTTCCAAGTTTGACATTTTTAGCCTTTGTTAAATTACCAAAATGCCCCTAAGGCGCATAGTCTGGTTTTAAATGATAAGTTTTGCTTACGGGTCATACCATACTGTTATAACATGATAAATTAAGTATATTTACTGTATAATTAAGACCCGTAACTCAGATTTGCAAATAAGATCTTTTATAACCTTTTAAATGACCAAAATGCCCCTATGAGGCATAAGTTGAGTTTAAATCCGTTCCGGGCATAATAGAAATAACTTTGCTGATATTTTAACATATTTAAAGCATATCAACTCAGGAAACTTGCATATGACTCTCATGGTCGCCCGTAACGCACTTTTCGCGTTCGGTTCGGTTTATGTAACTAGTTTACATGAATTGACCGAAACGGGTCAAACATTATCATTTTTGTCTCAAAATCCAGAATGTGTTTAGTAAACCCATATTATACAAGTCTTCAAACTTGTCGGGTCAAATTCACATTCCATCCGGTCTTCGCTTAATCGTGCGTGAACCGTATCGTCATTTAAAACTAACCGGTCTAGGCTTAGGCTTAAATAAAGACCCGTTAGAAATCTAATAGGTTATTATAAACCTTTGTTCCAGATTAGGAGCACCAGTAAAAGATACTTGCATTTTCTTGATTGTGATTGATACTATACGCAGGTAAATACTCTTTGGCTTATTTTCCCTATACGGGCTTGGGTTACGGTATATAGAATACCGCTTGATCGGGCATTAAATCCTCCACCATTTCGTGGGTAGTTGGAATAATTTAATCGGCTCGTTTAAACAGTCTTGTTCACTTAAGGCCTTTGGGGGGTTAATTGACCATGTCCCGGATATCCTTGGCATCATCTTACGAGATGGCCACGACCTGAGCACGGGGTGTAGGCGTACATCTTTCCGTGTATAACTCTTTAATGTGGTGGGTCCATTGATCTTTAGCCCGGACTAGATCCGGGCCACTGAACGCAAGGAACATGTAATTCGTTCACATGATTATTATATTAAATAATTGACCCAAGTTAATAAAAATGTTTTGTGCCTTGTGCATTTAAATCAATTTTCAACCTTTTTCAAAATGAGTCAGTCGGATTGTATTTACCAGTGTAAACTGACGTATTTTCCCAAAAGATTAAGTGCAGGTACTATACGTAATAGGCTGGCAGGCTTCTAGAGCGTCCACGATAGGTCTCGCAAGCTTGGACGACAATAAACTGTTGAACAATTATCCTATTTTATTTTTCGATCCGCCTGTGGATCCGTTTCGACTACTTGTGATAATTAATATTATAATTTTTATTTAAAGTTGAAACGAATCTATCTTTTTGCTTCCGCTGTGCATTATTATATTGTGTGGTTTGTCTATGATGATACCAACGACGTCACGATACCCCCACCGGGCCCACCGGTGACACGTGGAAATTAGGGGTGTGACAGGTTGGTATCAGAGCCAACATTGAGTGAATTAAACACTAATCTTTTGCGTTTAATCTCAATGACACAGTAGCACATTCTTTGATCTTCTGAGTCTAGACTTAACATAGGAATACTCTTGTCCCTATTCGGAGGATTATTACTTTCAATTATATATTTCTAATATGTCGCCAAGTAAGAAGCTGTAATAAGAATTCTCCACATCTGGAGCCTTGTAATGCTGAGCTTCGTACCGCGACCAGGATGAGACGTGCAACCAAGGAGAAAGCATTCGGAAAGTGAATGAAGAAGAAACTCCTTGCTGAAAGATCGTTTCCTCAATAGTCCTTATAAGGACATAATTATCTTTTCAGTTCCTTCGAGGACAACACTTTTCCTTTCAAATCCCGCTTAGGAAACTTTATACTCTTTTATAAAGTGAAATGATTAAGTTTAAACTTTCATTCTAAACATGAAATATGAAATAAATGAAAAAAAAAATAACATTTTTTTTTAAAGATCTACCATTATAATAAAATGGCAAAATCTAAAAAGGACAAGACCTAGCCTCGGGTCATATTAAGACCGGCCAAGATGGCAGTTCCTCAATTTAGATTCCGATCCTTATTAACATCTCAATTTGAAATTTGTTCTGCGTTAATTATTAAATAAGAATCTTAAGAGTGAAACCTAGCCTTCGGGTCATTATAAGGCCGGGCCATGATGGTAAGACCTGTTTAAAGGATTCGAATCCCTGTTAACATCTGAGAACATGTTAACATTCATGGCAGACGTGATTCATTAAAAATCACACACGTCATTCTTATATATGGATTCTTTAAAAGATTCCTAACCCAACTTAATGATCTCTGAATCATGGGTTAGATCATCAATTAAGATGTTCATATTTGACCATACATTGGTAATATAATGCCTACGGGCCTTGCTCATTTTTACATGAGTCAACAGACGCTGACAATGTAATCTTTATGATTTCTTGTCTAAGGTGGTGAGCTATGCTCAAGCCTAATAGTCTATATGATCAATGCGATCATGACTAATATAATATAACATCCTAGTGATGTTTTGCCTACGGGCTATACGTTATAATGTTGTCAATACGACAATGACAGTTGTAACCATTATGGTTCCTGCCTAAGGTGGTGGGCTATGCCCAAGCCTCATAGTCAATATGATCAATACTATCATGACTACTATCATCAGTGTAATGATTATTATTTTTCTTAAAATATCGTTTTGTAATTGATTTGCCTACGGGCCATATTGTATCGTCAAGTATAACAACGACAGTGGTAGCAATGACTCCCTGTCCGAAAAAGGGTAATGAACTTTGATTCAACCCTAAATGCCTCAATTCTCTGAAATCATGACTTATAAACTTGTCTACGCAACTAGGCCATTCGTGCTATTATTAAATTGTAAATTTGGGTTTATGATAAAACCCTGAAAATAAATAAATATCATTCTTTCCTACCAGTATTAAAGGTACAACCTAGCCTATATGTCATTCCAGACGTGGCCAAGATGGTAGAACCTATTCAAAGGATTCAAATCCTTGTGACATTGTAAATATGTTAACACTCCCGACAACAGTGATGCGATAAAATCACGCTTGCCACCTATATACTAGGAAAATTTTCCAAACCCCTTATTTAGTCTAAATGATCAATAGGAATCATGGCTAATAAACGTCGAACATGATGTACACATCTAAACATCCATCTAGGATGTATACCTACGGGCAAAGATGCATACATGAAAAAGATAGTTTTATTTCATAACTTCTTGTCAGAATAATGAATTATGAAATTTTTCCGATCCAAAGGAATCATTGATTATGTTTTTAAAATTTCCCTAGTGACAAAGCACCTTTGCCATCGAAAAGTCCTTTGGAACAAGCCGTTGTGCTATATAAGATGTCAGTATGACATTGACAGTCGTGACTTATGTCCCCTGTCTAGTAAATATGAAGGATTATATTCCGTTTAAACGCCAAAGATGGTTTATTTAAAAAAACTTAGGCAAAACATAATCTAATAAATTAAATATTATCTGTTGGCCCATATGGTTTACTCGCACCATGGCTACTTAATTATCAAGTTCGACGATTCGCTATATAATTAAACCAAATTATTACTACTTGGTTTGTAGCCTTCAAAGCTTCACCATGGCGGACTCCTCTGAAGCTTACAATCGCCTAGATGATCAGAATGATGATACAAGACTAAACTTAACAAGCACCGAATTACAGGCTATGATAGATACAGCCGTAAACAATGCTGTGGACCGTGCGCTGAAGGATCATAAGCGAAAGTGCGATGATACCCCGAATAAGGGTTGCAAAAAGGGTAAGACCGGTTCAAACTATAACCCGTCCAAGCCAAGGGAGGCAAAACCCAAATGTAAAACCTGCAAGAGGAAGCACTTCGGAAAATGTTTCTATGAGCAGACCGGGGGATGTGCCATCTGCGAGGAGATGGATCACAAGACCCACGAGTGCAAGGACTTGAAGGACGCCACATGCTATGATTGTGGCGAGAAGGGGCACATAAATACCCGCTGCCCAAAGAAGACAACTAAAGGGAAACGCACTCTGGAGTCACAAGCTAGGCCTTGTGGGATTTGTAACAAGAAAGGGCACAAGACCTTGGAGTGCCAAGGCATAAAGGACGCAACCTGCTATGGTTGCAATGAAATAGGGCACATCAAGACAAATTGCCCAAATAAAACCAAGAAGCCTGAGGAGTCTAAGAAGACCAGAGATAAAAGCTTCCAGGTGGATACTCAAGAGGCTATTCAGGATGAAAACATCACAACAGGTACTTTCTTTATTAATAACGCTCATGCTAGAGTATTATTTTATTCAGGTTCAGATAAGTCTTTCATAAGACAACAGATCTTGTAAATCATTAAATCTGCCTGTTAAAACTCTAAGCGTTAAGTAGAACTGCCCAATAGTACCTCAGAGACTGCTTCAGCAATATTAGGAGGATGTTTATATTCATTTAGGAATCATTCCTTTCTGACGTCCTTGTTTCCATTTAAGTAATAAGGGACTCAACATAGTGATAAAAATCGATAGGTTGTCTTGAAAATCAAGCCCATATTGTGGATAATAAGAAACAAGTAGTTATCAAGACTCCTTCTGAGACAACCCTTATAATTACATGTATCTGTACGTTTAATTAAATATTAAACAA
Source organism: Helianthus tuberosus (assembly GCA_030545235.1). Taxonomy (NCBI): domain Eukaryota; kingdom Viridiplantae; phylum Streptophyta; class Magnoliopsida; order Asterales; family Asteraceae; genus Helianthus; species Helianthus tuberosus. The sequence continues at coordinate 14,389,032 of JARYGA010060172.1, forward strand.
TATAAAAATGGTGGAACCGGCCGTCCCCGGAATCGAACCTGGGTCTAGGCCACACCCTTTCGCGCGCCTAGCCAACCGAGCTAGGTGCCTAGTTTGTGAAATTCCATTTTTGATTAAGTATAAGCACATGCACAATCAAATAACACTCCTTAGGAACGTTCATGCTCTATTAGCTTATATGGTTTAATAATACCATGGTTAATGTATGATAAGTCACCTGGACGATGACTAGCTGTTGAAATGCACCCAATTAATCGTTACATTGGTATTTAATACCAAAAGATTCGAGTATGAAAAACTCAAATGAGACAAACAACAGTCGCAATGCTAGAAATGCGACGAATGTTAACGGTGCATCAGGAGTGAACCTCAATGATAAGGGGGTTAATCTCCAAAACTGTAATTTACACGATTGTTAGAAAGATTATGAGAAAGGTCATGAGAAGATTCAAGAAGCCGAATATTGGTTGCTCTAAAACACATGTTGCTGCTCATGAGAAGAGCTTTATTCATATTCCATATGCGAGGAATAACCCATTATTTTTAGGATGTACTAAAATTACTTCGCCTCTTGGAAGTCAAGAGACTTCAATAGTTGAAAGGGGCCATTGATTGCAAGGAATTTTTGAGAGAAGTAGAAACCATTAGGTACATCAGGGGTTATGCTGGAAAGCACGCGGTAATGTGTGCGTCACAATCATTCGGTGGTAATACCCTTGATTAGTGAGGACACTAATGGAGTCCACAAGAAAGATCCCCTTATACAGTATGAGATAGTCCAAATTTTTAAGGACCTTGTTAGAAAAACCGGTATCCGCTTTGCGAAATGGAAAGGATAGAATAAGATTTTCTTCTCGACTCCCCCATAAGAGCTATAAACTATCGGCAGTAGGTTGCAAACCTTGGTTCATCAATTGAAATAGTGCCCTTATTCGGTTAACCTAGAATTTTAGCATAATGCGCTATATATATATATTATGTTTTAGCATCGGCAATAAGAGGGCACATTAAGGTTTCAAAGCCTGCTTATTAAGAATCCATTATGGATCTATCTCAGCTACTCACGTTTTATAGATTAAGAAACGACCAGTCAAAGCTGAGACTGCCCTAAATTTTGTCAAAGATTTTATAGCTAAGTCTAAAAGGTTTAAGAATGGAGGAATTTAGCCCTCCTGATGTATGGTTAGAGGCAGCTCACATTAGTAATGACACCAGATAAATCCCTTATTGTGATTTATTGTTAAGAGTTACATTTGGTTTTAGATACCGCTAAGTCTCTTATAAAATCATAAGCTTAGCAAACTTTTAGAAATTGTCCCGTAAGAACCCCAGATATCAGGTGAAGGGTAAAACTTACAGGCAAAAGCATAAGAACCATTTCTTCTGTTCCTGTTAGGAATCTCTAATTATGGAATTCTAGAAGTATCCTCTCTCTAGAAGATGTGTGTCAGCATATATGATTGATATCTCTTTGATCTCTATCGATTACGAATACCAAATGGTATGACAAAAGCGCTGCATGAGGATTGATGTATCTTAATAAGTCCCATAGATTGCTTCCATGCCTGATCAGTATGGAGGATTAATGCATGGGACCTCAAAGATATTCCGATGATCATAAGGTACTAAAGTCAACTAATGGTATTCAAAGAAGATATCCATAATGGAATTGTCCAATTGAATGTCTTCGATTAAAGGATTCATGGACTCATAACGTAAATGTGTCACCTATCTGACACAAACAATGATAGATGAACTGGAGCCTGAGATTTCAAAAATCTCTGTAACTTCCTAGTATCTTGATTATCTCCTCTTAAGATTACCCTGTATACCTCATGAGAGACCAGTAGAATTAAGATTTATATCCCATTTAGGGTTGTAATATTATGAAGTCTCCAAGATAACTAATACCATCATTGGAAGAATGGAAACCCTGATTAAGTAAATATAGGATTCATAAAGCCTAACTCAACATTCTGAGAATTCGTTTTAGTTAATTAAGAAAGGCGGTTCATTTTGCTTATGCATCGACTACCGCAACCCTAATTAGATAACAATTAAGAATTTTCATTAGCTGCCCAGGATCGTCGATTCGATCGACTAACGGCAAGGATTAGCTATTCCTTAAGATTAGTTTTAAGTAATGATTGGGATAACCATCCCACCTTAAGATAAGCTTTCTATAATAATTGGTATGTAAGTATTAAGGCTGCTCCTTCGGAGACCTTGTATAGATGGAATGTTAAACATCTATTGTAGATAGAGAATTGGTGAGTCCAATTACCAAGATCTGAAAGTTGCCAAGGAAACAACAAATAAGATCATACGAATCCATAATTAGTTGTAAGTTGCCAGTATACGGCAGGAAATCAAGGATTTATGATAGTAGCAACCCTCCTAAGTTCTTGTTAAGGAATAGGGTTCAACAAAAGATATCACCCCAGAAGGGTGAGCCAATTTATTAATTTTCAGAATAATTAAGCTCTGAATATAGAAAATCATTCGAAGGAATCGAATGTACCAAAATCAAGTAGCTTATAAGCTAAAACCTATTTAAGAAGCTTGGTGGAACGCACAATGTGACCCACAATAATGATTTAAGGATATGTTTCTCCAATAGGTAGAGAAGCATTATCACGTAAGGATATGCAGATTCATGTTGTGATGAGCATCCTGTATCGATTAAAGATCGACAGGTTAAGAAGCTCCAAAAGGATACATGTGCCTATTATAAGAGGTTAAATTGAGAGCTTGGAGAGACTCCGAATATGCTATAGAAGTTAAGTCTGTTATGTGACAAAAAGTACTTCCAGCATTTTTAGCAAATCTCGAGGTCGAGATTTCTTTTAAGGGGGTGAGGATGTAACACCTCGAAAATTTACGCCCAATAATGTGTTGACACGTGTCATGGGCTTTGAATGTGCGAAAACATACTTTAGAGGGACTAAAGTTGACAAACAGTGAAAACTATGGAACGTAAGGGTCCAAAGTGTCAACAATGGATAAATAGACTCTATAATAACCCTACATAATGTTTATAACCTTAAACGGATGGATCATGGATCATACGAAGCGGAAAATGCACGAAAGTGAGGAATTACAAACTATAGGGACTAAAAGTGTCAACATGTTGAATTTATACCTCTGAGTGAACTTTTGGCAGCCCCGAAGCTTTGTAATGCTAGAATATACTCACTAGAATATGTGGTAAAAATTTCATGAAGTTTCGTTATCGTATGAGAAAGTTATGGCCAAAACCGTACTTGAGGGGTTAAAAGCGTCAACGTCAAATTTCATGGCTTTTCGGGTGAGCGCAAAGTTATCCGAGGACATTACCATGTTGGTAAATGTCCCAAGGTTCTTAAAAACCAGATTTGAGGGTTTACGAGTCAAGATTCATAGCCAAAACCTCGCGTGCAAGGACAGGGACCAAAACTGCCAATAATTAGCAAAGTTTGGCAGCTGCCAATAAACCCAGGTGCAGCAGATTGCGACCAGGGGCTGTTTAGTCCATTTTTTTAGTGTAAAACAGCTGTGAGCACCTCCATTTCTCACCAATAGATGGCCATGCATGTCTAGGACACCTGGTGCACTCTTACAACTCCTGAATTCACAATAAATCTGATCAATTCATCACTTTTTGAGGACTTGTGTAACCACCAAGAACACATACAATTTTGCAAGAACTCTCAAGGCATTCCAGGAGCTTTCTGGTCGTCAAGGCAGCCTCCAAGTGCTTTCTAGGCTTCATTAGGACCTTTGTAAGCATTCATATCATCCTCTAATCCGTTCTAGCATAGATTATTAGTTAAAAGTCAAACCGTTGTTCATATAGTTTGACTTTTCGATTAAACGAATTTGGCTCTGTCATTTCTCAAATTGAAACCACTTATAAGTTGGTATTTATGTGGGAAACAAACCCTCAAAAGGGTATTCTCTGATTCCCACTCTAAGCATGCTATTTGTCGAGTCAAAGTTGTTCTTAAAAAGTCAACAGAAATTGTTTTGTGAAATATAGCATAAATGGTAATGTAGATGACATGCAATCAGTTTGATCATCAAGAATAACTTTATAATGAATGTAAGAATATGTTTTACCATGATCAACTCGACAATCTTTGGTATAAACCCGGATTGGAACCGAAAGTCTTATAAAACGACTTTTTCGTTGACTCTCGATTCGGATCCGTGCATGCATGTTTGAGATCTGTATTAGAGTTTATTTTTGACCATTTTTATTTATGTATGACTCTCTGGAATTTTTATAACTTGAGTCTATGCTTAACCGATTCGTATGCATGTTTCCGAGTTATGCTTAAAGTTGACTATTTTGCCCTTTTTGATATAAAACGTGATTTTTGGAAAAGTGAAAGAGTAGAAATCTTTATTACTAATTTATAAACTTGCACCGAAAATTTGAGATCAGTTGGTGGTCCAGATTTTGAGTTATGGCCGATATCGTAAAACTATATCTTTATGTACATAAACGGCGCCTTTAGCGTATAACCTATTTAAGGCCACTTTTTGGTATAAAACTTTTTACCCACTGATGTTATATAATATTTTGGGATTTTTGATGATTTTTATTTAATTTTTGGCTGATCGTTTCATAGGTCGCTAAGTTGATTCGGTTAATGCCGGTTTTGACCTTTTTGGCCATAAAACGAGTTTTATAAATCCGATTGACCCCAAACCACTTCCTACTGATTTTATTTATTAAATAAAGTATGTTGAACCTTCTGGAAGTATAAAAATCTCAGCTTTCTTTTACAAACCCGGAAACGGCTCCAAATCGCCTTTTTAGGCATTTTTAACGCGTAGTATATCCTATAACCATATTGAACATGTAAGACTTATATTTACTGATGTGTTTAACATATTTTTATAAAATAACAGTAAGTACAAGTTATAAACTCAGATTTCCAAGTTTGACATTTTTAGCCTTTGTTAAATTACCAAAATGCCCCTAAGGCGCATAGTCTGGTTTTAAATGATAAGTTTTGCTTACGGGTCATACCATACTGTTATAACATGATAAATTAAGTATATTTACTGTATAATTAAGACCCGTAACTCAGATTTGCAAATAAGATCTTTTATAACCTTTTAAATGACCAAAATGCCCCTATGAGGCATAAGTTGAGTTTAAATCCGTTCCGGGCATAATAGAAATAACTTTGCTGATATTTTAACATATTTAAAGCATATCAACTCAGGAAACTTGCATATGACTCTCATGGTCGCCCGTAACGCACTTTTCGCGTTCGGTTCGGTTTATGTAACTAGTTTACATGAATTGACCGAAACGGGTCAAACATTATCATTTTTGTCTCAAAATCCAGAATGTGTTTAGTAAACCCATATTATACAAGTCTTCAAACTTGTCGGGTCAAATTCACATTCCATCCGGTCTTCGCTTAATCGTGCGTGAACCGTATCGTCATTTAAAACTAACCGGTCTAGGCTTAGGCTTAAATAAAGACCCGTTAGAAATCTAATAGGTTATTATAAACCTTTGTTCCAGATTAGGAGCACCAGTAAAAGATACTTGCATTTTCTTGATTGTGATTGATACTATACGCAGGTAAATACTCTTTGGCTTATTTTCCCTATACGGGCTTGGGTTACGGTATATAGAATACCGCTTGATCGGGCATTAAATCCTCCACCATTTCGTGGGTAGTTGGAATAATTTAATCGGCTCGTTTAAACAGTCTTGTTCACTTAAGGCCTTTGGGGGGTTAATTGACCATGTCCCGGATATCCTTGGCATCATCTTACGAGATGGCCACGACCTGAGCACGGGGTGTAGGCGTACATCTTTCCGTGTATAACTCTTTAATGTGGTGGGTCCATTGATCTTTAGCCCGGACTAGATCCGGGCCACTGAACGCAAGGAACATGTAATTCGTTCACATGATTATTATATTAAATAATTGACCCAAGTTAATAAAAATGTTTTGTGCCTTGTGCATTTAAATCAATTTTCAACCTTTTTCAAAATGAGTCAGTCGGATTGTATTTACCAGTGTAAACTGACGTATTTTCCCAAAAGATTAAGTGCAGGTACTATACGTAATAGGCTGGCAGGCTTCTAGAGCGTCCACGATAGGTCTCGCAAGCTTGGACGACAATAAACTGTTGAACAATTATCCTATTTTATTTTTCGATCCGCCTGTGGATCCGTTTCGACTACTTGTGATAATTAATATTATAATTTTTATTTAAAGTTGAAACGAATCTATCTTTTTGCTTCCGCTGTGCATTATTATATTGTGTGGTTTGTCTATGATGATACCAACGACGTCACGATACCCCCACCGGGCCCACCGGTGACACGTGGAAATTAGGGGTGTGACATCATGAATGGATGCGTACGCGCGGGATCGGGCATGTAAGTATCCGTTGCTTCGTTTATTTTTGTTGTAGGTTTGCCTTTGATAACCATTGTATTCATGTTTCGCAGATTGTTACTGCCATTCTTGATGCACCCGAGACCGTAGCAGGTATTAACGAGATCAGGGAGCGCGCACGGGATGCTGGTTTCAAAGCTGGCTACAATCGCTGTATCAGTCATTTGAACGTTGCAGCGCGTGGCGGGCTTACTGATGAGCGGTCCGGGTTTCATGGTGTGGACACTGAAGCGCTTCTTGCTTCTGCGATTAAGGAGTTTAATGATACAACTCTCACAGATCTTGAAGAACTTGAAAAGTGTCTGGAAGCGGAGGATTATGTGGACCGCTTGCGAGTTTTATACGCTGTTGAAGATGAAGATGAGGAAAAACCAGATGTTGAGGGCACGGAGGGCACGGATGGTGCGGGCCCCAGTGGCACAAAGGAAGATTAGATTTGGCCTGCGTGCCTCTTTTGGTCCCTTATGTAACCGTTACAAAACTTTATGTAAAGTCCTTGCGCACCGCGCAGGTGTAGGAATTTTTTGCATATAAAGAATTGTTGTTTCAATTTTTACAAGTGTTTTTAGTACTTGCAAGTTTGAATTTGTACGCGTTTAGTATTACTGTGAGTAATACTAAATCTGTAATTGCCTTTTGCATATCTAGGTGATATGCAAGTATAAAGATTTGTTTCTGGCTAAATAGTATTGCCATTGCTGGCCTATTACAATAGTTGCGTGTGGTTACCATTCTGTGTGGGTATCACGAATGAAGATTTTGCTAATCTGTTTTTGTGTATACATCAGAGTGTAACACGCATTTGTAATAGAAATAAATAAACAATATTGCATTGAATCGTCTATTTATTTATTTGCAAATGGCCTGCGGCCCAATAGATTACATGCAGTAAACATGGCTTACATATAACAGCGTCGAAGTTGCTGTGCGTTCCATGTGCGTGCGATAGTTTCACCTTCTAATGTTTGTAGTTTATACGCGCCTTTGCCCAGGACCTCTTGGATGAGGTACGGTCCTTCCCACTTGGGGGCAAGTTTCCCTGGGCGTTCTGCGTTGGATGCTTCGTTGTCACGAAGGACGTAGTCTCCAGGGTTGAAAGTACAAATGCGAACGCGTGTATTGTAGTACTTTTCCAACTTAGTTTTGTACTTGGCTTCGTTGATGGCAGCGTTTTCGCGCCTTTCTTCCAAGAGGTCTAAGTCAACCCTGCGTTCCTCATTGTTGTCCATCTTGTTGATGGCCAACATTCTAGGTGAGGGGAGGCCTACTTCCGCGGGAATCACCGCTTCAGTACCGTAGACTAAGCTGAAGGGGGTCTCGCCATTGCTTGTTTTTGGGCTTGTCCTGTGAGCCCATAGAATACTTGGGAGTTCATCAACCCAGCCGCGTCTGGCTGTTCCCAACCGTGCTTTGATGCCTTCGACTAAGCTTTTATTGATACTCTCGACTTGGCCGTTCCCTTGCGGATGCGCCACTGACGAGAATATGTGTTCAATGTTGAGCTCTTTTAGCCATTTTTGAAAGTCGTCGGCAGCGAAGTTGGTACCGTTGTCGGTGACTATGCACATTGGTAGACCGAAACGGCAGATGATATGTTCCCACACGAATTTTCTTGTTATCATAGCGGTGGTTGATGCAAGTGGCTTTGCTTCTACCCATTTTGTAAAGTAATCAACAGCTACTATGATAAATTTCACTGCTCCTGGTGCGTCTGGAAATGGTCCCACCACATCGATTGCCCATTTTTGGAATGGCCATGCGGTGGTGACGGGGATCAAGTTGTTCTTGGGACGCAAGGTCTTGGGAGCATGTCGCTGACAATTGAAACACTTGCGTAGGACTGTGACTGCATCCAGGTGCATGCCTGGCCAATAGTAGCCGGCGTTCATGATCTTGGCCACCACCATGCGTGGTCCTGCGTGAATGCCGCATATTCCCTCGTGAATTTCTTTGATAAGGTATGTGGCATCTTGGGGGTTGACGCATCGTAGGAGTGGCCCCAGGTATGATTTACGGTATAAGATACCGTCTATCATTTGGTAATGACACGCTTTGTGTTGCAATTTGCGTGCCTCTGCTTTGCTTTCGGGGGTAACCCCTGATTGTAAGTATGCGATGAGCGGTGTCATCCAGGATGTTGTACCGTATTGGATAACATTGACTTGGCGCAGGGGTACTGACGGGTTTTGCAGTACTTCGATGCGTACCTCTTTTGCCAGGTGTTGGAAGCTGGTGGACGCAAGTTTTGATAGTGCGTCTGCTGGTTTATTTTCACTCCTGTTGATGTGGCGAATATTGAAGGAGGTAAACTTTGACTTCAGTTGCAGTGCTTGTTCCAGATAGAGGATCATGGTATCCCCCTTTGCGGTATAGTCACCGCGTATCTGCCCTGCAACTAGTAGTGAATCGACGTGTGCTTCCAAATGTTTGACGTCAAGTTTAATTGCTAAACGCAACCCTGCCAGTAGAGCCTCATACTCCGCTTCGTTATTCATACTTTCGAAATCGAGGCGTATTGCGTAGGTTAGCTCTTGGCCATCGGGGCTGACAAGTCGCAAACCTGCGCCCGAACCATCTTCGTTGGATGCACCATCTGTGAATAGTGCCCAGGTTTCTGTGGAGGATGGTTGTGATACAGGGTTTTGTTCTTCTTCGCATTCTTGGATGCGGTTTGCTGGTATTTCAGCGACGAAGTCAGCCAAGACCTGGCCTTTGATTGCGGGGCGCGGCTTGTAGTTCAGTGAAAGCGCGCCCAGCTCGATTGCCCATTTTGCTAACCTCCCAGAGATGTCGGGTTTTGATAGGATCGGGCCGATCCTATAGTTGGTTAACACTGTGATGACGTGGTTTGCAAAGTAACGTCGTAAACGTCTCGATGCGTGCACTAGTGCCAGTACCAATTTTTCCATGATGGAGTACCTTGTCTCTGGGTCGTTGAGCATTTTGCTAATGTAGTAGATGGGTGTTTGAACTCCTTCCCGCTCCACTATAAGTACCGCGCCTACCGCGTTGTCCGCGGCAGACAGGTATAAGATAAGTGGCTCATCTTTTCGTGGTGCGGTTAGAGTTGGGAGTTGGATCAAACACTCTTTCATTTCCCGGAAAGCTTTTTCGGCTTCCGCGGTCCATTGGAATTGTTCCTTTTTTAGACAGCTCCGTAGAGTCTTGATGAAAGGGTAAGACTTAGCTGCATGGTTGGCTAAGAATCTATTGAGCGCGGCTAGCCTACCGGCTAGTCGTTGCATTTCCTTCATCGTAGAAGGCGATGGCATGCGGTCGATCGCCTGAACTTTTTCCGGGTTCACCTTGAATCCATCTTTGGTTACGATGAATCCAAGGAATTTGCCTTCTTCCATTCCAAACGAGCATTTCCCTGGGTTGAGCTTCATGTTAACGCTTCGCAGAGTTTGGAATGTTCTGTCGATGTCGTCGAGCATGGTGTTTTCCTCCATGCTCATGACGACCAGGTCGTCCATATAGATTTCGACACTTTTGCTGATTTGACCGCGAAAGGTGTCGTTCATCAATTTTTGATAGGTTGCGCCCGCGTTGCGCAGCCCGAACGACATTTTGGTGTAGCAGTAATTCCCGGTAGGAGTGCGGAATGCCGTTTTATCTTCATCATCGATTGCCATTTGTACTTGGTGATAGCCTTTATAACAATCGAGGAAGCACTTCCATCGAAATGGTGCGAGGTTGTCGACCTTCTCGTCGATCTCTGGAAGCGCGTAACAATCCTTGGGGCAGGCCTTATTGAGGTCTTTGTAATCGACACACATGCGCCAGCCCCCGCTTGGTTTCTCTACCATGACTGGGTTGGACAGCCACGTCTGGTACTTCACTTCCCGCAGGATGCCTGCGGAGAGCAGTTCCTGTACCTGCTCTTCCATCGCCGCGTTTTTTGCTGATCCAAGGTGGCGTTGGCCTTGGATCACGGGCTTGATACCTGGCATGGTATTCAAGAAGTGTTGCGCGATTTCGCGTGGTACCCCTGTCATATCTGCGGGTTTCCACGCGAAAATATCTTGGTTTCTGAAGAGGAGTTGCTTCAGGCGCGCTCTGATGGTAGGTGTCAAGGCATGGCCCAACGTGACTGTTTGTTCTGGGTGTCTTGCGTTAAGAACCCATTTTTCCGGTTGGGTGTTGGGGGTAGGCCTTGCTACCTTTGTCGGACGTAGTTCGTCCGTAGACATGACTTCTCTTTGGGCGTATATTATCGCGATCCCCGTTTCGGTTGGAAAACCGATGGCAGAGTGGGGGACGGATGTTATCATGTTGAAGTCGCCTTGGGACTCCCTCCCGAGAATCACGTCATACTTTGAGGTGTGAGGTAAAACCATGAAGTTTACCTCCTCCGTCCTTGTGTGCCTTCCGTTGGTGAGGCGCACAGGGAAAGTAATTTGTCCCAGGGGGAACACGGTTTCCCCTGAAAATCCAGCCAGCGGGTAGTCTGCTGGCTGCAGTCGATCTTTGTCTTGTTGATCGAACTGGTTGAAGCACTGCTCGTATATAATATCGGACGTACTGCCCGGATCGATGAACAATCGCTCGGTGCAGTAGTGAGCCAGGTGCCCAGTGATAACCACGACGCGCCTATCGCGTGGTCCGCCTCGGACTTTTGGAAAGACGACTTGCTCGTCCTTCCAGTCATTGTCCGGTCTTCTCGCCGCCTTACGCGGTCTTCCTTTCCCTCCATTGATCATGTGGGTAGAGGCCACGTACATGGCCCTTTTACCCGAGGAGGTGCCCTCGTTGTGGGGAGTGATGCGCTTTGTGGCTTTTTGTGCGCCTGTCAAAAGGTGTTGCAGTTTCCCCTCCTTTAGGGCTCGCTCAATCTCCAGTCGGAGACTGATGCAGTTGTTTGTGGTGTGGCCCGAGTCCTTGTGATACTCGCACCAGAGTGCGGGATCTTGATTCTTTTTGGACTTCATTGGTTGGGCCGGTCTCAGGAACTGTGCATCCGTGAGGAGAACGTCGCTTGGCGACTGGTTGATCTCGGTCCAGTTGCGGTCCCAAGACTCTTTCTTGGACGCCCGGTTTTCTCGTTGGGCGTTGATTGTAGCCCTTGCGTCGGGCTGGTTTTTCCGGGGGACATATGGCTTGGGATCGCTGCCGCGATTCCATGTGTCCCTGTTGCGCTTGGATTCTTGTCGGGAAGACTGGCCTTCCGCCAGGGGTTGTGCCTTTGACATGTGCGGTCTGAGAGACCGCTGCGTTTGGGCATAGGTTTTGACCTTAGCCATGACATCTTCCCACCTCTTAGGCAAGCCGTTGCCGCCTGAAATGTTCATAACCATTTGTTCGTCTTTGACTGCAACAATGAAATGGTTACGTGCCATCTGGTTGTCAACGTCGCCTATCTCTAGGATTTCTTTATTGTAACGGACAACGAACGCGTCGAGCGATTCGTTGTCCCTGCGCCAGATGTTCATGACGTCCATTGAATCACGTTCATGGCGTCGTTGCTGGCTGAAGTGTGCGAGGAACTTTTGTTGTAAGTCCTCGAATGAGGTCAGTGATGCTGGTGGGAGAGAATCGAACCATGCCCTGGCCAGACCTGTTAGGGTCTGTGGGAAAAAATGGCACCAGGTGATGGAGAGGGTGAAACCCGAGTTTTAGAGTGGCTAAATATGATGTTTTATGTGTATTTGATGTGTTTATTTGACTGGAATGAAGTAACTATGAGATTTTGGTGATTTGTAGGTAAAACACGTAAATCGGTGCATTTACGATGGTTAAAGATGAAGTTGTGAGCTTTGGATGGGATATTGCAGCTCGAGGATGAATATTGAAGTTTGTTCGGGTGATATGAAGGCTCACGAGTGAAAGGAGTATGAAAGAACAAAGTTCAGGGACCATTCGGTACTTAATTGGAAGTTGCTTGGTGCATAAATGTGCAAGAAACGAGATTCTACAAAGTCTAGGGACCAAAAGTGAATATGTGAAAGTTTTATGTAGGTATTCATGTGGAGATGTTCATTTTCGTTTTCACCCACGGTACAGGAACTGTGGGTCACATTATGGGGTTGAAAGGATAAAAAGAACAACAGGGAGTTTGTACTGTGACCCACAGATCAGACCTTCACCCACAGTGGAGGTAATTGTGCCAGATCTGATGTAAACTGTGGCTCACGATTCTGAACTGTGGGTCATGCTGGGACAATAGGGGACGCGAGTTTTGTGATTTTTATGGGTTTTTATAAGAGGAAAACCCTAGTTTCTCATTATCTAACACACACAATCGATCCTAGGCTTTAAGATACTCAAGATTCAAGGTTTCTTCCATCCAATTCCATCAAGATTCTCAATTTCATCACCGAATCAACCATGATTTCTTCATCAATTCAAGCTTTTGAAGATTCTTCGTGCGAGATGAGCGGCTAAACTTTTTATGGTTTCCTCCGGATGGAGGGTTTGTGTAATTAGGTACTTTTATGTGTTTCTAATCATTGTAACTTGGTGATCTAAGCATCCGATGCTTTTCACCATGGATTTAATTGACTGATTGTAACTGGTTGCATTTATTTAAACCTTGATTTCTAAGCATTCAGTTCCCGAGAGTTCTAGTAATTGGGATATATTTGACATGGGATTAGGGTTTGTAATTGTAATTGATAATCATTCGATAACCTCCCGTTATGTATTGATCGGAGTACTTAGTCGTTGGTTATCACAATTGGTTAATTAGGTTAAACATTTATGTCTATGTGAATGTTTTGATTAAACACATAACTGAACTTGTTTGCAAACCTGAAATCTGGAGGAACCATCTTTTCTCCCATTGAATTAAACCACAATTTTTATTCGTTAATTTAGTTCTTTCGCATAATCAAACAAACCGATCTTTCAATTTGGCATTAGTTAATTAACATTTAGCATAATAACACTTTCCACAGTCCTCCCTTGGTTCGATACCCTGCTTATTCTATACTAATAGTTTAAATAGGTTTTTGCATGTCCATAACGACAGACATCACCAGGTAGGTTCGTCCCACCGACCGTTACACCCAGCACCGACGAAGATGTTGTTGTGATCATCTGGGTCGGTCGAGCCGTTGTATTTCCCAATGTTTAATGGGAATTTTGTGGTTGTGACATCGGCGTTGGCGATCTCTGGGACGAATTTAGAGTTTTCGGCCGCAGATTTCGGCCTGTAAGGTTTGCCCTGGTTGCGCTTTGCAGCGCGGAGGTATGTAGTGCGGGGTTGAGTGGGAGGAACATAATCGCGTCCTCCCGGTCTGCTGTTAGTGGCATGGGACTCCCCGCGGTATGTACTGTCATCTGGATCAGTATGGCCATACCCTTCATGGTGGGACTGTGGTCCCAAACGGCTATGAATGTTTGTGTTGCGGCGCATTGTAGACTGCCGCCTTCTTTCATCTTGAGAGCCTAAGCGGCTATGTACGGAGTCCCTGCGGCGGGACCCGTATGAGGAATCGTCCTCATTGATTGTGCGGACATCACAATATGAGGAGCCGTGGTCTTCCTGCCTGCTTCTGGAGGCTGGATGTGTGGGGGTCCTGTCGTCGTATCGTAAAACACGACCGGCAGGTGTACGCGGTATCGGGGTAGGTCCGATACCTCCTTGCTCGTCTGCACAAGCTCTGTTGTACGTTGCGGCCAGAAGGGCCGCTTGTTGGTCATACCAGGTGTGAGGGTTCATGCCTGGAGGTATGACAGCAGCGTATTGTGACAGATCATGTCCAAACGTAAGGGATACGCCCCCTTGCGCTGATGTGCCAATGTGTTCGGCATTTGGGCCTAGGGGATTGGTTCCCGCAGGCCCTTGATGTGTGGGGTTTAGGTTATCCCCGGTAGTGTTGTTTTGACGATCAGACATCTTTGGAAAGAAAAGGATGATTGGAAAAAGTGCTAAGAGTAGCGGTGGGCGCCAATGATGAAACAATGGTTAACCGGGTAGGGTTAACTCACTGGTCTCGTCAAGAGGGTTAATCCCTTCTTTCCGAGGATTGCTGGCTGGATCGTTTGGTGGTGGGTTTCCTGCAAAAGGAAACAAACCGTGACTCGTAACAAGGAGGATGGGGTGGGGGGTGCTCCTTGTTACCACTCTCCGGCGTGAGAATCAGTAAGTTGCTTGAGAAGCAAAGTATGATAGTAGTAGTATTGAGAGAGTTAGAAAGTGATACCTCAAACCTGGTTTGGGGTGAGTATTTATAGCCGAGGAGTGAAGGAGGGTAGTTGAGTAGTTAGTCTGACATCGCACAGCTATTTGCAGGTGTGTCAGACCTGTCGGATGCTGTGGTGATGCCACGTCCGGCTGTGGTGTCAGACTGTTGTTCATACATGGACTAGTAGGCGACTGTTCCCAGTGCCACTTGCACTGTGGTGTCAGACCCACTTGCTTTGTAGGCAGGATGCGGTGTCAAGCCGCATCGCTGCTTGCGGTCATTGATGTTGTTCGCGCATTGGTTGTTCCATCCATGATTTGCGAGGGATGCGGTGTTGTGCCGCATCGCCTGTTGAGCGACTTGTTACTGTTGTCCAGATCCCTTGTCGTGACGAAAATGTTCATAGGATGCGGTGCGAGGCCGCATCGCTATGCGTAACATTAGTTTCCGTCTTTAAGGTAAGTCTTCTCATCAATGGACAGATTGGACCGCAGTGTCCGCGTGTATCTACGCGTACACTGGACAGTTAATTGCTTGTTGGGGGTTTTTAATGAGGGTAATGGTCATTCGCGGTCGTGCTGACGCGATATTTGGGACCATACCCCTTCAGGGGGTGAAATACATGTTACTATGTTTACGAATGTTTCTTACATGGTATGGTTAGCGTAAGGAGGGTTATTATTTAGATCATGTGAGTGGGTAGGCGGAAACTTGGGACTATTAATCCTCATAGTAGGACCGAGGGGCAGGAGCGGTAGATCTATCTGGGTGTAGCGAGCCCAGCCCCAGGCCCAAACAATACGGACCTCGGGGTGACTTTGTACCCAACGCATAAATCTGCTAGGTTTGAGTCTTCCTACTTGCACTTCACACATATCAATGGCCTTGCAAACCATTGGTGATCTCTTTTTCCTTATTTGCTACATACCAGGATTTTTATACATACAAAGGTTTATTTACTCACTTACACATGAACTCGCTCAACATTATTGTTGATTTTTCAACTTACATGTATTTCAGGGAATTAAAGATCTGGCGCGGTATGTTGTGTCTTCCCGCTGCATATGGGTTCCGAGGTCATCCCGGTTTAGGAAATGTGACTTTTTCCTGGACGAGTCACAAATCTTAAACTGCGTTTTATTCATGTTGATGTTTATGTCTTTCAAAACAATGTTTTATGTTTTGGTGTTGTAGTCCCTAAGACAATGTTATGTTACTTCGGTTTTTAAAACTTAAATATATGGATAATCTTGCATGGTTTTTATTTCATATAGCTTTGTTATGATTAAGCTATGGTATTAAGAAGTCACACCAAATTAACCACGCTTCCGCAAATCCAGGGTGTGACATCGAAAGCTGGCTGAAAGTACACATGCAATGTTTTCTGGCAAATCTTCAAAAGCCTGCTGATGGATACTGTGGAATTCTGAAGTCCGCCGGATGAGACGGTGGGCTTGCTGGCTACATATAGAAATTGGTAGCAGCCAGCAGGGCACAATGCCTAGATTTTCTGTTACAGGTAAAATATTACATCTTTGGATAATTTGTAGTTTCTTGAATTGATTAAACTTAAATATAGGGATGAGCTCGGTACCAACCGGTACCGAAAAATCCCAAGAAATGGGTACCGGTACTGATCGGTATATAAGGGTAAAAATCAGTAAATTCCGATACCGAATCGGTACCGAAAACGCTACATGTCGGTACTGAATTGTTACCGGAAACACTTAATGTCGGTACTGAATCGATACCGAAAATCGAGTTGGTTCAAGAATTTCGGTACCGGATACCTGGTAGCATTTGCTGATCCCTACTTTAATGTACGTGTTCAACGGGTGAAAAAAGAGGATGGCATAAAAGTTATTAAATATCACGCTGAAAAATTACTGATAATTTTATATACTCAAAAAAGATAAAGTCATTATAGTTAAATGTTGACTTTTTATATATAATTATATGATGCAAATTTTCCGAAATGTCCTATAAAATTTCATAATATAATATTGTCTTATATTTTTTGACAACAATTTTTTTTATCCCAAAGTAGTAAGTATGTTAGGATCTCTCCATGTTGATGGGTTAACAGATCTTCATTTTCTTGCTAAGTGTGAAACTTTGCTATATAATCATTCTACATTCATACTCATATGTCTAGAAAGTAATATAACTTTACAACTTTCTTTTGTTGTTTGCAGTGTGGATCATAATAAAAAGACGTTAAATATACAAGTTAAGAAGTGTTGAAGTTGATAGTTAGGCGCAATGAAGGTTCTTTTTATAAACCATTTGTTGTAAATTTTATGATGTTTGAAACATGAATAACACAATAATAGTTGGATATAGATTTAAACTTAGCCAAAAAGGTAATTGTGAATTACAATTTGCATGTTAATGAGTATTCTCGCACCATTGTTTCTAGCATTTGGGCTATAAGTGATGTTACTTATTTCAGTATTGTCGTATTTGATTATTTTACTAAATGAACATTATGAATTCTGAGTTTTCATTGATTAGATTTTGTTATTCGAAATCGTCAACAAATTTTAGACATGAAGTTTTTGAACATGTGTATGTATAACCTTATCATGATATTATAACATTCTTATCTACTTTTTGGTGGATTATGAACATGTGTGTATAACCTCACCATGATGTTAGACATGAAGTGTACACTTCTTTTCAAAGGGAGTTAAATGTAATTTTAGTCATGAAATGGTAAAAGTAAACAAACCACATGGATGAAAATGACAGTTAACTCTAAAAGAATAAAGTGTTAGGTCAAATGTTGGCTTTCGCCTTCGTTGCAGGTTCTAGGGGTGTTTATGGTTCGGTTTAAAACTGTGAAAACCGGTCATCGGTTTGGTTTCACAGCCAGTTTTTTTCTTAACTTTCGGTCGGTCAGTTTTTAAAATATCAAATCGCGACAAACGTTGGTTTATACCGAAAACCGGTTGTATAAAACAGTACTGGACCGTAAGATTTAACAACATATTATGTGTTTAGTTGGTATTAAGCCACCCGCGAAACTCGCGGGTTCTTAGGCTAGTTATCACTAACAACTAGGGCTGTAAACGAACCGAACGAACACGAACGAGGCCTTGTTCGTGTTCGTTCGTTAAGGAAATAAATGTGTTCACGAACGGTTCATGAACACTTACCGAACGAGATTTTATGTTCGTGTTCGTTCATTAAGGAAATGAGCTTGTTCACGAACGGTTCACGAACACAAGCGAACACAAATAAATTTGGCGAACGCGATGAAGGTGGATGGCCCAGAGAGTAGCACTAGAACTTGAATCCCTTATTGTGGAACGGAAGTAGATCATATTCGTCGATGTAACTAATGAGAAAATAAAGGGAAATGATGCATAAACAAGGTGAAAGAGGGTTTCCTAGTTTAATTGTTAGGGTAATGATATAAATAAAAGTTTAATGGTATAAAAAGTATAGATAAAATATATGAAAGTATAACAATCTTTAATTAAAACACGAACATACGAACATAAACGAACGCAAATGAACGAATGTTCACGAACACCTTACCGAACGTTCACGAACACAATTGAACGAACGAGAGCTTTGTTCATGTTCGTTCATTTAACTAGTCGAACGAAATTTCTTGTTCATGTTCGTTCGTTTATTAAACGAACGAACATAAACAAACTTCCCGCCGAACGGTTCACGAACTGTTCGTTGAACGTTCGGTTCGTTTACAGCCCTACTAACAACGTAACCCTCAATGGGATAGCTGGATAGGTATTAAACTAGTTGCCTTCCAAGTCGCAAGCCAATATATAGAAAATCAACTCCAACAGCCGTGACTGATGAGAAAACTCACAAATAAACCCTAATCCCAAAATATCACAATCCGATTTAATGAATAAAGAATAGAGTAATTCCCAAAATATTCCTTGATCGAATTCGTTTATACGGAACCCTGAAAGCAAGTATTTATTCTCTACACGAAACCTGTGGTGGTTGCGGATTCTCGATTTCGCTTTCAAATTGGTTTTGCACCAGCAGGAGAAGAGAATGGTTGATCCGTTTCAAGCAGGTTTCGTCTTTTCAGATGCATGTTTGCTATACTTATTGTTACTACACTTAAATTATGACATTCTATTTCAAATGGGGCATTGAAATATATATCTTCTCAGTTGGACCTCTATGTGCAATTACTTAATCAACTGAATTACTGCAACACTGTACGAAGTTTTGTTTAGGGCTGCAAACGAACCGAACGAATACGAACAAGTCCTTGTTCGTGTTCGTTTGTTAAGAAATATATTTGTTCACGAGCTGTTCATGAACGCTTACCGAACGAGATTTTATGTTCGTGTTTGTTTGTTAAGGAAATGAACTTGTTCATGTTAGTTTGTGTTTGTTTGTTAATTTTAGGCAACGAATGAAAACGAACAATGATGAGCACAAAGTAATGTTCATGAACACAAATGGTGACAAGCGAACACAGACAAACATTCATGAACAAAATATATAATACATTGACACTTATTAAATATTTTATTTGTCGGAAAGTTGAAGTGTTTAAATAAAATATAAAAGCTAAAAACACTAATAAACTATCGAACACAAACGAACACATTACCGAACGTTCACGAACATAAATGAACGAACGCGCCCTTTGTTCATGTTTGTTCATTTAACTAAACGAATAAAATTTCTTGTTTGTGATCGTTTGTTTAATAAACGAACGAACACAAACGAACTTCCTGCCGAACAGTTCACGAACTGTTCGCCGAACGTTTGGTTCGTTTGCAGCCCTAGTTTTGTTCAATTCATTGCGATTGATTCTTGTTTTTGAAAATTCTGCTACAGATGCTCTTTATCTTATTTTCTGATTAGCGTTTTTGGTATGATTACATTTTAGTTGACCGTGTGTTAGTTTAGGGGTATTATATTTATTAGTAGCCAGCCATATTTACTGTTAGTTCAAGATAAAACTTTTGAATTTGGGTGTTTGTTTTATTTTGTATCAGGCTTTGATGGTTTGCGCTAGCTACTATTCCATGTCTTTGTTAGGGGGGCTAAGAAAAAGTTCTTGGTCCCCCAATGTTTGAGGTGCAAGCTGAGACATGACTACTTTTATGTGAAAGATAATGAGCAATAGACTACTTTATAACCCATTTGTTGGGGGACCTTTCCCATGCATTTTTAAGCAAAAACTCATCAAATCTAAACCACCCAGAAAAGCTTGTCTTCCGCACGCCAAGAAACATGACTGGATATCTCATGGGATTCGGTATTGTGGAGAAAATGTTGAGATTTTATGGAAGAATATAGGATTAAGAAGTGGTTTCGTGGTGAAATCTGTCAAGGCGCCCTTCGCTAGAAACAAGACTCTCGTAAGGTCATTGGAGACAGTGTGGGCGGAAGGCTTGTTTGTATTTAGGTGTTCGGTATTTTGTGCTGTGGTCTCAGGGGTGTGCTTGTTGTTATGGTATGGGCAGCGAAAAGCCAAGACATTGGTAGAATCAAAGCTTTTACCTTCGGTTTGTACAGCACTAAGCGGTTATATCCAACGTGACCTTCATTTTGGTAAAGTGAGAAGCATTTCTCCTTTGAGCATTACGTTGGAGTCGTGTTCAATTGGACCTCATAAGGAAGAGTTCTCATGTGGTGAGGTCCCCACGCTTAAATTACGTTTTCAGCCCTTTTCAAGTTTGAGGAGGGGAAAGATTGTAATCGATGCTGTTTTGTGTAATCCTACGTTGTTGGTTGCACAGAAAAGAAACTATTCTTGGTTAGGCATACCCTTTACTGATGCGGGGGTTTTGCAGAAGCACTTGTCGACTGAAGAAGGTATCGATAATCGTACGAAAACCAGGAGAATTGCTAGAGAGGAAACAGCAGCCCGTATGAATAGAGAAAGAGACGATGCTGCTCTAGAGGCTGCCAAAACAGGATATGTTATTTCCAATAATGAAATACAAGGTGAAGGTGGTCATGGTGATGTTGTGAATAAAAATGTATTTTCGATGGATGAGAAACTGCGTTGGCAGGACCACCACTGCATGGATGCTGGTGTAGAGTATGATATGAAACATGCAGATTTAGAAAAATCATTTGGTGTGAATACACCAGTTGCAGGGGTGAAATTTTGGTCACCTGGTGGACCGTTAAAGCGTAAAAGAAGGAAAGTGGTTAACGGCATTAATGATGGTATAGCTGCCAAAGAAAAAATTCTGGAGCAGAGTGCATCAGCAGCACTTGCATTCTTCCTGGATCCTAGCCTTGTTGACAAAAAAGATGAGAATCAGATTGAGGAATCATATTCTCATAATCAAATATTACAAGATGCTGATCCGGAAATCTATGAATTAGAGAGAAAATCTCTTCTGGAAGGTGATTAACTGCTTACTTTCGTTATTTACATTCTTCTATCCGCACTAAACTTTTTCATTGTGACTAAAGGTGGCAATTTCAACCAATTTATATGAAAATGGGCCATCTTGGGGTGTATATGTTTGATAACGGGTAAAATATATAAAAATAGCTAGAAATGAAAAAGGGTAAAAGTGTGCGTTCGAACTCATACAATCTCTTGTATCTTTTTCTTTTAATATATTTTTTTATGATACCGGTTTTCTAATCATTTATATTTACAAAGCCTTTTTTTGACAAAAAAAATATCGGTGGTTTAGCCTGCACAACCCAAATTTGATGTGTTACCCTAACATGTGTGTATCCTTGTGTTCAAAAGGTAATTTGACTCTTTGTAAATATTTACATGCGCCGATGTTACTGTCGATGACTTGAGTTCTTTTTTTGCCAAACTTGTCTTCCCTTCACTGAATCTAGCTCCTAGTTCTGAATCTTGTGACACATCAGTCTCTATTTTTCTAGTATACATACGAAAGGTTGTTTTAATGATCTGGTACGATTTCATTTGTCCTTTCTAAAGGCAACACAAATGTCTGGAAGATGGCACGAGTTGAGTAGGAATATAGAGCTATGGTGGATATGTGATGTGAGATGACATGGGTTATGACTTAAGAGAGTCTTTATAGATTTGAGATTGATTACAGATAACTTGATGGGGCTTTAGTGTGATAGCCAGTCAATTATCCATGTAGCCAAGAATCAAGTTTTTTCGAGAGAACCAAAAGTCCAAAACATATTGAAGTTGATTGTTGGTTTATTAATGACCGGATTTCGGGGACAAAGACTCCTCATCAATCTTGTTGGTCAGGACCAATATACCAAATATTAACTTCCAAACATTCTCACGAAACCATTACACAAATCTTTATGCCCTCTCTGATATAACCATGTACATATATATCAGATATTGTTTTAAGTAAGTAATACTTATGAATTGCTTTATGCTGTAGATGAAGACATGGATTCCAAGCAGCAGCTGAGCTCGTCTTTTCAAGGTTCAACTTACGCCAACGACAGGGGCACGGGAGATCTGTGGTCATCCTTAATAGTTGGTCCCATCCAAAAGATTAAGTCACTTATTATCCCGGAAGTTGAAAACATTGTTGGTGAGCTTGTTGAGGGGGCTAACGAGGAGAAAACAGTAGGGATTGAGAAAATGGTTCCTATTATTCTCGATTCTGTACATTTTAAAGGTGGAACATTGCTGTTACTTGCATACGGTGACAGTGAGCCAAGGTCGATTTCACTTCTGTTTGTTGATATCTTTTTAAATGATAATTATAGTGTTTATGGCTTAAGACTGGTATATTTCGATGCCTAGAGGCCAGCTGAAACTATAGGACTTGAATGAATTGTAAGAAAACATGTCATCAGTGAAGTTTATGCACTTATGCGTTTAGAATTAGAATACATGTGCTCTGGGAAATCATGCTTCTTCCGATGATCGCATAAATAATCTCATAAGCTTATGCAGTGTTTCTGATGTATTTTTACAGAGAAATGGAGAATGCAAGTGGACATGTGAAGTTCCAAAATAATTACAGTCGCGTGCATGTACAGTTGAGTGGTAATTGTAAGATGTGGAGATCGGATGTAACATCTGAGGATGGTGGATGGTTGTCTACAGATGTTTTTGTGGACATATTGGAGCAAAAGTGGCATGCCAATCTTAAAGTTGTCAATCTCTTTGCTCCGGTAAGGTATATAATTAAGTTTGGCTGGTTAGGAAAATTACACAATATATCTTTTCTCTTCTGTTCAACCAAGTTATAAGGTTTCTCTATTTGTCGTGTGCAGCTCTTTGAAAGGATTCTAGAACTTCCTATTGCATTCTATGAAGGAAGAGCTAGTGGTGAGGTGATTCACTTGACAGACACTCTCTTTCTTTCTACATGTTCATAATCATTGTTTCTTATACACTTTTTTTTTAATTGGATGTGTATCTATGATGCAGGTTCACATATGCATGTCAGAAGGAGAAAGTTTCCCAAATCTTCATGGGCAGCTTGATGTGACGGGTTTGGCTTTTCAAATATTCGATGCACCATCTTCATTTTCTGTATGTACCGACTTCTCTTTCGGTTCTTATTCACATATCATTTTTAGATTTGACAAATCTCTCTTTCCTTTGTAGGATATATCTGCGAGCTTATGTTTCCGGGCTCAACGTATATTTTTACACAACGCGAGTGGTTGGTTTGGCAAGGTTCCTTTAGAGGCTTCTGGAGATTTTGGAATTGAACCAGAGGAAGGAGAATTTCACCTTATGTGTCAGGTTCCTTCTGTGGAAGTGAATGATCTCATGAAAAGTTTCAAAATGAAACCTCTATTGTTTCCGGTATGTGCTTTTCTTTACAGTTTATTACCTTAGTTCATTTTATTAAACTAGTTTGTGGATAAAGTAGAAAATAAGAATTAAGAGAATTTGCATGGTGACAGAAAGATAGAACGTTGATGAGGTGGTATGTAATCTGTGTTGTTTGCTTGGCAGTTGGCAGGGTGTGTGACAGCTGTTTTCAACTGTCAAGGGCCTTTGGATGTGCCTGTATTTGTGGGAAGTGGATTGGTATCAAGAAAAATGTCTAGTTGGGTTGCTGATAATGATGTTCCTACATCAGCAGCTTACGACGCAATCCTGAAAAATAAGGAGGCTGGTGCTGTCGCAGCATTTGACAGAGTCCCCTTGTCTTATGTATCAGCTAATTTCACTTTCAACACTGATAATTGCGTAAGTTGCTCGTCTATCTCTCTCTTGCGTGCAAGTATGAGTCAAACATTCTTTAATCAGTACAACTTGTATACATTGCAGGTTGCAGATTTATATGGAATAAGAGCTACTCTTGTTGATGGTGGTGAAATTCGTGGGGCCGGGAACGCATGGATCTGTCCAGAGGTACTTACATTTGAACAAAAGACGAATCACATTGTAGCTATTTATGAAAAATAACATCCCTGGGTCTTTATCGCTATCTTCATACGTTTAACGTTTTCCTTTTGAAAGTTAATTGGATATTTTATATCGTTTAAGGGTGAGGTTGATGACACAGCAATGGATGTGAATTTTTCTGGAAGTTTATGCTTTGATAAAATAATGGATCAGTATGTCCCTGGTTACAATCATCTTATACCCTTTAAATTAGGGGATTTGAATGGAGAAACAAAACTCTCAGGCTCATTGCTCAAACCGTAAGGCTTCAACAACATTTTATTGTGTACACTATTATCAACTATGTGTGGCAACATTGACCTGTTCACTTACAGAAGTTCGGGTCTATTATCATTATTAACTGTTATATTATTATCATCATCATTATAGGAGATTCGATATTAAGTGGACTGCACCAAAAGCTGAAGGGTCGTTTGGAGATGCTCGAGGAGATATGATTATATCTCATGAATTCATCACCATTAGTTCTTCATCGGTCGCTTTTGAATTGTTTACCAAGGTTGAAACTTCGTATCCTTATGAAAACTGGTTAGATAGGAAAGAATTGGCTGTGATTATTGAAGGAGTGGAATTGGATCTACGTATGCGTGGTTTTGAGATTTTCAACTTGGTTTCCTCATCATTCGCATTTGATTCTCTACGCCCAATTCATCTTAAAGCGACTGGACGAATCAAGTTTCAAGGAAAAGTTGTTAAGCCTGCTACTGATGTGTCAAAGATTCTTGCTGGTGATGTTTCAATCACAGGACTTAAGTTAAATCAGTTGTTGCTAGCCCCTCAGTTAGCTGGACAGCTCAACATTTCACCTGATTGTATTAAGGTAATTTTTTTTTTGTCCCAAATACATTAAATTTGAATGATCTCTCAAAGTTGTGAGTATGCAGTTAGATGCGACTGGTAGAGCAGATGAAAGTCTTGCAGTGGAAGTCAGTGGACCTCTGCAATCTTTTTCTGAGGACAACATAATTGGGACGAAGTTGTCATTTTCTCTTCTGAAGGGACAATTAAGGGCCAATGCGTTCTATCAACCTTTTCAGTCAATCAATCTAGAGGTACTTGCAGCACTTTTATATCCAAATCATCAGTGTAGGTAGTTAGATTATCTTCTAACTCTGATAAATAGAATTATTTAAGTATCATTGCTAACCCTTTAGGTCAATTTGATTCAGTTTTGTTGTATTCTTGTAAACTCACATGTATAACTTGTGTGCAATAAGGTCCGGCATTTACCACTTGATGAACTGGAGCTGGCTTCACTTAGAGGAATGTTACAAAGGGTAAGCTCGTTTCTGTTAATTTTCATGGCATGCACCTGTAGACATATTTTTTTTTTTTTTTTTTTTTGCATTTTATTCCTGATTTGTTGCAGGCAGAAGTCCAAATTAATTTTGAGAAAAGAAGAGGTCATGGAATCTTATCTCTGCTGCATCCGAAATTCAGCGGTGTGTTGGGAGAAGCTCTAGACCTGGCTGCTAGATGGAGCGGTGACGTTGTTAGTACACAAACCTAATACTTTCTTTCAACTTCTTGCTATATGTTAACCATTCGTGTTTTTGTTTTTAAGCTACATATACATATACATAAAAAGTAACTAGGTTGGTAACTGTGCAGATAACTGTTGAAAAGGCTGCTTTGAAACAAAGCAATAGCGAGTATGAGCTTCAAGGTGAATACGTATTGCCTGGTTCAAGAGACGGGAAAAAAGAAAGAAGAAGAGGGAGTGATATTGGGAGCGTCATATCTTCAATGGGTCGCTGGAGAATGAGGCTTGAGGTTCCTCGCGCTGAAATTGCTGAGATGCTTCCACTTGCCAGGCTTGTTTCGAGAACTACTGATCCAGCCCTTCAGTTCAGATCAAAGGTGAACTCACTCTTTATTGTTTATGTATATAAACCATATTCTTCTTTTTAGATATTAATCTTCCATTTTGGTAGGATCTGTTTATGCAAAGCATACAGTCAGTGGGGATTGCTGCTGAAAGTCTCCAGAAGCTTCTTGAGGTAATTGTGTGTGTGTGTGTGTATATATTAATCCATAAAAGTCGGTGGAACAATATACTTTTCGGATTTTTGAATTTGAGGGCAGTAGTTTTTACCTTTTGCTTTTGGACACTTAATAACATTACTACTATACGATTAAATTATTTGATTAGAAATAAAATTGTGAGCATAGTAGGTGACTAGGGTGATGACGATGGCTCTTGCCATATACACCTGTCTCAATCTCCATCTATTTAGAAATTTCTAAAATCTGTATATTATATGTTTTTTATACATTTACTTTTATTAATTTCAACAGCATATAAATGTATATAGCTTTTATGTTTATTACCGAGAGTTACCAACTTACCATTGGGTTGGTGGTCGATTGCATAACTTTTAAAGATTGCTACTAAAAATGAACTTGCTAAAAACTATTGTTTTTCCTTCGGAGTTTTTATATTTTCTTTTTTATCCTAAAATACTAACATTGAGTTTTTCTTTCGACTCCTAGAGCAAGTGTCGCTACCATAAAGAAGCAAAACGATACCAACCGAACACCCGCTGTGAAGCGCGGGGTAATTATGCTAGTTATTAGTAATTTACTATTCACAAATTCTTATTGGACCTAAAGCTGACCATACTATGTGTGACATCTTGATTAGCTGAACCTACTTATTAATACTTGAATAAAATTCACACACGAAATAGGATTTCAGCGTGTTTAAATACTGTCTTCTAGTGAATAGTTTCTACACTTGCAGGAAATCCGTGGGCATTCTACTCCGACAGATGAAGTTATCCTGGAAGAATTAAACCTTCCAGGTTTAGCCGAGCTTAAAGGCCGTTGGGGTGGATCTTTAGACGCAAGTGGCGGAGGCAATGGTGACACAATGGTAGGCCTGTTATGTCTGTGTATTATCTTTAATTATGTTACAAGAAAGAAATTTCTGTAATATCTCCTTGCTTATTGATTAATCTTGTACATACATACATATATCCTATGAAATGTGCAGGCAGAATTTGATTTTCAAGGGGAGGAATGGGAGTGGGGAGCTTATAAAACTCAGCGTGTCCTAGCAGCAGGTGCATACAGCAACGACGATGGGTTGCGCCTTGAGAAAATGTTCATTCAAAGAGATAATGCCACAATCCATGCTGACGGGACTTTGTTGGGGCCAAAAACCAATTTGCATTTTGCAGTTCTCAACTTTCCGGTTAGTCTAGTACCTACTCTAGTGCAGGTTCTAGAATCATCAGCAAACGAAGCTGCTGTTCATTCATTGAGGCAACTTTTAGCACCTATAAAAGGAATACTTTACATGGAAGGAGATCTTAGAGGAAGTTTAGCGAAACCTGAATGCGATGTGCAAGTAAGACTCCTTGATGGTGCCATTGGAGGCATCGATCTCGGACGCGCTGAAATTGTTGCGTCTTTGACGTCAACGAGCCGGTTTCTGTTTAATGCAAAGTTTGAACCTATCATACAAAATGGACATGTACACGTTCAAGGAAGCATCCCTCTCAATATTTTATTAGTCCAAGATGAAGAAAATCTTGAAAAAGACGATAAGAAAAATGAAGAAGCAAGTTGGGCTCCATGGGGGGTTAAAGGGAAAAACGATGACAAGAAAGCAGCATCTTGGAATGAACAAGGTTGGGATACGCAGTTGGCAGAGTCCCTTAAAGGTTTGCACTGGAACGTGTTGGATGCCGGTGAAGTTAGGGTTGATGCCGATGTTAAAGACGGTGGCATGATGTTGCTAACGGCTTTATCTCCTTACGCCAACTGGCTCAACGGGAGTGCTGAAGTTATGCTTCAGGTTGTTAACTAATTATGTAACATATCTAATAATCAACCTCTTCTAATGCAATTGTTTAACGAGCACTTTTGTTTGTTTGCGATATTTAATAATAGGTGAGAGGTACTGTTGAACAACCGATTGTTGATGGGTCGGCATCTTTTCACAGGGCAACGATATCTTCACCTATACTTAGGCAACCGCTAACAAACTTTGGGGGCATAATTCTAATGGACTCTAATAGATTATGCATCAGATCTTTGGAAAGTAGGGTTAGCAGAAAAGGGAAGCTGTCGGTGAAAGGTAACCTACCCTTGAGGACAACCGAAGCGTCACTTGCTGATAAAATTGACTTAAAATGCGAAGTTTTGGAAGTACGAGCAAAGAATATGTTAAGTGGTCAGGTGGACTCCGAGCTGCAGGTAACGGGGTCTATACTGCAGCCAAACATATCTGGGAACATCAAATTGAGCCATGGAGAAGCTTATCTACCTCATGAGAAAGGTGCTGCTATGAACCGTGAAGCATCAGATGCTTCAAGCATGCCAACTGGGGGATACAATCAAGTGGTTGCCTCAAAATATGTTTCACGGTTCTTAAATTTGAAACCCACGGTTTTAAATACATCATTTCAGCAGCCTTCAGGTTTGTGTATCAAATCTTTTAATCTTTCTTATTGTTATGTAAAAACTAAAGACACAACACTAAAGAAACCTTTCATTGTTTTTGTACAGGTAAAGAGGCTGTAGTAGTAAAAAAAGGAATGGGACACTTAAATAGTAAACCAAAATTGGATATCCGGCTGACGGACTTGAAGCTGGTTCTTGGTCCTGAGTTGAGGATAGTTTATCCTTTAATTCTCAACTTTGCTGTGAGTGGTGAGCTTGAACTGAACGGTGTCGCTCACCCCAAGTTATTAAAACCTAAAGGTGTTTTAATGTTTGAGAATGGTGATGTCAACCTTGTTGCAACACAGGTTAGGCTCATCTAGCAGTGATTAAAGTT
The DNA here is from genome assembly GCA_030545235.1 of Helianthus tuberosus. Lineage (NCBI taxonomy): Eukaryota > Viridiplantae > Streptophyta > Magnoliopsida > Asterales > Asteraceae > Helianthus > Helianthus tuberosus. Next base: position 14,417,706 of record JARYGA010060172.1, read on the forward strand.
ATGTTTTTAAATGTTCTGTTAATTAATAATAATGTCTTGCATTAGGTGCGACTGAAGCGAGAGCATTTGAATACTGCCAAGTTTGAGGCTGATTATGGATTAGATCCGATGCTGGACTTAGCTTTGGTTGGATCAGAGTGGCAGTTCAGGATTCAAAGTCGCGCAACAAAATGGCAGGATAGTTTGGTTGTCACATCCACACGTTCTGTTGAACAGGACGTTCTTTCACCCTCAGAGGTATTATTAATAGTTGATGTTGGAACTGTTTGATTGCTTTCTGAACATATTTAATCTTGTGTTGGAAGGCTGCTAGAGTGTTTGAGAGTCAATTGGCGGAATCTATCTTAGAAGGGGACGGTCAACTGGCGTTTAAAAAGCTTGCAACAGCGACACTTGAGACTCTAATGCCAAGAATAGAAGGGAAGGGTGAATTTGGGCATGCTAGATGGAGGCTTGTCTATGCACCACAAATCCCTAGCTTGCTTTCTGTTGATCCAACCGTTGATCCCCTTAAATCCTTAGCCAGCAATATTTCATTTGGTACAGAAGTCGAAGTCCAGTTGGGAAAACGCCTTCAGGTTTCTTTCTTTATTTGTTACTAGATATCATTGCTTATTATTATATTCTTATAGTACTAGAGGTAGGTGGCGATTTTCATCTATTTTTCTTATGAATGGGATGGTACGGAGTGTGTTTCATCTCCAATGGGTAAAATCAGTAAAATTAGCTTCAAAAAGAAATTGGCTAACGCACGTCAGAGTCGAAAATTGCAAAAGTGTAGTTTATAAGCATTAAGTGGACATCCTAATTCTTTTTGAATCATAGAAGGTATGTAAATCATATTTGACTTGACATGCTAAAGAAGTTGCCCTTATTTGACCAGACGGCTCATTTTGCCACCTCTAGATTTGCTCACCCAAGAAAAGGGTTTGCATAAAAAAGGAGAATGGGATGCATGTAATTTCTCTCTCATCTTTGGTGTTACTTTGTGGCAGGCATCTGTGGTGAGACAGATGAAGGATTCAGAGATGGCAATGCAGTGGACATTGATCTACCAGCTTACGAGCAGATTACGCCTTCTTTTACAGTCGGCTCCTTCCAAGCGTATGCTTTTTGAATACTCCACCACATCACAAGATTAGTTACACTAGCTTTGTACATTCTTTTTTTAATCTTATGTCATTATTCTTTGGTTTGGATTCATTCTCACACCAAAACACGGGCGGGGGAAGATTAGCATAGAAGTAGGAACAAAGAATTTGAATTATGTCAATAGAAGCCGTGGACTTGTACTCAAGGATGATGATGATATCTGGATTTTGATCAGATCAGATCAAAGACAAGGTAGTAAGTAGTTTGATGATTGCTGAGATTTCAAATGGAACCCGGGCTGGTCAGATGAGAAATGGTTTAAGTGGCTTTGTAAAAATGACAAAAATTGAGATACAATAACTAGTTAGGGTCCAATTGGTTCTTGCAGAAAAACTTGTTGAATAGCAAACAAAATTGAATAGACAAGTATTAAAGGTATCACACCTAATTTGATTTTAATGTGAAGGATTAGTATCAAATACAAAGGCTCCTTGTTGTAAGAAGGGTACAAAGGCTTCTAAAAAAACTCACTAAAAAAAAAAAAAACCCTAAACACCCATCACCACCCAAAAATCTAAACCCCTCACCCCTCTCCATCACCCACCCAAAAAAAATATTATTTTTTGTTTTGTTTGTCAGGGGGGGGGGGGGGGTTAGGTTTTTTGGTGGTGGGGTGGGGTGGGGTGAGGGTGGGTGTTTAGGTTTTGGGTGGTGGTGTAGTGTGTTTAGGTTTTAGTTTATTAGACACTTGTCGCTCTATAAATTCTTCTTACACTTCTTACAGTTAGGAGTCTTTGTAGAATAACTTAACTTTAATGTGAATCAAGTGTTTAAAGAATCAATCTTAATGTCGTCTGTCTACTTGGTGGAGATTTGAGATTGTTCACAAAAATAAATCATATTAGGTTTAAGCTAGACATGGTTTTGTTTAGGTCAACTCGATAAGCCAATGACATGCATCTTTTTCGATGCGTGTATTCTTCTATGAAAACGGTATTGTATTAAAATCATATTTTCCATTGTTAATACTTGGTAAATCAAAAATCTATATCTATAAAAAGGAGAAAACTCGATGACATAAAAAAAAACTGATGTGGCAGCCATAGAGGCTGTCCAACAATGTCTTTCTTATGTCATTATTGCATTATAATAATAAGTTTTAATATATAAAATCACTTTAAAATTGATTTAAACATCTACCATTAAAAAGTCGGCCCATATTGATGTATTCATGTATACAAAATTCAAACCTCTGCCATCAAAATCTCTGCCTAGAATTAAAATTCAAAATTCTGGCTCCAATCCGACTGTTTTCAAGTAAGATTTATCATTTTTACATGATTACACAACGTTTTCCACTGCGATTTTCCACAAGAATCACTTCGATTTCATCCAAACTCTTTTGTTTTCAACTAAACTTCTTCTTTTTACAAAGAACTCCATCTTTTTCATAAAAACCTTCATCTTTTTCATCAAATCTTCTTACTTTATCACGGATCTACACTTAACCGAGTGTATTGGGCCTAGCTTCGGCTTCCCAAGTTAGAAATCTACATATTTCACACTCACCGAGTGTTAGGTCTTAGTGAAAAACCCTTAAAACCATTTTTTTAAACTCGATTTTCACATTAAAACGGACCTAAAACGACATGTATTTTGTTCACTGGAGAGTGGAACGAAGTAGTGTCGAAACCTCCTTGAATAGGACTCGAAAATACATCCGATTCAGGCAAAAACACACCTCCGAGCGCCAAGAACAGCCACGAATGCGAGCTGGACTGTTCTGTGCGAAGCCCGGCTTCGTACGAAGACATTGCCTTCGTACGAAGGCACTGGTTTCACACATCACAGCTCGATTCTCATCCGTGACTCAGACAAAGACCTATCTGACTCTAAGTTTAATTAGTAGCTTAAGGTTGGAGGGATGAACACTCGATTTTCCGAAGACGGACGCGAAGAACACTCTATTTTGGACAACTGAAGCATCACTTGTACGAAGACCCCCTTCGTACGAAGGCACAACTTCGTACGAAGGCACAACTTCATACGAAGCCTCTGTTTCCCACCGACACTTCGATTTTCGACCGTTTCAGCACTTTGGAGGACTTACGCTTCTGTTCCCGTACGCAGGCTGATCTGGCGCTCCCTTCAATCCATTCAGATCGTGTTTACTTGCTAGACACGCACTGTGAGTATACTCGAACCCTTTTTCGCTTAACGCACTTTTGGGTGTTACATACGTTCTCTATCAAAATACACAACACTTAAACGCTTTACAACGCTAACCGCACCCGCATGCTATACGTGATTAGATGAATACTTGTTGCTATGTTACACAATGATGACTTGTCAGACCGCCCTTAGCAACGATAGTACTATTGTTTGGACTCATCACCTGTTTATTCAGGGGTTGTTAAGGATCACATACTTTACTTCACTTGTTCACCTCGGTGAACATGTGTCACGCATACTCTACTCGCAGTCATGTGGTTAGCATGTATCATTGTTGATAGTTACTTGATTCGTCTGATACGTGTTACATGCTAGTTATGCGTAAACGCTTTTTATACTATAGTTATGCAAACTTGTGTACTCACCTTTACATTATTGTTTTGACTTTATTTTAACGTATGTGACAGGTTGATGATTATGTTGCTGCAAATGGATAGGAAGTCTAGAAACTCACCAAATAAAATCTAGGTTGTCGGACTTGTTTTGTTTGAGAGATGTGAACTCCGTTGTGACTGTTTGTTGAGATATTTGTTTATTAGTATGAGATAATGAACCTTTTAATTATTGTCATTAAATAGCTGTTATGGATTTTCTTGAGCAATCTGGTTCGCCTTGTGCCGCGCCCCGATGATTCCGCCATCGGTTGGGGTGTGACACCTTACCCTATATATATATAGGAGAAGGATCCGTTAGGAACCACCCTTTATTGCGAGAACCGCGAGAACCAATGTGAACACAACAAAATAACCTAAAAAACCTAACCCCCTCCCCCCCCCCCCAAAAAAAAAAAAAAAAAAAAAAACCTAAAAAAAAACTACCCCCCCTTCCCCACCCAAGCTAAATGCTAAAAACTAAACCCCTAAAAAAATCTAAAAAACACAATTTTTTTTTAATATTTTTTACTTAAAAATCGCTACTTTTAGTAGCAAAAAAAAATTAATTTTTTTAATAACAAAACACAGCGATATTTAAGTAAAAAATATAAAAAAAATTGTGTATTTTTTTTTAGCTATTTTTAGGTATTTTTTGTTTTGTTCACATTGGTTCTCGCGGTTCTTGCAATAAAGGGTGGTTCCTAACGGATCCTTCTCCTATATATATATATATATAGATACGGGATCAGGAGAAAACGCTCTAAAGTGTGCGAACGGTGAGAACGTATCCTGGCCCAACACGTGGCAGGGGGGCGCTAAATGATATGCAGGGGTACGATTGTCCTTTTGTACGTTCCCTCCTTATTCGCGTTATAAATTTGTTTCAAATTAAAACTCCAAAGATTTCGTATTAGTTGTTACCTCCTTTCCAAGCTTTCTCAGATCTATGGCGTCTAACATGAATTCTGTTCGACAAAGTAATATTTGATGACGTTTCATATTTTTGTTCCAGCAAATCATGCAACACATATACAATAGATATGATGTTTTGTTCTTTTATGCTTGTTTCATTGTTTTTTTAAATTAATATTTTCATAATGTGTTGTATGCTTTTCAATGTCGTTGTTCATGTATCCAATTTATTCGCGTTTTCATTGGTAGTTAAACAATTAGTAAGAACCGATAATTGGAGTTTTCATTATTAATTTTAATTGTCGTTTGGGATCTATTATTTTTCTTATGTTTTTACTATCATTGGCGTTTTACACCTGATTAGTTTTGAATATTATTTAGTAGTATTTGTAAACATCAGTTATTACTATTTGTTAATTTGTAAACATCAGTGTGGTTAACTATGGCGTTTTCATTATCATGTTATATTTGTTAATTATTCATGTTGTTAATTGTTTTTAATTAGTCATCTCATGGCGTTTTGATTATCACGTTGCATTAATATTGTTAATTCATCATATTTGTTAATCAATCAAGTCATGGTGTGTGTATTATGGCGTTTTTATTACGGCGTTTTCAAATTATGTGTTTATTATGTCTTGTTTATTATTTAATTAATGATGTTTTCATCGATAATGTTATCAGGAGACATTTTCTATTTTAATGGTGTTTTTCTGAAATTTGTTCCTCACTGTGTTTTCTTAGACGAAGGTGTTTCCTCGAATGAAAGGTTTTGCTCCAAAACTGGTTTACCATTTATCATTCCTGACGTTAGTGAAGAAATAAAGTCCAGAATGGACATGAGTTGGACAATATCCTCACATAAGGATTTTGCCCATCACATTGAGTGAAACTTTACCGAGAAAATAGTGTATCTCAAAGAAACGTCGATTGGAATCTTTGATGTTTGGGTTTTTTTGGCGTTTCTAAGATGAATGGTATATAGTAAAATATGGCATTTTGGGTTTGGTGTGTTTAATGGAAGGTCCGAGACGTTGTTTGTATAAGATGTTTTTGGCGCGTATTTTAGGTGGGATTTTATTATAATAAATGCTAGTAATGAAGTTCCGTCGTTTGAGCAGTTGTTTGTTCAGCTTTATCGTTTAGAAACAAAGTTTGGCGTTTTATATTTAACAACATTTAGATTAGGGTGATGTGTGCTTTGTAGTTTAAGGCGAAAATTTAATGGCGTTTTATTCATGAGTTTGGTGTTTTGTGTATAGAAGTCTAAAGACATTTTTACCCTTAATGAAGCGCGTACACGTAATAAAATTGATGTTATTTACGAAAACACCACCGCGCCAATCTAATCCATAGATTGTTTTGATTTGATGATCCATAAGCGTTCTCACTGTTCTTACACTTTTCACCGTTTTCCCTATATCCTGACCCTATACACACACACACACACACACACATATATATATATAATGATAATAATTAATCCTTAATCTAAGCAAACTAATTACTTAAAACAAACTTGAGGCTTTAAACTAGACATGGACAGATCTCTTGACAAACAAATATATGCTTTATATCTACAACAAGACCTTATGAGATATATGGACACGATGTAGGTTTAGACAAACACACTTAGACAAATATCTATTTTTAAGGCAACATATCAAGCAACAAGGTACAGATCCTTACTCCTTTCCTTTTTGTTATATTGTTCAGTTGTTTATTAACCCACTGACTATCGTTTCTTTTGGAACTCCTGACGTCTTTGGAATATCGATTCATTTGACTATCCATTCTTTTCATTTTCAGACTTTAGATTTGACTTAATATCATGCGATAGGATTATGATTATATTGTACTCATTATCTCATGTTCCGATACTAATTGCACGATTATTGTTTATTGTTAAACTGGATTACTGTTTCTGACGAACTGTACCCTGACTTCTACGCTTCTCGTGGAGTGTCACACGAGCACGTTATAGAGGCATCGATAACGTGTGCTCCTTCCGCAACGGGGAGATCAGTTCATGGCGTCTCAGTGTACAAGTGTGGTACATAGTGTGGATCTATCCTATGATTATTGATACTGAGGTAGATGGTTTGTGTGTGCCCACACCCATTATACCTGTTTGGGTGCATATGTTAGCAGGTCTATAATCCGCACTGGTTACTATTTGGCACAAGGATACATCCATATAATACAATTTGCTTATGACTTGTTATATTGTATTGGAAACTTTTTTTGGTAATTGAAAATCGAAACCGAACCGTTGAAAATTAAAACCAAACCAAACCGAACCGTTACGAACAGTTTGGTTTCACGGTTTGGGCTTTACCGGACTTTTATTAAAAAGGCATAAAACATTTTGAACTAATCAATTTACAAATGAAATATGTGGGAACAAAAAATGAACTAACTAATTTTAATTTTTTAACTCATTGTATATTCTATTGGTTATCTATACATATAATAAAAGAAACTATTTATAGGACACATGTCATTCATTGGAGCCATCTATTTTTTAGTCTATTAAAATTAAATAATTATTTAAGAGATATACGATGAGATATCCATTTAATATATATAATTATTAAAAATATTGATAATAAAAAGAGTCACGTTACATTATATTATTATGTAAGATATATATATATAGAAAAAATATATCGTACATTACGGCTTAACGTACTTCACGTACAACAACATGCGTGATTTGTTCTATAACATGCGTGATTAATGTTTTCAATACGCGTGATTATTGTGTTTCAACATGCGTGATTTTGGATTTTTGAGTTACAACGTGCGTGATTTTAAAATGAACGTGCGTAATTACCTGTCGTACGTAATGTACGTTAAGCTGTAATGTACGTTAACCTTCCTCTATATATATATATATATATATATATATATGTTTTAAATATATTTATTTTAAATAAAATATTATATATTTTTTAAATATGTTTTATAAAAAAAAAGAATATGACTTAAGATGTAATTTTAAGGAGAGAAAATGCAGGAAATCAAAATTTAAAGTTAATCAGAACTCAACTCGTGTATTACATGTGGTTTTTTAAAGATATAACTTTTTATTATTTACTATATAAAATTACATTTATTCAACCCGTGTAATACATGAGGTTTTTTAAAGATATAAATTTTTTTATTTACTATACAAAACTACATTTATTCAACCCGTGTAAAATTATATTTATCCAACACGTGTAATAGATGAGGCATTTAAAAATATAACTTTTTTATTATTTGATAGAGTTAATTACATAGTTAGTCCCTGTGGTTTGCACAGAGTAACATGCTTAGGTACTAATAGTTTAAAATCACATTTTAGGGTATTAACTTTTCATTTTGTAATGTTTGGAGGTATTAACGTTATTTGTAGGTTTAAAATCACATTCTATTAGTACCTAAGTATGTTATTTTGTACAAACCATAGGGGCTAACTATGTTAATACCCTAGAAGTTAATACCTCCAAATGTTATAAAATGAAAAGTTAATACCCTAGAAGGTAATTTTAAACTATTAGTACTTAAGTATGTTATTTTGTGCAAACCACAGGGACTAACTATGTAAATAACTCTATTTGATATATAAATTCAACCCGTGCAATACACGGGGTTTTTTAAAGATATAACTTTTTTTATGAATTACTATACAAAATTACATTTATCCAACCCGTGTAATACATGAGCTTTTTAAAAATGTAACTTTTTTTATTATTTGATATATAAAATTAGATTATGCAACCCGTACAATACACGAGGTTTTTTAAATATATAAATAATTTATTATTTAGTATTTTTTTTCATTATTTGATGTATAAAATTATATTTATTCAACCTGTACAACAATACACGAGGTTTTTAAATATATAACTTTTATTTTTTTAGTATATAAAATTATATGTATTCAATCCGTGTAATAAACAAAGTTTTTAAAGATATGTTATTTTATTATTTAGTATATAAATTTACATTTATTCAGCCCGTGTAATACACGGGGTTCTAATCTAGTAGAATTATATTTTAACAAATGAGCCTTCTTCACCACCAAAATAATCACAATTAATGAAAAAAAAAGGAAGATATGTAACTTATAAGTTTGATACAATCATAGTTTTATTTATTTTAATTAAACGTAATACAAAATATAGATATTTAAATACGTGTAATATAAAATATATAATAAAGCTAAAAATGTTATCGGATATTACGATTAAGTACGGTTTTATATGGTCGGTTTCTGGTATAAACCGTAAACCAAACCATTACTACGGTTTTAAATTTCTTAAAACGACCCACCAAAAGTTAAAAAAACAAACAACCGTGAAACCAAACCGATGACTCGTTTTGACAGTTTTAAGGTTTGAAAGCAAACCGTGAACACCCCTACATTGTATCATATTACTGTTACTGTTATCACTATTCTTGATTGTTATTGTTACTGTTACCGATGTTATTTCAGCCTATTATTCTGCACTAGGCATTTGGCTCATTCAGTATATTTCATTCACCATAGGTTCATAGGTTACTTTGGGCGGGGTGAAGAATACCCTAAGGTGCTAACTAAAGATGTTTCGCCACTTTTATAAAATAAAAATATGTAATTTGCTCTTAGGGCTAACTTTAATAGTAACTAGTGAGATTTCCCCCCGCGCTTCGCGGCGAGAATTCTGTCGGTATATGTTTGCTTCGTTACAGTACCTATACTCACAATAGCCTATTGTAACTGAAAGAGAAAACCTTATATCGATCGAAAACAATAAAAACGAATATCAATACCGGTCTGATGTTGCTCAGTTAATATTGGTTTAGTTGGTTTGTGTTCTATGTTTTTTTTTCAACATTGCCATATAAATTCTTTTGATAACGAATATTGTGTCGCGCGCTATCATACTAAATTGAACCGAAACCGCCTGAACATCTGTATCGGTGCCTATTGTTTTCCTTTCGATAAATTAACACCGTATCACTACCATACCAGACCGAATAACATCATTTTTGGTACAAGAATTTGTTTATATTGTTTTTTCTTTAGATAAAGCTGACATCTTAGTGCTACCATACCATACCGAACACCAGTACCGGTACCTGCAATCTTTCTTTTTTATGGTTTTTGGTTTTAAAAAATTTTCATTTATACAACTCTATGATGAAAATGAATAACATTACTAGTATTGTGACACTCTGAACCGGTCGGTGCCGTACGAACAACATTGGTGCTAGTACTGGTGGTTGTTTTAATCATTTTCGGTCGTGTAAAACATGTGTTGATTTCTATACCAAGTGCATGTATCGTACTGGTGTTGTAATGAACCGAACTGATACCGATCTCATGCGCGCGGTAACGTACAATCACAATGCGCAAGCAAATAACTTGGAATGTTAAAAAATAAACATAAATGCGGATTTTATAAAAAGTTAACACTAAAAACTCAAATTAAATAATCGTCAATATTACTTATAAAAATACTTAAATCTTATTGGTTACTATTTATTACTAAAAATAATTAATAAATACTTAAAAATTATGATTTCCTATTCATCATAAGTTTCAATTAATTCCCTCTATATTAATTTACAATTTTTCTTTCCCTCACTATACTACTGTTCAATTTTGTACAATCTTTTATTGCATAGGTTTACTTTTGTACAATCTAATATTGCACAAGTACTACCATATTCACTGCACTTGCTCTTTTTCTCACTCAACAGATTTACTATCACTATGCTTTCTTCTCTCTCTCCCTCTGTCTCTATGTCTTCAATCTTCTCTACAGTTGTAACCGAATCCGACGATAGTGTGGCTGTACATTGTGTTGACTGTCCATACTTCTCCCCTAATAGCGATGGTGGTACATTGTGGTGACTCTCGGTTTTCAGGCACCGCCCTCTCTCTCGAGTCACAACCTAAATCTTGATCTGAGAAAAGGAGACGCGCTGGGGTTTAGGCGGGAGGCGGTGCTTCCGATCTAGCAAAGGTGGAACAAGACCAGATAGCTCTTCCATTAGCTGTGGCGGACGGCGAGTGGTTGTCGATAGTCAGATCGGTGTTGCACTGTTGTGGTAGTGATGGCTTGGTGCTGATGGCGTTGGCTGTCAGCCGATGGCATTGGCTGTCAGCCGTTGGTGTTGGCGGAGAGTGGTGGTTGTGTTGTGTGGCTGTGATGACTGGATGACTTTATTTGTTGGAACATAATTTCCATTGGCCGTCAACCAAAAAAACAGTAAATAACTACCTTTTCAAATTTCAAGTCTCATCTTCCTTTTTCCCAATACTACTTTTCTTTTGTTGTAGGAAGTAAATAAATAATATTTTTATACCGAGTATGTTGTAATTCAAATCTGTGGGTGTAAATGTCAAGAAACTATTAATAATGAAATGCAGGTACACAAACTTCTTCATGAATCATGAAAGAGTTTGAGGTTGAATACAACAAAATGTAGTTATTCACAGTTAAAAAACACATTTACTTCCAAGATTCACCATACTTGAATCTTTAAGATTTTTAAAATTCCATTTTTGTATTAGTCTACGTTTGCAAGTGAAAACGTCACAAAGCGTGTGCGTGGCTCAACGTTTTTACATATTCTTTTGTTCGGCTTACCGGTACTGCCGCAACGCGCGGGTCTTAAACACTCGTATGTATAATAATGGAACTATGACATGTTTCTGATTACCATCACTAGTAACACGTCACCCAATCCAGGGTGGAGTTCCCATCTTTGTAAATGGCTAGCATTAGATGTATATGAACAATAGACTCCAGTATTTATTTATAGATGTTAAAAAGGTTGTGGTATGACATGACAGAGTTGTCTACTAACAATGAAATGAAAATCAACTAAACATGACTCGCATTACATATCACAATCGTATCATCATCATACTCATTAAATCCCACCAATAGCAAAGCTAAGGTAGAGTCTGAAGAGGGTAAGATGTAGACAGCCTTACCTCTACCCCGTAGGAATAGAGAGACTGCTTCCAGTGAGACCCCCGGCTCGATACATATCACAATCGTATTATGACTCCAAAAAACTACCAATCGAAAATAAATAGCAAGTCTCACAATGAAACAAGTGTCGGTTACACATGTTTTCTGTAGTGATTAAACCGTGACAAACTACAGTGTGTGAAATTTCACTCTTAACACTAGTAAACAAAGTGTCAAAATTGTACGCATATGAAATAGACTAGGAAATTAAAAAAGTACACATTAACTAGGAAAAGGAAGTGGTCACCTCCATTTGTCTTGCAGATCTTTCCTCTCAGACAAAACCCAGGTTACGAAGATGGCGATAACAAGGGCAACTATAGTTAGTAGAAGCAATGCGTAGTTGAAATCCTCTGTAAGTGAGTCGTATGTTTTTGATGGCGCAATCCGAGTATAAAATAGATCAACTCCGTATGCAAACACAAGGCTTGTTGACTCCAGCTTTGCAGGTATCGTTTCTATGCCTCTTAGACCTTCTACTTTGAATGCATGTGTCACATACGACTGCCCCCATACACACAAAGTTGTTTTTGGTCAGTCACAAAACTATATATTATATATATAGAGTGACGTTCATTTCAGAACCAATAATACATTTAAAACTGCGAGAATGTTTTAACCTTTGTACTAATTATTATATAAATTGACTAGAATGTATAAGATTTATTTAAAAAAAATACCGACACTCTTTTGTCTAAATGCACATAAGCATATACACTATATGCACATGTAAATGCATATGCGCACATTTTTAAAGGAAATTAGAAAGAGAAGAAATAAAACCAAAGAAAGAGTGGGAAGAGAGAAATAAACGATTTTCATGACTTGCTTACTCTGAAATGATGCGCCCCTCTTATGTGTAATATAAATGGAAATTTTTATGACAGCAAAAGGGAAGAGGTTTTTTTCTACCTGTGGAATAATCGGTAAAGCATCTGTGAGAGGTAAAAGACCCTCCTCTTTCTCAGCTTGTGTAGGGTTAAGGGACCTTCTTGGATCAACAAACCTCTTGTCAAGAGCTAACACCTATAAGTGAAAAATAGATGAATTTATGAAACATGGGATTTGGATGCGAATAAAAAAGAAAGATTACAAATTCATATTATTTGTGGGCTAACCTACCTGATCCCCAATCGTGCCAATAAGAAGGTGTTTGGAAGTTATGCCCTTGGCAGTAGAAGATACTGATATTGCTTTCACTGAATGTGTGAAGAAGTAAGATTGTGATTTGGTCGTAACCTCGGGCCGGGAATAAGATGAGACGGGTGTAGTCAGATTATGCTTTCCAACAATAAGCTTCAAAACATCTTTATTTTCCTGAGGGTGGTGATCGGGATTAAGCATCAAGGGATGGTTAAATATGAGAGAAAAAAAATTTAAGATCCATACCGCACGGGACTGGTCATATATCTCAATAACGGACATCTCGTATCTGTGTGCTCGTAAGTTGAAGTAATGGTAGACTACCCAGTTTTCACTAAGAACCTTCAAAACAATTTAAGTAGATAACTTAAGAAAAGTTGAAAAACAAGTTACTTCTTTAAATGTATATAATGCAAACATTGAAACTCACTGCATGCACGGGACCCTGTGAGCCTAAATGAGTCATGCGGTGTAGTATGCGGCCAGTCACAGTATCGATAAGGTAGACCACCAGCACCGATTCGTCTGGAGTTGCTGAGCCAATAGGACCACTGGCTTTAGGTGAAACAGTAGCAACAAACACCATATTTTTCGATATGTATTTATACATCACATCCTCATCTGCAATCACCTTTGCTTGAGTGTGAACCACCTGAAAAACAACAATAATTTAATTTGATTTTCTTCTCCAACCAAATTTCATTTGCATTTTCAAAACACAAAACAAGTGTTAAAGAAAAACATACCTCATTTGGTTTTCTCGTCACTGTTGCGATTATTTTCTCTGATTCTGCTGGAAACACAATGGACCATAAGTTCCTAGCCTCAAAGGAGTACTCACTAGAATGAGTTTTTTTCACCCCATACCCCCTCAAGATACCAGCTTCAGATTCAACAGAGTACCAATACACGTTTTCAGACTCCCGTTGAAAGATGTTAGCAGCTTCAGGAGTTGTTGGGTACAAATGAGTGCGTTTATCAGCATCTATCAGCAAATGAAGCTGCTGCTCAGTGGAATCCCTGAACGGTAGCGTAATAACTTGCACAGTAGAATGTTCTGCAGGACCCAAATTTTGAAGCTCTTTTCCAGTGTAGGCATCAACAATCGACAGTGCACTAGGAGAGGTCAAAGAAAGTCCACATCTGCCAACAACAAGAACAGATGGGTTGTTATCCAGTGCATGATGATGCGGGACTTGCCACTGACGCAATTTGAGACCAACACACTGTTGTTGTGATGTGGTGCGTAGAGATTGAAGTAGGGTTGACCAGACAACTCGTCCGTTTCCTGTATGTAAGGCGTAAAGTTTGCCAGCTCTTGTAAGCAGTATAAGCAGTTTACGGAAACCGTTATGGTCTCGGGTCATCTTGTTTTTTTGAGAACTCTGTAACCTAATTTGTTGTATAGCTGCTACTTCATCTGGTGTTGCAAGCATTAAAGTTCCTTTTAGCTTCAGCATATGACCCTTCAACAAAATTCATAATTTCTAAGATTCAGTATTAAACTCCATAATCTAATACACAAATAGTTATTTATTTAAGAGTTGATAAAACCGTCATGGGTTACTAATAGTCCACCTCTGGGACTGCAAACTAACCGAACGTTCAGCGAACAATTCGTGAACCGTTCAGCAGGAAGTTCGTTTAATAAATGAACGAACACAAACAACAAATTCCGTCCGTTTAGTTAAATGTTCGAACACATACAACAAATTTCGTTCATTTAGTTAAATGAGAACATGAATATATGTCGTGTTTGTTCATTTATGCTCATGAACACTTGGTAACGTGTTTGTTTATGTTCGTTTGTGTTCAATAGTCCGTTAGTGTTAAATTCTGACAGATAAAATATTTAGTATCAGTGTATTATATATTTTGCTCATGAACGTTTGTTTGTGTTCATCTTTTGTTTTCATTTGTGTTCATGAACATTGTTTGTGTTCGTTTATCTTCATGAACGTCCGTTGCCTAAATTAACAAATGAACATGAGCACGTTCAATTCCTTAACGTTCCTTAACGAACGAACACGAACAGAAAATCTCGTTCGGTAAGTGTTCATGAATAACAAGGTCTTGTTCGTGTTCGTTCGCAGCCCTGTCCACATCCCACTAAGAGGTTAAAGATTGTCAGGAGTTAACTGACTCAGAGAAATAAATCATTCTTATTTTATTAAAAAGGAGAGGGTTTTAACTTTTAACAACTGCGCGACCAAATTTAATATCAAAATGCCACATCACTTATTAGCAAAAAGTAATTATGACGATGCTTGAATAAATAAACATGCGCATATATTGAAAGCCTCTCAAGAAGTTTCATACCTTAAGCCACTCAAAAAGGCTGTGCTCAACTTTTGCTACCGATACGCCAATTTTTTCGACAGGTAGTTCTGATGTTGTGACATCAATAACAGAAGCAAGTCCATCATCTCTAGTCCAGACAATCTCACCTTGTTGAAGCAATAGTAATGAATGATCTTCCATTACAATCAATGCTCTAAAACCATGAGATCTATCTGTTCTAACGTAGTTATTGATGAAAATTTTGTGCACAAATCCTCTCTCGTGATCCATCTTGACAGTTTCCTTGAGGTGATTGCTACTCATGTCATGAACAAGCCTTACAGACAGCTCAATCTTACTATCTCCCTGTTGAACAAGTGCAAACGCTTGTTCACCTTCTGAAAGGGCCAATGCATCACTAACAACCACCGTTTTATCAACTTTCTCCATTACGTTTAATTTCACTTCATCGGTCACTTTAACAAAAACTATGCAACTATCTGTTCTTAGAGAAAATATTCCTGAAAGCTTTGAAGGTAAAATAACGGTGTTTTCAGAAGACCCATGAATGAGATCTGAAACATGGGTTTGTTGAAGGTGGATCGCTCCGTTGTTTACAGTTATTAAGAGCACAACTGACCTTGAAGCATCAAGTACCACAAATCTGTCACCCGAAACTGGCAAGATTTCCCCGTAAACGCCACCGGGAAACGATGCACTTGTATGTTTCAATAAGCCTCCATTCTTAACATCGATCTCGTAGGTATCGAACTGAGATGAATCCGTAACTCCTACAGCATGAACTACATCACTCCCGCCAGAAAGAATCAACTGATGAACATCAACGCTACTGCACAAGAAATACATAGATAAATCTACTGAAAGTCGCGTATTACAAGGAAGAAACTGTAAAAGGAACGTCAAGTCGTCAACAGTTGAATTGGTCAAACCTTTCGATTGCGAAGTCCTTCTTCCAAAGATACTCCCCATCAATGCTGGAAATGGCATGAAGACATCCACCACCGTAAACGAAAATTGGACTGTCCAGATCCACCTTCAAATTCGACTGAAAACACGTTTCGGTTCAGTTAACCAACCATGAGGGTTACAGAATATGACGAAGTGTAGAGTGCAGTAAGAGCATAAGAAGGCTTTATGTTACTCACGGGAACGGTTAATAATGCCTTGGAATACTTTGACCCTGACAGAAAAGACTCCCACACCATCTGACCGTCAGGAAGGTTCCAAGCTCTTAATATGCTCCCCTCTGATGATAGTGTAATAACATCTGAAATATAAAAAAAGTTACCCTTCAGAAAAACATCATCATTAAATGACAACTTCATAACGAAGGGTTGCACTTGATAAGATTCCCAGTTATTATAACATTTATCAACTTATTGTTGCAAGAAATAACCATACAAGCAACCCACTTTCTTAATAACAAGAAATCAACCTCTTATATAATAACAATGTGTCAAACATGTAGGTTTTGTTATAGATACATCTAAGCTCTCTTCTTTAAACTTTTTAGTTATATAAGCAAGGGAAGGTAACATAAATTAGCTATATCTCTTCTTTTAATCATAGATATGATTTTTAGCTGACACAACTAGTTTGGGTAAAAGCTCCATAGATTAAGTTAGATATTAGTTTTAAATTCTGGAAAATAAGTCCAAGATATTGTTAGCCGACTTTAACTACAAGGAAGAATACTAACATTTCCCAAGGGCGATATCAATTTTGTCAACAACATCATTGGGTCCCAAAACATGCCTCCAAACTGCAAAGCCAAAACGCATAAGTAAATACATATACTCTTTGAACAAATCGACACCAATAATAGATGTAGACGAAAGATATACAAGAAGGCTAGATAATATGGATGGTAACAACAACTTACAAATCTCGCCTCGACGGAGATCAAGAGATGCAATAACATTCTCTTCAGTTGACACCAAAACACGTTTCCGGCCTGCCTTTTGTGTGTGGAATACTGCATGTTTTACTTTGCCTATGTAGCGTTGATGCCTGAACAACAAAAAGATATGCAGTGAAAGGGGAACAAAGTAAGCACTGAATAGCTTAGATCGAAGAGAACAAGAAGCATAAGCTGCTTTCAAGCCTCAAAAATTGGCCCAATAAGTTAGAATCTCAAAACACCATCGATTAACAACAGTTCAGTTGTTTCTACTTGATCTAACCGCTATTGCTATTGCTATTACTACGTAAACATTCCTGGCAAGTACAAAACTAAATGAATTTAAGTCAACAGCAACATTAATCAATTGACAGTAGTTATGATGAAATTCAATCTAGTTGATGAAATATAATCTAGTTAGCAAACATATCTAGCAATATATCAATACTGAGACTGAATTTTAACATAACTGAATTGGATTTGAACTAGGAAAGTGGGGCAAACAAGCAAGCAGACACAGAAGATTAAAAAGTAGGTAAAGAGTGAGTCTGAGGTACCAGTCCATGAGTCCGACTTGATCTTCGAAGAGAGAGAAGGAAGGTGCTAATAAGGAGGATAGGCAGAGGAGAAGAATCAGAGAAAGCTTGATCGCCATAGCCATGGCGAATAAGCTGCTGCTGGCTGATCTAGGTTACCGATGGATGGATCTGAGAACACGAGGCTTCGGTCAAGCCGGCTTGATCTCCTTTATGACGACATTCATTCGGGTGGGTTATCAGTTCCTCAATTTTTTTTTATTTTTTTTTGAGTTAAATGCTTGGTTGGTCCCTGTGGTTTTCAAAAATTGCAGACTTGGTCCCAATGGTTTACTAATTACACGCGTGGTCCCTGTGGTTTTCAAAAATGCACTCGGTTGGTCCCTAGCCCTAACATCAGTTAAATTTCTCAGTTAAGTCCATGTTAAATGACCAAAATGCCCTTGCTTATTAACTCTCTTTATAATCTGCATCATCTTTATAATCACGCACATCATCTTCACCATCATTTCTCTGCTTTTCTATGGAGAAACCCTAACTCACCACACAAAACTCCATGTCTCTTCCTCAGCTCCGGTGACCGGAGATTCCGATGGCTGGTTATGCTCCGGAAACTACACCCTGCATCCCCTTCATCTCTCTATGCCTTGTCGGTGAGCAGGTGAAGCCGCACTCCATGCCCCTCGAAAACCAAGATAGCCGCCATGTGCGGCGGTGGGATCAGAGAAAAGGGAGCAGAGAGAGGCGATGATGATGATGAGTTTCTAATTGTCTGAGTGAATCGGTGGTTGAGATATACCAAGTCTTGGCAGATCTGAGCCTCTAATTGTCTGTACCGATTGTTTCTAATTGTCTGAGTGAATCGGTGAGTGAATAAAAGGGGCGATGATGATGATGAGTTTCTAATTGTCTGTGCCTCTAATTGTCTGTACCGATTGTTTCTAATTGTCAGTACCAAATCTGAATGATGAGTTTCTAATTGTCTGAGTGAATCGGTGAGTGAATAAAAGGGGCGATGATGATGATGAGTTTCTAATAAAAGGGGCGATGATGATGAGTTTCTAATTGCCTGTACCGATTGTTTTTTTTACAGATCTGAGCCTCATTCTATTCAACGAAATTGCTTTTATTTATTCACAGAATTGAGTCTTGGAACTGTCATTCAATTGATTTAGGCTGAATTTTTTATTGGAACTGTCATGTGGTTTTTATTTATTTATGAGTTAAATCCTTCGTTGACATCTTTTGGCTCTGGCTGATGAAGATGATGATGGTGTGGGTTTGTGATGAAGATGATGATGGTGATGAAGATGATGCAGATGATGAAGATGATGCAGATGATGCAGATGATGATGGAGATGAAGATGATGATGGTGATGAAGATGATGCAGTGGGTTTTGTTAATAAACAAGGGTATTTTGGTCATTTAACATGGACTTAACTGAGAAATTTAACTGAAGTTAGGGCTGGGGACCAACCGAGTGCATTTTTGAAAACCACAGGGACCACGCGTGTAATTAGTAAACCATTGGGACCAAGTCTGCAATTTTTGCAAACCACAGGGACCAACCAAGCATTTAACTCTTTTTTTTAACGGTAAATTTGGATCACTGACGGACCACTGGAATATTATCGTGTCACGAGCATAACCATCTGATCATATTCATCTCCACTAGGCAATGCATATACACAAATTTAGAAGGAAACCCAATAAATATAGAAAAAACCCCCTTGTAGGAATCGAATCCAAGACCTATTGGTCCCGAAACGTTATCCCACCCTCAAGTGTGTTTGTCTAATTAAAATTTGTATCATTTTCGTCACTGACATTCTTAAAACATGCTAACTCTATTTGAGTTAACTGCCATTTTGGTCCTTGTGTTTGTCCAATTATGTCAGTTCAGGCCAAATTTCAAATTTGTATTATTTTCGTCCTTGACATTCTCGAAACATTCTAGTTCCATCCAAAAAAACTAAGGTTGAATCGAATAATTGGACAAGCTATAGGGACGAAAATGGTAGTTAAATCGTGTTTTTTGGGACGGAACTGGCATGTTTCAAGAATGTGAGAGACGAAAATGGTACAAATTTGAAATTTGGTCTAAACTGACATAATTGGACAAACTAAAGCGATGAAAATGGCAGTTAACTCTACTTTTAGTAAAGTTCATTTTATGTCCCGTTTAGTTTATTTTTAATTTTAATTTTCAGAACAAACAAACGAAGCAATTCCACGCGAAACACAGTACGTCTGCCTAAAAGTACACGAGGCACGCCCCGTGTCTCGGCCAAAAAATGACAAAAAAGATCTTCAGTGGGCTTTTGAAGATTTGATGGGACCCACAAGAGGGGACCATGCCCCCGTGCCTCAGTACCACGGGCAGTGCCTCGCTCTCGAACAAATTTGTCAAGATTTGCTCAAGGCACGTGTTGTGCCTCGTGTCACACCCAACCGATGGCGGAATCATCGGGGTGCGGCACATAACAACTATAATGTGACAATATTTTTAATACGTTTAATATCCCATACTATCAAACAAAATAATCCACAAATAGTCATACAGATATCAAAATCTCTCAAACAAGTTCCAATCCAACAACCTAGATTTTATTTGGTGAGTTTCTAGACTTCCTAACTTGTTTGCAGCATAACAGTCCATCAACCTGTCACATACGTTAAAATAAAAGTCAATACATAAAGTAAAGGTAAGTACACAAGTTTGCATAGATATAGCATAAAAAGCGTTTACGCATAACCAGGATGTAACACGTAACGGGCGAAGCATGTAAACTACCAACAATGATACATCCTAACCACGTGACTGTGAGTAGAGTATGCGCGACACATGTTCACCGAAGCGAACACGTGAAGTAAAGTATGTGATCCTTCGCAACCCCTGAACAAACAGGTGCTGAGTCCAAACTATAGTACTATCGTTGCTAAAGGCGGCTGGGCAAGTAATCACTATATAAGCATAGTAACAAGCATTCAACTAATCACGTATAGCATGCGGGAGCGGTTAGCGTAAAAAGTGTTTGCGTTGTGTGTTATGTGTTGTGTTTTGATAGAGAACGTATGTAACACCCAAAAGTGCGTTAAGCGAAAAAGGGTTCGAGTATACTCACAGTGCGTGTTTAATAGATCAACACAGTCTGGTTGGATTGAAGGGAGCGCCGAGTCAGCCTGCATACAGGAACAGAAGTATAAGTCTTTCTAAGTGCTGACACGGTCGAAACCGGAGTGTCGAGTGCTCAACAGTCCATTCGGACGGATGGTATAGTTCATCCGGACGGATGGGCTTGTCTGTCCGGACGGATGGGCTGTGTTCATCCGGACGGATGGGTTGTGTTCATCTGGACGGATGGCCTATTTTATCGGGGAGGAAACAATCTGACGTGCAACTGATGTTTTAATATAAAAGGAAAAGTTCCGGAGTGGTAGCAAAGTTTATCCGAACGGATGGACTGTGTTGGGAGTTTTGTAAAAAAATTGTTAAACAAAAGGTTTAAACTAACGGAGACGGTTGTGATGACGAAATCAAACAACAGACAGACATCAGGTCCAGTCCATCCGGATGGATGGGCATTGCCCATTCGGACGGGTGTACTATTCTTGACGAAATTTCATGCTTGACCCGTTAATCGGTCCATCTCTTCGGTGGAAATCAGCCATCGAGCCGGCTCTCGACTATGGGAAGAGTTGGGAGTCTGACGAGTTCCCGATTCCACCAAAGTTGTAGGTAAAATTGAATAAAGTTCATAAACAAGTTGTGAAATGTTGAAATCCTTCATAACTTGATCCCATCTCGATTGTATGATGCTCCACAACAGTTTGCCTAAGCAAAACGAGTGGAAACCATCTTCGAGGTGGCTGGAATCAAGGGTTTTGAGAAAAGTTAGAGTGTGTGTGTGTGTGTGTGTGTGTGTGTGATTATGATTAAGAGGATGGAGTAGAAGTGGAATGGAATGAAAGCTTGAGAGCGGATGAGAGAGCCAAAGTGTTGAAATGGAGTCACAAGTCCACTATTTATAGTGGAGGGGTGAAGGCTGGTTTACATGCGGTTGGGCTCCATCCGGACGGATGGGCTCCATCCGAGCGGATGGCTGATTCGGACGGCTGAGTTCGTGTTTGTTAGTTTCCCACTTTGATTCGTTTGTGAGTGATATTATGTGTTGCGTTGCGTTTTGATGTGTTAAATCGAGTTGTGCGAGTAAGCGTTTTAGCGTTTTGAGCGAGTATAATCCATAAACATATAAAGCACACACACGTCAAGCATATAAGAACACACAACATAACATTACTACTACAACTAACAGCGTTTTGAGTTTGCGTTTCAAAGGTATGAGTGGTGTAACACCCTGAAAACGGGATTGGTAATTGAACCACGTTAATAATAATGAACAGGTAAAATTAACCCGGTGAATATTAGGATTTATACAAATAATCCTAATATTAATTAAAAAGAAGAATAAAAGCTTTAAGAAAAGCAAGTTTATAAGAAGCCGAATTAATGAGACTTAAAATAAAACGGGTTATAACTCCCGGAACCCACTAAATAAGGGTGTTTTAGAGGTGTACTCTTTTCTTTTGACCTCAAAAGTTTTGAGGTACACACACTCATGAATGAGATGATTAGTTTTTCCACAGATGGTGCAACTGTTTGTAGGCTCAATTATGCTTGTTTTTTTTAATATCATATGCTTTAAGATGAAAACAATCCTTTGTGGAATGGTTTTTCTTTTCACAGAAATCACAAAACAGATTTTTTTACTTTTTCCCTCTTCTTCCTCTTTTCAACCTCCTTTGTAACAGAGTTTTGAACCACTGTTGGGATGTCTTTAAGAGGAATCACTTTGGCCTTGGGTGCTTTCACACCATCCACTGTGGAAAAATCCATGGGTTTGAAATTATCAAGGATGTCACACTCATCTGACCAAGTGGGTGTGAATTGGTATTTTTCAATCTCCTCAAAGGTTGAGGACCCCTCTGGTCTTTCAAGAGTGATTTTGTTACTATTTTTATCAGTTATTTCTATTTCTTGACCATCCTTGTTTGTTGGTATTATCTCAACAGTGTTTTGAACAGACTCATTTACAGCAGTTTTTTCATCTTGGTCATTTTCCTGAAACCTATGCCAAATTTTACATTGCTTTTGATATGTTTCTCTAACATAACTTCATAACCTTTGCAGGATTCCACCCATTTTTTCACATGTGATTTGAGTGGATTCCAACTCCTTTTTACAGGTTTGATATTTTTCTATCAAGGCCTGGAGTTGGTCCTTGGTTATGCTATGCTCATGCTTGAGGCTGCAAATTTCATTATCTTTTTCTGTCAATTTGATTTTCAATTCTTTTAAAGACTTTTCAAATTGTACTTCATCTTTCAAAATTTTATCTCTAAGGTTTTCATTCACCTCTTTAACATTAGCAAATGCTATGATGCATTTGTTTGAACATAGATTTTTGAGGACCTGAGGTGATACCTTAGTTGCAGCCATCATGGCACAGTCACAGACACTTTCACATTCTTTGGGCTTCTTCTCTTCTTCTTCAATAGACCATGGGTCCGACAGTGGCTCCATCAGTGGTTCAGGTTTGTCGTCCAACAGTTGTTCACCAACAACAGCAGTAACCACTGCTTCAGCAATTGCATCCACTGTTTCTTCACTGGATTCCCCTTCTTCAGTTTACAGCCCTTCTAGGATAGACTCTAATGCTACAAAACAGAATTCATCACTAGAAACATCACTCTTAGCATATAGAGCAAAGTTTTCATTAGCTAAATCTTCAGGCAAGCTACTCCAATCAACAAAGCCTTGGGTGAAGAAGCTTTGCTGATCTGCTTGAGCAGATGTTTGGGTAGCTTGTTGAGGTGCAGCTTGTTGCACCTGAACCTGAGGAGCTGGGGCCTGGACAAACTGTATATGTGGGACGGGGGATTTGACATAGTGCACAGGAACAGGTGTTACAGGGTGTGCATAATGAGTAGTGTTTACATGAGTAGCAGGGGCATATTGGGAATAATGCACAGTGTTTTGGGTATTTTGAGGTCTAGAGCTAGGATGTGTGATGATTGGTCCATTATTTTGACTCCTACACTCTCTAGCAAAATGACCTAACCTATTACACTTGTAGCATTTTATCTTTGATTTATCCAACCCCGCTTTCAAGTTCCCATATAACCCTGGAAATTTTCTCCCTGTTCTCTTATAAAACTTGTTGGTTCTAACACTCAACAGTGCAAGTTGGTGCAAAATATCCATTTCTTCCAGATCAGTTGGATCAAAGTGCTGGAGATCATTGAGTTCAAAAGACATATTATTAGAATTCTGGTTTTCTCCATTAGCTGTAAAAGCATAGTTGGATGAGTAAGAATCAGAGTTGTTAAAAGCTCCACCAGCTGTTATGTCAATATAATGATCATAACCCTGATCCTTACTACCACCAGATTCTTCCTGACCCAAAATGTGACAACTGGCAAAAATGATGGTAATTCCGTACAACTTAAACACTTGATTTAACATTTAATTTCTCTCTTTATGATTTAATTATTTCATGATTAGGTCGTATAAGTTCTAGCAATCATAGGAAATGGTTAAAAATGCTAAACAATATTAACATAATCGCCATGTCGCGAGAAAACCACAAACTATGTCCTAATATGTTGGCAAAATGCTGAAAACACTATTTACCTGAGCACACTATTCATGCCAGTTAGTTCTGAAAACTGTCGGAATGAGCAACAAAGGGCACAGACGCACTTGGTATATGGAATACAAATAAAAATCCCAAACTAGGGACACTAAATCATTAAAACACTTCAACTTTCCGGTGAACACGTATGAATGCACTTTGTCCGCTCTGTGCCAAAATATAACCAAAATAAAGCGTCAACAACACTAGAATCTATCAATTTAGTGTCCATAAGACTTATAATAAATGTATACACCATAAATGGGCTTATGGATATCAACGGAAGACCCGGATCACAAGTTTCCGGTACTACGCCATAACGGTCACAACTTCGCCAATTTCGCGCTGGCGATCTAGTAAGAGGCATTCTTACCATCTTAACACCTAAACAGACTACCCAGTGAACTAGTTAAGGTTATTTCACATCCGAAACAACATTGATGGTGTCAATGACTATGTCAAAACAATAATTCCGGTAATAAGACACATCTTTCACATAATGTTCGAAAGTGACTCGACGAGTAAACTAGTGGCGTTTTTGCTATCTAAAACTATCATCAACTAGTTATTTGAACTAGCTGAGGTTAATTAATGTCCTAAACCCCTAATCACTCCCTAATGACGCAAGATCAACCCCTAACCAACATACTTAGCTAAACTACCTAAATATCTATAACATAAAGCATGTTATAATAAAATGTTACACATAACCCCCTAGTCATTTCGGTCAACACAAGGGGCCCACATGCCCCTTGACCATTCTTGGTAATCTTGGAAGATTATGGGAGCATGGTTGCAAGATATGACATTGACCATTTTTTTTATAAACACCATTCCTTAACATCACTTCACATCATCACTTCATCTTTCAAAGAAAAATAAAATCACCAACATTCCTTCCTCCCTCCCTCTTGGTTTCGACAGCCCCTAACCCCCATAAACCCTTCATTTTGATCCACTAAAATCACCCTTTTAACCTCTAAAAACTCATTTTAAGATCATCCATGGAAGGTGCATGCATGGAGAACACTTAGGGCCTTGTTTGGAGCATAATCACTTCGAAATCATCGCCTTAAGACACTTGCAAATTTGTAAGCCTTTTACTTATCATTTTTAAGCTTATTATTATGTCTAGATTACTAAAGTACTTGTTGATCATCTTGAAATCAAAGAAAAATTTCATTTAAAACCCTAAACCAAAACTTAACAACTTACTAATCATGAAGTGTTACGTGTTTATTATGTGCTAAGGGTTGAATGAGTTGTTTGATCTTGTTAATATTGGTTAAAATAGGTTGTTTAGCTTAGGATTTAAGTTGATCATGTTGTATGTTTAGTGTAGTAAACTAGATTAGTGATGATCTTGATGGATTAGTCTTAGAAATGTGATTTAAACACTTAGAAGTTTAAATCAAGAAAGATCATCACCCTTAAATCCATGAGCTTTATATATATATATATATATGTGTGTGTGTGTGTGTGTGTTTAAACTTGAAAGATTAAGGATTTAATGAACTAAACATGGTGATTAAGAACTAATAAATGTCTTGGATTTCAAGACATAAAAGTGTTGGATTTTTTAGAAAATTTATATATATAAGTGCTCATGATTTAAGAAAATAAGTGGTAGAAATTGTTTACTTAATGTTGTAAATTGTTGAGATTAGTAGATTAATGTTGATGGTAAATTGGAAATGATTTTAAACATGTTTTGAATACATGGGAAAAACGCCATAGTTTAGGGAAACTATGGCGAAATTTTATAAAAATCTAATCGCGATTAAAATGGGATTAACGGGGTGATTAGCATGGTTAATCGTGATTAGTAACCTTAATTGCGATTAACGACATTAATCATGATTAGACGAACCCTAATGACAAGGGTTAAGTATTAACTATCCAAGAGTTTATTTAAACACTAAAAGGTATTTTTATTAAATAAACATGGGGAAAATTATAAGCATACCAATAAATATAATTTTTGGAGAAAATTATATGTATATATTTCAAATACTTTATTCGATGTACAAAGTGTGTAGATTATGTGTATATATTAGCCTTAGGAATACATACAAAATTTTAAAAATAATACACATGAACAAAATACACTTACAAATAACCGAAACCTCACTAACATTCGCAAGCATGACGATAGCCGCAAACCCTCGCGAGCACTCGAAACACACTCGTGTAATACCATAACTCAAGGCGCGAACATCGGACGACGCTTTATGCGTCATCGGCGAAACAGACAACTTCGACACAAAAACTACATATACTAACCGAACGTTACGACAAGTGATGATCTTGATGGATTAGTCTTAGAAATGTGATTTAAACACTTAGAAGTTTAAATCAAGAAAGATCATCACCCTTAAATCCATGAGCTTTATATATATGTGTGTGTGTGTGTGTTTAAACTTGAAAGATTAAGGATTTAATGAACTAAACATGGTGATTAAGAACTAATAAATGTGATTTCTAAAAATAGCAAGTGATTTAATAAATGGTTATGAAAACCACACTTAAAAAGTCTTGGATTTCAAGACATAAAAGTGTTGGATTTTTTAGAAAATTTATATATATAAGTGCTCATGATTTAAGAAAATAAGTGGTAGAAATTGTTTACTTAATGTTGTAAATTGTTGAGATTAGTAGATTAATGTTGATGGTAAATTGGAAATGATTTTAAACATGTTTTGAATACATGGGAAAAACGCCATAGTTTAGGGAAACTATGGCGAAATTATATATCAAAGACAACGAAAGCCGGAAAGTTCAATAATAAAAATAACAATGTGTGTGGTTCTAAAAATTTACTAATATGGTTATATCATACTTAGTAAAAATTTGTCACAAATTCAAGAGCACAAATATTGGATTAAGTTATATAACTTTGGGCCTTTAAAATTAATTTTGGGGTAAATTACATTTTTCGTCCTTTATGTTTGTAGCAGGTAGCAACGGATACCCTTTAACTTCAATAATTACAGTCACAATCCTTTATTTGAAAAACTCATTACACCTTTCGTCCTTTACCACTAACCCAATTAAAATTTTAAGTTAAGTTATAACACATAAGGGTAATTTAGTCTTTTTACCAGTTTAATTAAAAATAGTTTAATAAAAAAATCAAAAACCTAAAAGTGAGTTTTGTAATCCTATTTGAGTCGTACCCACATGCCACCAAACACCCTCTAAACCAGGCTTTCTTCCCCAACCAATCCCACCACCACCTGCCACCACAGTCAACTTCGTCTTCCACCCAACCGTTCAAATCAAGAACCCAAGATTTCAATTTATTCCAAACCAATCGACAATTGATGACATAAACATGAACCCACACAACCTATCTTCATCTTCACCCGCATCCTCTTCTACATCAGAACATCATGTTTTCTGGCATTATTCACGGTCGCAAGTCAAATACTTCAACCACAATTCTTGATCTGGTTAATGGTATTGTTTGATTTGAAGTTACGTGTCACACCCCAACCGATGGCGGAATCATCGGGGCGCGGCACTAGGCGAATCAGATTGCTCAAGAGAATACATAACAACTATATTGCGATAATATTTATTACATTTGTTATCCCAAACTAACAAATAATACAATCACATCAGTTATCACAGATTTCTTGTCCTCTCGAACAATACAATTCCGACAACCTAGATTTTAGTTGAGTTTCTAGACTTCCTAGCTTGATTTGAAATAGCATGCGATCTAGCTTGCAACATACGTTAAAATAAAGTCAATATAAAAGTATTGGCGAGTATACAGGTTTGATATGTAGCATAATAGATTAAAAAGGTGCTGCGAATTTCTACATGCATAAACGTAACACACGACATATATACTCACAAGACTAATACTACCAACTAAGTCCTCGATGCTCGAATACGCGATGGCAAACTAGACCCCGTCGGGCGCAATAGTACTATACTAGTCGTGGTGGGACGTCGCGAGTATAAGTCCTAGCACATATGCAACTAGCGTCACGTATATCTATGCATAACAGTTATTCGCAAGTGATAATTCGATTGATTGAATAATTCGTTTGATAAGTTCGATTTGTTAGGAACGTATGTTACACCCAAAAATGCGATTAAAAAGGGGGGTTCAAGTATACTCACAGTGCGTATCTAGCGAGGGCACAATTTGATTGGATCGGTTATGAGTTCGTCTGCGTTGAACATTGAATGGTATTGTAAGCGATGCATGGTTAAGCGGGAATAACATCGAGATGACAGTTATCCGGTCGGATGATGCTCATCCGGTCGGATGACATGTTGATTGGGTCGGATAACAGTCATCCGGTCGGATGACATGCTATCCGGTCGGATAACATGCTGTTCGGTCGGATGACATGTTATCCGATCGGATGATATGCTATCCGATTGGATGACATGTGGTCCGGTCAGATGACATGTGGTTCGTTCGGATGACATGTTGTCCGGTCGGATGGCACGTCTGTTTTAACGTCCTAATCAACTGTTTTTGAGTGTTTTTGGAAGGAATACATGTGGTTTTACTGGGACGGTGTGATTTCGTATTAACAAATGAAATTTCATCAGTTCCGACCCGTTCAAACGGCCGGGAACCACCCCGTTCCATCAGATCTGGCTGTTCTTGACGGTTTTTCCTGTTTAACTTGAAATCACACAGTACCTTGATTAAATACATAGATTCTTAGGTGAGATTTGTTATAAAACATATGGAAAACACTCAGATTTGAGTCGTTTATGGTGGGATGAGGTCACACTTTGAAGTTCATATGAACTCTTGGTGACATCACCTTAAAACACCTCAAATCAGTAGATTTCACGGTTAAAAATTGAGTTTTAAAAGACAGAATGATGTAGAATGGAGTGTAGATCGTAGAAGTACAAGTTTTAGGTTGGAGTCTTACCGGAATCGAGAGAAAAGGGCCCAAGAGTGTGCTTGGTCGAGTGGGAGCAGTCACATCACTGTTCAAGTGATGTGACGCGCTATTTATAGGCAACAGAGTGAGCTGGAGGGTACTGGGTCGGATGTCCCATTCGTTCGGATGGCCCATCCGTTCGGATGGCCCATCCGGTTCGGATGGCCACTCCGGCGCGGGGACTTTCTCTGTTTTTGAGCGTTGCGATAGTTTTTGGGGTACGCTCTTTCTATAGTTAATTTATATTATTATTATTTTATATATATATAATCACTAGGGGTCGTATTTACGTATCCATATTTCAAAATTGCGATACAACAATCGGTTTTCGTTTCGAGTATGCGATTACTAGCGACGCTTCACGGTCATCAAGGAGGGTAGTATAGGTCCTTTCTCGATGTCATCGTGAACGTTATTGTGTGTTGTGCCACAATGACCGACGGTGTACCACTCACTCGTATTGTCATCATCGTCACGACGACTGGAGCTATAGCACTCACCCGAGAGTCTTTATTAGCGTTGGTTGTCTGCGTTTCGACACATCACGGCCACCGAGGAGGGTAGAATAGGTCCTCACTCAATGTCATCGTGAGTGTTAGTGTTTGTGATGTGATGTAGTGATAATGTATTGCGAAAATATGTGATTATCCTTCGAATAGCGATGTATGCGATATGGTTACATTATGATCCGAATCTCTGGTGCTAGGCGTAACGAGTATATCGAGTAGTAACAACGCACGAAAGTGCGGGTTGTTACATTACGTTTTTGGGAATTTCGAAGTTGGGTTATTGAGATTAGATGTGTGTTTGAGTTTGATAGATTAAAGTTTTGAAATTTGTTTGATTTTTGGGTTTTTTTTCTTTCTTTTAGGTTGATTTTTCTGGGTTTGAAAGTTTAATGATTGTTGCTGTTGTGTGAAAATTTTAAAATTTGATGATTAGGTTTGTCTATTGTGTGAAAATCTTGCAATTGTTTTTCGGTCTATGGTGGTGGTGGTGACGTCGGGGTACAATAGTGGCAGGGGGAAACGGTTGGTGGTGATGGTCAAGATATGGTGGTGGTCAAGATACGGTAGTGGTGGCCGGTTGAAGTTAGTAGTGGTGGTGCAGGTTATTTGGAGAGAGAGAAAGGTGAGAGATAGCTTAGAGAGAGATAAAGTTATATGTGCGTGTATATATTAATTATTATATAATAAATAAGTAAAATTACCAATCTACCCTTATATGATCAGACTTAACTTAAAATTTCAACTTGGTTAGTGTTAAAGGACGAAAGATGTAATAAGTTTTTCCAATAAAGGATTGTGACTGTAATTATTTGTTGATGTCAGAAGCTGTGTAGCTGACGCTATCCAAAGACCAAAAGAACACAAGATGTTTGAAGACAAAGTTACACTATGAAGCTATTGTCAAGGGGGAGTCTGTTGGTGTATATTCTGTGACAACAGCTTAATAGTTTGATTATTTAGTCTTTGGATATTTTGTAATGGGCTTAGCTTATTGGTTAGTGAGTTATTTGTTGTAATGGGCTTGGAAAATGGCCTAGCCCAGTAGGAAGCCTAGTTCACAGACATGTGATATATAAACATGTTTTGTGATTAGAGTTAAAAAAAGGAGAAGAGAATTCTAGAGAGAGAGAGTAAGAGATTTTGAAATTTGGGTTTAGCAAGATCACAGAGACAGGCTGTGAGGTTGTGAGGTCTTGAATTGATTGTAAAACTTCTAGTTTGGATAATCAATAGAAGACCCGTTTGATTGAATTCTGTTTTCTACTTGTTTCTGTAACAAATCTGATCTAGGGGATTCCGCACTCTAGGTTAGATATACAATTCTGTGACGATCCATACGAACAAGGGGAGCTACAATTGGTATCAGAGCATTAGGCTCTTAAAGGCTCGGTTCAGAATTGTGCTTGGCAGAAACATGGAGTTTTTTCAATTTTTTAATCCTGACAATTAGGGTTTCGAAATTTTTGGCTGGTTTGATAAAAATTTTCGAAATTGTTTGGCTGATTTTGATCTTCTGCATTGATTGATTGCTATTTTGCAGGTTTTAGGGTTTCCAGGACAGTTTTTGGTTGATTGTTTTGAAGAATTTTGGCTGAAAGACTTGAAGATTTGAAGACTGTTCTTCGTGGTTTTCCATCTGTTCTTCATATTTTTCGAAAATTTTGAGCTGATTAGGTTGTCTGATTTTGCAGATTTGTGTTGGAGAGGGGATAAAATCTTCAAGAATTACGAACAGATTAAGTTTCCAAAGTTACTGGACCAGCTAATTTGACTATAGGCGATTTTAATAAATTCGCAGACTGGACAGCATAATTAACTGATCAGCGAATTTGGGACTTGATATCTCGGTGACCGGCGAAGTTAAATCCAAAGGCGACTTTGGTAACCGTATAATTTTCCTCAGCGAAATTATTACGGTTTTCGGCGACTTTACTGGTCGTCGTAATAGCGAAAATAGACAGCAAACTTGACCAGCGAATTTGACCAGCGAACTTCACCTTTCAGCGAAATAGACCAGCAAAATTAACTACTTGACCAGCGAAATTAATCTGTTACCCAGCGAAATTAACAGCGAACTTAAAACCAGCATAATTAAAGTGGTGGAATATTTTATGGCAAGCGTAAGAAAAAATTCACTGTTTTGCAAATAGAAATTGATCCGTAGCTCGTTTGACAAAACCGTCTGCACCGTTAAATTCCTTGTATTTTTAGGACAAAAAAAACTCTGGAAGTTCCCGAATTTGGTTTTCGACATTATATATCATTGGATTCGTTTTTTCGAGACGATTCTAACGGTATAATTTGGTAAAAACCGTTTTCGGAAAAATATTGTACGGTTTTTTTCAGTACGATTAAGGTAAAAACGTGTTTAAAGATGGTTAAAATGGACAAGGTCAGTGAGACTGTTAAGAGCTGGCCAAAGCTTACAGACGTCAAAGAATATGTTGACTGGAAAGAGAAGTTTGAGTCGGTTGTGAAGAGTGAAGATACCAGAATGTGGTATTGTATGATAGATGGATATGTTGCTCCTACACGTCATGTTGAAGGAAGGATAAAAGTGATTTCTTATGAGATGATGGATGAATCTGAGAAACAGGTGGTTGATGCTGAGAAGAAAGCTTTAGCTGCAATAAAAATGTCCTTACCTGATGGCATCAAGCATACCTTTACAAAGCACACTAATTCAAAGGATTTGTGGGATGCATTAGAAAAGCGATATCAGGGAAATGCAGATGTTGTGGTAGAAGAGAAGAAGAAAGCTGTTGAGAAGAAGGCTGCATAAGTTTCAAAGTGCATGAATGGTGTGAATGAACTTACAACAGAGGTGAAGGTAACATCAGAACCTGTAAGTCATACGTGTCATAATTGCACTGAACTACAGGGTAAAGTTAACAGACTATCGGAGCAGAATAAAATTCTGTTAGCTGAATTGGAAAGGTTAAAAGAGTCAAATGTTCTTTTGATTAAAAGAGAGTCAAAATGTTTAAATGAACTCAAATCGAATGAACAGGAAATCAGCAGTTTAACAAGCAAACTCAATGAACTGTTACAGATCATTGATTTGGCTCGTGAAACTGTAAAGGACAAAACTAATGAATTTTCTGAAAAGTGCAGGGAATTGGCCATTGCACAAGACCAAATTGTTGAACTAAAAGGAAAGTTAAACACATTTGGAAATTCTTCATTAGTTAGGACTCAAATTCAAAAAGGGCTGAAAAGGGGTAATGATAGAACGAGAGTGGGGTTTAGTAAAGCTTCATCTTCTAAGGATCAAGACTACTCTTTTCTGCCTGATGAGAATGAGCTAATAAATTTTGTTCCCACTGCACAAGAGGTAGTGCATCCGATAGCTGTGGACTTGCCGAATAGTCCAGTATCTTTGAAAGAATCTGTAGGGTCTTACAGTACACCTCATAAATCGGATGAGGATACTGAAGAGGAAAAGAAGAAAACATTTAAAAAGAGATTTAACAAAAAGAGAATTTATAAGACAAAATCTTGTTTTAAATGTCACAACAAAGGACATGTGGCGAGTTGTTGTCCTTTGAAGAAAGGTAAACAAAAAGTTGATGAGGTTAAGGATGGGAATCAGGTTGGGTCAAGCAATAGTGTAAAAACAAGTTGTCAGACAAAGAAACCTGAATTTCAATCTAAACCTTCAACTTCGAAAAGATTTGATAGACCAAGAAGTATTTCTCCACAATTTAGTCATTATAATGGTAAATCAAATCGGTTTCAAAGTCAAAGTAGAAATTTTGGATATCAAAATCGATACCAGACTTCTGGTAATCGAAATTTTCAAAGAAGAAACGAACATAGGAGTTTTAGTAACTCAAATGTTCAACAACATCCAAAATTTTTCAAAAATTCAAGGTATGAGAATGGGAGAAGAAGGTATCAAGGTAATAATTTTCAAAGGTCAGAAAATCCGGGAGTTTATTGGAACTCTCGCAATCAAAGACCTAGTGGAAATTATCAATCTTGTTCAACAACGGGTAAGAGATCCAAGACTCCAGTTAGGAGTGATGGATATTGGATGGATGTTCCTGTAATGGATGAATTTGGAAAACCCAAGACTATCAGGGCTTGGGTTCTCAAGACTAACTGAGTTGTTGAGTGTGTACAGGATGACCAAGAAGGAATGTTGATGTGTTCGACAGTGGTTATTCTTGTAAAGCGTCTGAGGTGAATAGTAGGTTAACCTTGGTAACGAACTATTTACTTTAGTGATTGTCGTGTTTATTTGAGACTTTAACATTGAAAAACTTATTGTCAGATTTAAAGTGGGAGTATGTTTGTGTTTAAATTTGTGTTTTTTCAAACTTACTCCATAAAAACAAAAATTTAGGGGGAGAAATTTCCCTAAGCCAAAAAGAGTTTTTTGGAGTTTAGATAGTGCGTGTGTTTAGGAGGAGTAAGTTATAAAAATTAAAAAAAATACAAAAACATTGAAAAAATGAAAAATTGAAAAAAGAGATTTCATGGTGTGAAAAAGAAGAAATGATAGTACATCAGCAAGTTAGACTGTCACACTCAAACTGAATTAAATTGCTTAAGTGTTATAGCAGCTTCATCATATGATATACCAGTAGGCAAAAACATGAAATAATCAACTTACCAATGTGATATAAACCTAAATAAACTGAATATGAGTGGGGAACACATCAGTGGTGTATGGTTTAATGACCTTAAATCTTGCGTTGATAGATTGCCAAAATCTGAGGTTTTGGGTCTTTATACTGTTATTTCATCTGGGGATATCAGGGTTGTCCTTCTGCTGCATCCAGATACATGCTGACCTAGGCACAACCAGGATATCTTAAAAGAGCTAAAAATGCCAAAACCCTGAAAATGAAGAAGCTCTCCTAGAGAGTCATTCAAAAAGTGCAAAATGCATAATATCGTACAAAAAATGGTATTTGTCTTAGCCCTCGTTAGATATTTTGGTCTCTTTGCTGTACGGAAGTACTGACCTGATCACCAATTATCTATCGTTGAAAAACAAAACGGATGAATTCAGGATACTCACCTACTACGATGAATCTTTGCGCATACTGATGTGTGAAAATGTGTATATTAAATTCGAACAAGTTTTAAAAATGGAATCACAACCTAAACCACACACAATCGGCAAGTGCACCAGTCGCAGTGTAGTGTAGATGGCAAGACCGGATATCAATCCGTGGACACTATACGCAAACTTTAGATAATGAACCTCTATCGAATATATAGTTAACTTTTAGATTTGTTTTGAAGTGATTTTTAATAATTAAATAATAACTAAATTAAATAAGAAGACGTAAGAAACAAAGCAAGCAAACGAAGCAAACACGCGAGCAAATTGTGATCAAATATATATGAGATAAAGGCTACCTAGGTGTCGAATCCCTAGAATCATGCAATGCTAATGTGACAATGATAACGGTTAAATATCTATTTCCCTCAATTGACCCCCCGCTAGAGATGTCCCAAATGAAGAAGCAAGACTAAATGTGAAGTGCTAGAACGAACCGGCTCGAGCTATCGATACCAAATCCTACAAAAATAGAATCCTTTTAACCTCAGAGACAGTTATGTTAAGAGAAGATCCCAAAATCGCAAAGCAAACCCAACTTTGATAATTGAAATCCTAGGAAACCTTAATTACGATGCAATAAACGAGCCCGAGCTATCGGTCACCCAATCTACCCACCAATAATTAGCTAATAACCTAGCTCACCCTAATCTTCTTTCGAGTCACAAGATGAGGATGCAAGTTTTAATATAGTGATTTTAATTATTAGTCAACTTGGTCAATTTCTCAACACAATACCTAACCCGAAAATCCTAAGATAACCGAATTAAATTAAATTCTAAGTCTAGGGGGAATTTCTTCGTGCCTAAACCGCTGAATTTATTGACTAATAAAATAACCAAAACATACCAACATGCAATATCAAGATCAATATCAAAGAAAAGTTATGTAAATCACATCAAATAACCGAAAACATGTCACAAACGCATTACAATCCTCTAGTTCATCAAAACCTAGGTAGTTATGAAGTTTAGCTACTCATAATATTCAATAAAACAACTGAACAAGGTCTGAAAACAACTGAAAACATGGTTCAAAGCGAATAGAAACCGAAAAACTAATGTTTAACGAACCCGAATTGCTCAAAACTCGAACCGAAAGCTTCCAAGACCCTTGCACAGTTCCAAGATGCTTCAAGTTCGTCCCAAAGTGCTCCAATGTCGTCTGGTGTTGCTGCCGTCTTCCCTTGCTTCTAAATTGCCGCCAATGTCTGTTGACTTTCTTGTGCCTCTCGAAAACCAATTATAGCAATAATAATCGTAGGAATTGGCCCCCTCTTCACGTCAATATGCATATGTATATATAATATCCTTTCAATTCCATTAGGGTTTTTCCACTCACGTAAACTTTTGTATATGGATCAATAGGATTCTTTTTTTTTTTAATATTTGATCCATTAATTTTACTTCAAAGGCCCAAAAAATAGAAGTATCAATCCCCATTTGATATTTCGTGAATTTGTATGGGAAATTAGCGGCCCACTGTAATGATATTAATATGTATAGGGGTTGGTTCCGGTACAAGCCATATTTATCGAAAAATGGCTGTAATTTTTTATTCGGTCTCTGGCGATCTATTCCACTCAACTGGCTGGTTACTTCTTTATTACTCGTTTTCGCTCCATTTGCGCCAGGACCTGCCAAAACATCAAATAATGTAATATAATACTAAAAACTAAATAAAACAAATAAAAACTATACAAAAACTATACAATTTACACGGGACAAATATGTATATTTTACCACACATCAAATATCCCCACACTTAACCTTTTGCTTGTCCCTAAGCAAAATCCCAAGCAACATGTCCAACTCAAACACTTAACAATAACGCAAGTCTCGAACAAGTTATAACGCGAACTACGAAATCATTAAACACAGCGGTTTCGCAAGACTTACAACGTTCAAAAGGTGACGAATCATAATATTTAAATGAAAACGGGCCTACCTAATCAAGCTTTTCTCACCTTCAAGCAACCAACCATGCACTGTCAACACCCCTCACAATGTCACTCATCTCTCGGCTAATAAATATGTAATTTTGTGAGTGAACTCTCAAAACCGAACTGTGAAGCATACTATTATAAGCTTGTACGCCAATCAGATCTCCACCTAATTGTTAGAATTCGACACGGATCAAGAGGGCTTTATTGGGTAGGTAAGGGCTAAAGGTAGGTATTTTTTTTTTCTTTTTTTCTTCGGGGGTATATGGCTAAACACGTAAACACACGAAAGACCGGATAGACACTAAACACATATTGACATTTTGGTCATTTTGACCTACAACTTTATTCTCTTTTTTTTTCTTCCTTTTTCTCTTTTTTCATATACGAATACTTTTTTTTTTCCATTCAATCACATATAAACATCACGTAATACGATCCGGCTATCAAATCACGAATGAGTAACAAACGAATGGCTAGGCTCAAAGTGGTGTAACTAAGGGTAATGGTGAAACGGGTCAAACACAAAGGCTACATAAACAAGGTGATCCTAATGCCTCTATCATATCCATGCCAAATCCTAACCGAAGGTCTCAAACTGTATCAAAACACACAAGTTCTAAAGTAATGCAACACAGTCGGTAAACACACATGAAACGAAAGTAGTGATCATAAATATATGAAACATGTAAAGGCTCAAATCTCACTATCATGTGGTAAATAGGGCTACCGATATTGACAATGCACAACCAATAAACTCTCCGGCTCAATCCACTATCCTAGGCATCCCAAAATCTTTACTCCCAAAAACCGATTCAGTCAACCTACTATCCCGCAACTTAAAGAAACATGTGCTCTCCGACTCGTAAATTCGACAATTAAACCGTTTTTTGACCGACGTTTTGAAAAGGTTTTTTGTTTCCTATGCGCTAAAGGACCGGGACTCGCAAAACCAACTCTTTTTTTTTGAATTTTGAATTTTTTTTGATTTTTTTTTGACTCAAAACTACCTAAAAAGATGTAGTCTCCTATCCCCACACTTAAAATTTACATTGTCCCCAATGTTGGATGAAAGACAACTAAAAATAAACAAGAAATAAAACCTAAAATAACATACAAAATAAAAAGATAACGAATCGGAAAGGACTTAGCTGGTTAGGATAAAAATCAGTGCCAGCTGCGCGTGTCATCAATCCAAAATTCGTACACGATCGTATAGCATTTCCTTCGCGATCGGCTTTGACTCTAACTGACAAGCTCGGTAAATGCCTGATATTCGAAAAGCAGCTCCAAACTCACCCGAATGGAGATTGAGTACGGGTGGTACATATTCAAACCTGCATCAACAAAAACAAGCAAAACCAAAGCAGTACTGACTCTAAAAAAAAAC
The DNA here is from genome assembly GCA_030545235.1 of Helianthus tuberosus. Taxonomy (NCBI): domain Eukaryota; kingdom Viridiplantae; phylum Streptophyta; class Magnoliopsida; order Asterales; family Asteraceae; genus Helianthus; species Helianthus tuberosus. The sequence goes on from JARYGA010060172.1 coordinate 14,455,745, forward strand.
GACAAAAACTGACTCAAACCAACTAATTTAGACTTATGTACACAAAAAATAAAAATAAGATAAATACTACTAAAAAATCATACAAACTCTACAACTCGGACGGACATCCGAGTACGCAACCCAAACTCTCACGTGCTCATAACCGGGAGGTCCAGTACCTCCTCCTCTCTCTCCTCAGCTGGTCCCTCAACGAAATGCTTCAATCGATGCCCATTGACCTTAAACCTCTGACCGTCCTCATTTTCAACCTCTATTGTTCCGTACGGGAACACCTGCGTAACCACATACGGTCCATGCCAACGCGATTTCAACTTTCCCGGGAACAGCTTCAACCGGGAGTTGTATAGCAACACCTTTTCCCCACACTTGAACTCTTTCACATGTTTCAAGTGTTTGCCGTGCAACGCCTTAGTACGCTCTTTATATGCCCACGACTTCTCATACGCCTCATCGCGTAACTCCTCTAACTCATGAATCTGAAGAAACCGGTTCTTGCCCGCAGCTGGCAAGTCAAGATTTGCTGCCTTCAGTGCCCAGTATGCACGATGCTCTAGCTCAACCGGTAAGTGACACGCTTTCCCATAAACTAACCTAAAGGGTGTGGTCCCAATAGGCGTCCTATACGCGGTACGGAAAGCCCACAGAGCGTCATCCAACTTCTCGGACCAATCAATACGACTGTTTCCGACAGTTTTCTCCAAGATCCTCTTTATCCCTCTGTTCGAGTTTTCCACCTGCCCACTAGTCTGAGGGTGATAAGCCGTTGAAAGCCGATGGGTCACCCCATAGCGTTTCAAGACCTTCTCCATATGTGAATTGCAAAAGTGGGTGCCTCGATCAGATATCAAGGACTTCGGTGTCCCGAACCTAGCAAACAATCTCCTCAAGAATCTCACAACAACCCTAGCATCGTTCGTAGGCAAGGCCTCTGCCTCCACCCACTTAGAAACGTAGTCCACTGCGACTAGGATGTATCGGTTCCCCCTCGACATAGGGAACGGACCCATAAAATCGATACCCCAAATATCAAAGATCTCAACCACCTGGATGGGGTTCTGGGGCATCTCATTACGGGATGAGATATTTCCTGTCCTCTGACAGGCATCACAGCTTCGCACAAACTCATGTGCGTCCCTAAAGATGGTCGGCCAATAAAAACCCGCATCAAACACGCGTTTGGCGGTATAAGCTGCACCATAATGGGCACCATTCGGTCCTTCATGACAATGTCGCAGAACACTACGCGACTCGGACCTAAACACACATCTCCTAATAACCTGGTCCGCACCGATCCTAAACAAATACGGATCCTCCCAAATGTAGTGCTTGACATCCGCAAAGAATTTCTTCTTTTGCTGATACGTCATGCCCTCCACAAGGTCACCTGTAGACAAGTAATTCGCCAGATCAGCGAACCAGGGAAAGCCTTCCTCGTGGGCTTTCAAGAACATCAACACCTCATGGGGGAATTCATCCCCAATCCTATCCTCCCGAGTTTTCTCTATCTCGGGGCTCTCTAATCTCGACAGATGATCAGCAGCGACGTTCTCAGCCCCCTTCTTGTCCCTAATCTCTAGATCAAACTCCTGAAGCAGCAAAATCCATCGAATAAGCCTAGGCTTCGCATCCTTCTTCGCAAACAAGTACCGAAGAGCCGCATGATCCGTGAAAATAACAGTCTTCGACAACACAAGATAAGACCGAAATTTGTCGCACGCAAATACGACTGCTAACAACTCCTTCTCTGTCGTGGTGTAGTTTTCTTGGGCATCGTTTAGGGTCTTGCTAGCGTAGTAGATGGGATGAAAGTGTTTCTCCCTACGCTGCCCTAGAAAGGCCCCAACAGCGAAGTCGCTAGCATCGCACATGATCTCGAATGGAAGGCTCCAATCGGGAGCAATCAAAATGAGAGCACTCACTAACCTCTCCCTAATCAACTCGAAGGCCCTCAAACACTCATCATCGAATACGAATGGCCTATCCTTCTCTAGCAGCTGGGTTATCGGGCGAGCAATCTTAGAGAAGTCGCGGATGAAACGGCGGTAAAATCCCGCATGACCCAAGAAACTCCTAATTGATTTCACAGAAGTAGGCGGCGGAAGCTTGGAAATAACATCAACCTTGGCTTGATCAACCTCAAGTCCCGCCTGTGAAATCTTGTGCCCTAGAACAATCCCCTCTCGAACCATGAAATGACACTTCTCCCAGTTAAGCATCAGGTTCGTCTCCTCACATCGAGTAAGCACACGCTCGAGATTACGCAGACAGTGATCGAAGGAACTCCCAAACACAGAAAAGTCATCCATAAACACCTCCATGGAGTCCTCGATCAACTCATGAAAGATCGCCACCATAGAGCGCTGAAATGTGGCTGGAGCGTTACACAACCCAAATGGCATGCGTCGATACGCGAAGGTGCCAAAAGGGCATGTAAATGTGGTCTTTTCCTGATCCTCTGGTGCAATAGGGATCTGGAAATAACCTGAGAATCCATCAAGAAAGCAATAGAACTGCTGTCCTGACAGTCGCTCCAGCATCTGGTCAATGAACGGCAAAGGAAAGTGATCCTTGCGCGTGGCATCATTGAGTCTGCGATAATCTATGCAAACTCGCCAGCCGGTGACGGTCCGGGTGGGTATCAACTCATTTTTATCGTTGACGACCACTGTCATACCCCCCTTCTTGGGGACCACCTGGACGGGACTCACCTATGCGGAGTCCGAAATCGGGTAAATCAGTCCTGCATCCAGCAACTTAATCACCTCTTTCTTCACTACGTCCTGCATATTAGGGTTTAGCCTTCTCTGAGGCTGAACCACCGGCTTGAACTCCTCTTCCATCAAGATCTTGTGCGTGCAAAACGAAGGGTTAATACCCTTGATATCCATCAGCTTCCATGCAATAACCTGCCTGTGCTCTCTCAAAACACTCATCAGCTTCTTCTTCTCCTCCACCGTCAATCCAGCAGAAATGATGACGGGTAACTGAGATCCCTCGCCCAAGAATGCGTACTCCAGATGAGACGGCAACTCCTTCAACTCCAGGGGAGGGGGTGCCTCAACAGACGGTCTCTTCTTCGAAATCTCCTCCTCCTCGATGACCTCAAACACCTCGAATCTAGGGGAAGGCTCGGTAGCCTGCAACAGAGGGTCCTGCTCAACATCTAACTCAGTGACCCCACTCCCCTGATCATCCTCGCTCACATCATGTGTATCAGACGCGTCTCTCCCACAAATCTCGCTGAGAAGGCCACCCACATGTGACATAAGAGTATCAATAAAGTATAAGGTGTCATCATGCTGCTGGGTATGCCTCATAGAACGCTGAATGTCGAATGTGACCTCATCCTCGTCTACTCGAAGAGTCAACTTGCCATCGTGCACGTCAATGAGTGCTCGTGCAGTGGCAAGGAATGGACGACCTAAAATCAGTGGGATCTCAGAGTCCTCGTCCATGTCAAGGATGACGAAGTCAACTGGAAATATGAATTTGTCGACCTTTACTAGCATATTCTCCACAATCCCTCTTGGGAACTTCACTGATCGATCAGCCAACTGAAGGCTCATGCGCGTAGGAGATGGCTCGCCTAGATTGAGCTTAGCGAAGATGGAATACGGCATAAGATTTATGCTAGCCCCTAGGTCTGCCAGCGCATTGCTGACGATAAGATTTCCGATCAGACACGGAATGGTGAAACTGCCAGGATCAGATACTTTCTTCGGCAGCTTGTTCTGTAAGACAGCAGAACACTCCTCGCTCAGGGTGACAGTCGAAAGATCCTCTAATTTTTTCTTATTTGTAAGAAGATCCTTCAAAAACTTCGCATACTTTGGCATCTTCGCCAAAGCCTCGACGAACGGGATGTTCACGTGCAGCTTCTTCAGCATCTCCATGAAACGACCATACTGCGCCGCGTCCTTACCCTTCACTAGCCTACCAGGGTAAGGGGGTGTCGGCTTATACACCCTCATCGGCTCCTTCTCTGCATCCTTCTTCTCTCATGGAGACCCGCTGGACTGTGCTGTACTTGCTGGGCGCAGCCTAGGGTGCACTTTGCCAGCTGGTGTCTCCATCTCAATCACTTCGTCGACCTCCGGGTCCTCATCGACTACCGGCTCGACCTCAATCACTCCTCGTCCGCTCCTAGTGGTAACAGCCTTCGCAGTGGCATTCGGATTTCCAACAGTGTTACTAGGGAGACCACCTTGAGGTCTCTGGTTCAGCTGATCGGCCAGCGAACCCACTGTCCTCTCCAAGTTCTGTAGTGCAGTGCTCTGACTCTTCATGAAGGTCTCGTGCTCCATGAACCTCGACTGTGTCTCCTGATCTCGAGTATCCTCTCGCGTGATGAACTTTGTAATCAACTGCGTCTGCTGAGCTAAAGTCTCCTGGTTCTTTCTCAACATCTCCTCTATCGTCGGGTTATTTGTACCCGAACTCGCCCCTGCTCCTACTCCTGTGTCCTGAAACAAACTCTGACGCGGCTGAAACCCCGGTGGGTTGTTGTTCTTCCAGCTGAAATTCGGGTGATTCTTCCAGTTCGAATTGTAACGCTCCCTGAAATTTCCTTGATTTCGATTACTCACAAACTCTACCTGCTCTGGCGACTCTTCAGGGGCAATAGGACACACGGCTGTGTCATGCTTCCCTGTGCATATCTCGCATATCTGCTCTTTCTTCACCTGCATCTCCTTCACCTGCTTCTGTAAGGCATCGAGCTGGGCTTGCATAGAAGTGGCAGTGTCAACCTTATGCACGCCCCTCTGTGCAGCCGAAGAATCTCTAGACTCGGGAAACTCATAGCTACTCATCGCGATGTCCTCAAACATCTCGGTACACTCATCTGGCGTCTTGGCGGTCATCAGATTGCCGCCAGCAGTAGTGTTCAGCATATTCCTCGTAGCAGGCGTCACTCCATGATAGAACTTTTCAACTAACGCCCAATTCTCAAACTCGTGATGTGGACATTTAACCAACAGCTCTTTGAAACGCTCCCATGTCTCGTAAAATGATTCTCCTTCCTTCTGACGAAACTCCTGAATCATGCTCCTCAGACGAGCAGTTTTAGAGGGGGGGAAATATTTGCCTAAGAATTTTTCACGCATCCCAGCCCAGGTAGTAATGGATCCAGCAGGAAGAGACTCTAGCCAAGCATGGGCTCGGTCAGTGAGTGAGAATGGGAAGAGACGTAGCTTGCAGGCATCCTCGCTAACGCCTTGCTCCTGAAATGTATCGCAGATAGCTGAAAAACGAGAGATGTGAACATTTGGGTCCTCGGAAGGTAACCCATGGAACTGGACGGTGTTCGTAACCATCAAGATGATCTGAGGTGGAATCCGCCAGCTATTGGTGGCGATAGCAGGGCGGGTGATGCTGGATCGAGCATTGGCCGCGTTCGGCCGGGCGTAGTCTGCGACGACTCGCCTAACTGGTGCGTCGTTTTCGTTATCGTTCATAGCTAAAGCAGAAGATGGAATGTGTACCTGACTAGCTTGAACGGTGCGAAGGCGCGTGTGAAAATCTCGCTCAGGCTCAGAAGAAGCAACGATCGAAGGCGGTCCCTGTGAACGAGTGTGGTGCATAAAATGAGAAGAATACTAATCTAAGTACTAAAGCAAATCTAGCCCTAAAGGCACAAATTGCAAGCAAAAGGGCACCTAAGGCAATGGAAATCTATGAAAGCAAATAAACAACTAAATAGACGACTCGGGTCATTCTCTAAAGTGCCAGTGTCCCCGGCAACGGCGCCAAAAACTTGATGTGTGAAAATGTGTATATTAAATTCGAACAAGTTTTAAAAATGGAATCACAACCTAAACCACACACAATCGGCAAGTGCACCGGTCGCAGTGTAGTGTAGATGGCAAGACCGGATATCAATCCGTGGACACTATACGCAAACTTTAGATAATGAACCTCTATCGAATATATAGTTAACTTTTAGATTTGTTTTGAAGTGATTTTTAATAATTAAATAATAACTAAATTAAATAAGAAGACGTAAGAAACAAAGCAAGCAAACGAAGCAAACACGCGAGCAAATTGTGATCAAATATATATGAGATAAAGGCTACCTAGGTGTCGAATCCCTAGAATCATGCAATGCTAATGTGACAATGATAACGGTTAAATATCTATTTCCCTCAATTGACCCCCCGCTAGAGATGTCCCAAATGAAGAAGCAAGACTAAATGTGAAGTGCTAGAACGAACCGGCTCGAGCTATCGATACCAAATCCTACAAAAATAGAATCCTTTTAACCTCAGAGACAGTTATGTTAAGAGAAGATCCCAAAATCGCAAAGCAAACCCAACTTTGATAATTGAAATCCTAGGAAACCTTAATTACGATGCAATAAACGAGCCCGAGCTATCGGTCACCCAATCTACCCACCAATAATTAGCTAATAACCTAGCTCACCCTAATCGTCTTTCGAGTCACAAGATGAGGATGCAAGTTTTAATATAGTGATTTTAATTATTAGTCAACTTGGTCAATTTCTCAACACAATACCTAACCCGAAAATCCTAAGATAACCGAATTAAATTAAATTCTAAGTCTAGGGGGAATTTCTTCGTGCCTAAACCGCTGAATTTATTGACTAATAAAATAACCAAAACATACCAACATGCAATATCAAGATCAATATCAAAGAAAAGTTATGTAAATCACATCAAATAACCGAAAACATGTCACAAACGCATTACAATCCTCTAGTTCATCAAAACCTAGGTAGTTATGAAGTTTAGCTACTCATAATATTCAATAAAACAACTGAACAAGGTCTGAAAACAACTGAAAACATGGTTCAAAGCGAATAGAAACCGAAAAACTAATGTTTAACGAACCCGAATTGCTCAAAACTCGAACCGAAAGCTTCCAAGACCCTTGCACAGTTCCAAGATGCTTCAAGTTCGTCCCAAAGTGCTCCAATGTCGTCTGGTGTTGCTGCCGTCTTCCCTTGCTTCTAAATTGCCGCCAATGTCTGTTGACTTTCTTGTGCCTCTCGAAAACCAATTATAGCAATAATAATCGTAGGAATTGGCCCCCTCTTCACGTCAATATGCATATGTATATATAATATCCTTTCAATTCCATTAGGGTTTTTCCACTCACGTAAACTTTTGTATATGGATCAATAGGATTCTTTTTTTTTTTTAAATATTTGATCCATTAATTTTACTTCAAAGGCCCAAAAAATAGAAGTATCAATCCCCATTTGATATTTCGTGAATTTGTATGGGAAATTAGCGGCCCACTGTAATGATATTAATATGTAGGGTAAAGATCAAATAGGAAGTTTATTTTGGCTAGGAAGTATAGGAAGCAATCTTAGCCGTTCATCATATTTTTTTAAATTTTTGTACGCGGTGGCATTTTCGTCTTTTTACATTATCATATCTTCGTTCTAATTCAATTACAGATTCTGTTACTTCTTTTCTTAGTTCATCACTCTCATAACATAATTGAAGGTTCTGTAACCCTAAATCGCCGTCGATTGCAAATTCATCTCTTTTCAAACATTAATCTTGTATCGTTCGTCAATTCGATAACTTCAATGTCTTCTTCAAACTCTGCTGGTATGTTTAGCTTCAATTCGGAGTAAAATTTTGTTATTTTTTCTGAATTTCTTTGTTTTACGTTTTATAATTCGTGGTTCTGTAAGTAATATTTGATTTTTCATAAGTTTAATAGTTATTGTTGTATAATTAAACATAATTTGTTTGTTTTTTTTCTTCATCATTTATTGCGTTTTAGTGAAGAGTTGCGTTTTATGATATTAATTAAATTGTATGAATATAAAACTTTTATTTTTATGTTATATAAAGCTTTAATTGTCTATAACTGTTATTGTTGTACAATGTTTTGTTTATTCATCATTTTATGCGTTTTACTGAATGTATTGCGTTTTATGATTTTTTAGATAATAGTTCATATACAAACCTTAAAGGTTTGTATTTCATATATTATTATTAACTTATTTTTGTGATTTAATATTAAAAACATTATTATATAGGATGTATTGCGTTTTATGATTATTTGTTATGTGTTTCAGATCATATGATGCGTTTTACTGATGCTGTTGCTTTTTATGCTTTTTATCCATATTAGTCTATATATAAACTTTAAATGTTTGAATTTTAAATTTTTATTAATATATTTTTTGGTTTATCAATAAAAACATTATTATGTAAGATGAATTGCGTTTTAAAGTTTTTTTTAATTGTTTCAGATAACATTTCCAAGTGGGAGGAACGTGTATGCATAAACAGTGGAAGAAAGTTTTTCAAACCTAAAGTCAGTGGATCCATTACACCTGCTGTTGGAATGTTTTTTAAGTCATTTGATGAGGCTTTTGCGTTTTATCAGAGATATGCACTTGCTGCAGGTTTTTCTGCAAGAAAAAATACCTCTTGAAAAAATGGTGATGGTTTAGTGAAAATAAGATATATTGTCTGTTCAAAAGAAGGATTTCATGTTAGCAAAGAAATAGATTCTGGTTCAGTTGAGAATAGTAAAAAGATTGTTAGACGTAATAGAGGTTCAAAAAGAGTTGGATGCAATGCTCATGTGAAATTAATATTAGAGAACAATAATATGTATAAAATCTACTACTTTGAAGAAGAACATAATCATATCTTTGTGGAAGATGAAGATATTCATTTCTTGCCGGCTGCACGAAGTATCGATTATGTGAAAGAAAGTTTTATATCTGGATTGTCTGCAATCAATATTGGACCTGTTAAAGCATTCAATATTATGAAAACAATGTATGGTGGTTTTGGTGAAGTTGGTGCTAGTAAAGTTGATTGTAAGAATTATAGAAGGGATTTGAATCTTTATATCGGAGAGTATGATGCAGAAATGGTAGTTAGGCGTCTTATTAGGAAGAAAGAATGCTGTCCTGGTTTCACATGTGATTATGTTATTGGTGAAGATAGAAGATTGAAAGGGCTTTTCTGGGCTGATGAGCAATCAAAAAAAAATTATACAGTTTTTGGTGACATTTTTTGGTTTTGATGCTACTTATAAATCAAACAAGTAAGTTTTTTTTCATTTATTGCGTTATATATTCTATTGCGTTATACATGCTGTTCTAATTTTCTAATGCTTTTTTAATTTGTTTTTTATGCAGGTATGATTTGGTTTTTGTTCCATTTACTGGTATTGATAATCATTATAGGAATGTCACATTTGGTGGTGCATTACTTGGTTCGGAGACTGCAGATTCTTATAGATGGCTTTTAAGGTGTTTTGTTAATGCTTTTGGAAGTGAGCCTAAAGTTGTTGTTACAGATCAAGATGCTGCAATGAAGAGAGCTATTAAGGATGTACTTTCAAGAAGTAGGCATAGGTTATGTATGTGGCACATATGGGAGAAATTGAAGACAAAGGTATTAACTGCGTTTTATGATATAACAAACTGAAATTTTAATTGTTTTATTATTGCGTTTTATGTATTATACAATAAGATCACCAAATATTTTTATCAATAGAATTACAAAACAATTGCGTTTTACCATCAATTCATTATGTTTATCATTTTCAATATATTGTTTTTAAATTATTGCGTTTTATGTTTTATAATATTATTACTTTTTTATTCAGGTTGGTCCTGTTTTGTCTGCAAACACTGATTTTAATACAAGAATGACTCATGTTGTTTGGAATGATACTATTAGTCCAGAAGATTTTGAAACTGAGTGGCATTCAATAATGTCTACTTTTGGATTGGAAAATCATGAGTGGTTAAAAGATATGTACGATCTTCGATTTGACTGGATTCCTGCTTATTACCATGGAGAGGATTTGGCTGGTCTTATGCGTACTACTTCGAGATGTGAAAGCGAGAATTACTTCTTTGGTCAGATTTGCAATCCAAGATGTACACTTGTTGAATTTTTCACTCATTTTGAGACTGCAATGGATATTCAAAGGCATGAGCATAGGAGGAATGATCATGATACAAGGTATATTGAGTCTAAGCCCTGGAGTGACTTTGTATTGGAGAAACAAGCATCAGAAATATACACCAAAACAATTTTTAAGGATATTCAGATTGAAATTGATGCTGCCATTACAAAGTGTATGTCAAAGTCTCTTGATATTGTGGGTGATGTTCAATATTTTGAAATAAAGGATTTCAGACAGCCATGCACATCTTTTTTGAAGGTATTTTTTAAATTTATATATTTTTAAATATCTATTGCGTTTTATTATTCCATCTTTCATTGCGTTTTATCATTATATGAAAATATAGTTTTATCTGTATTATAATTAAGATTCATTGCGTTTTATATTTCATTTCACTAATTTTATATAGCTTTTTAATCTTATTTACAGGTGCAATACAGCAAACAAGAAGATGGATTAACAATAAGTTGTTCTTGCAAACGGTTTGAACAATTTGGTATATTATGCCGGCATATATTTTACGTTTTACGGTATGATGATATAAATGAGTTTCCTAGAAGATATGTTCATAGAAGATGGATGAGAGATGTTGTTTCTGTTGGATCAAATCATTCAAATATTCGGTTTGATGAAATTGGTAGGAATAGTGAAATTGATAAAGTTTATAGAGAAATCGTTGTTGCAAATGAGTATGTGGTTAATAGGCTGGTTGGCGATATAGATGAGTTGTGTCGTTACAGGGATCATATTAAAAGTTATATTGATAAAGCGGATGAGGTTATGGTTGCTGCGCCGCCTCCTAGTCGCAAAGAAAGATTTGTTGAAATTGGAGGGAACATAGAAAAATCAGATTCTATTATTCGTGTGCCGATCAAAACAAGGACCAAAGGATGCGGTGTACAAAAAAGGATCAAGTCAAATCGTGAGATTGCAATTCAGAAATCATCAAAGATCCAGAAATCGTGCCGTGTATGTGGTGAAAAAGGACATAACAGTCGCACATGTAAAGATAAGGTTTCTTCTAATGCTATAGGTTCTAGCAATGCAATGTAATTATGTATAGAAATTCTGACAAAATCAGATATCAATAAGTAAAAAAAAATTTGTCATTGCGTTTTATGATGTATATGTTTCATCTCATTTTATTACTGAGTTTTATAATATCCTTCATATTTATCAGTATGTTTTGGTTAATTGCGTTTTATCATACCAACAATATATTGTAATTGCGTTTTATACCTGAACAATATAATTTAAATTTTATTTTTTGATTAATGCGTTTTATTGTAACATAGATCATAGAACAAATTAAACACGAAATGATGACAACACTAAGATTCCAAAAGGGATTTCCAAATCACATGTCAGCTTTTTTTGGAAAGTTGCGTTTTATGATAACAGTATATTGTTATTCCGTTTTATAGATAGAACAATATACTTTAATATGTTTTTTTTTATTATTGCGTTTTATTGTAACACATATTAAACATAAAATTAAACAAGAAATTCAAGTAGATATAATAAACATTGCGTTATATAGATAATGATAGTTCTAAACAAAGATGATTTTTTCAAACAACAAAAATAACAAAAATAACTAGCATGATCAGCTTCATGGATCAAAGTTTGTTTCTTCATCGGATGAAAACCCTAAGCTTCCATCAGGGATTTCTTCATCACTTTCAGATTCAACCCAAAGTTCAACCTGTGAGAGTACTGCGTTTTGAAGCTTCTCTGCAAATTTGCTAGCAGAGTTGTTGATGATTGGTATTTCGGATAACTGCTTCAAAAAACTTATATCCTCACTGGTAGATATGTCCTTTGGGTCATACATCTCCACATCACCATCGTCCCAAGTCACTGAAACTTTGAAAGTTTCTTCAATGAACTCCCAAGATGTAACCTGGGGATCTTCAGTTTCTGTTTGATTCGGATTACCATATCTTTTGTGTAGAATTCTGAACAGTGCGGCTGTTTGATCTGTGTAACAAGAAGGTGGTATACCTATTTCGTTCATCCTTTTCAAAACATTTTCATTGCAGTTTTGAAGGACAGAAGCAACGGAATGGTATTTTATTTTTTTTCCATCAAGGAATTGAAGAAAGAAATTGCCTCTTTTAACCCACCAAACTGATAGTTGTTGATTATCCATTTTAGGGTTTGTGTGTGTTGGGTATTTTGGTGTTTTTTGGTGTATGATGAGAGAAATGTGAAAATAGTTTAGGGTTTCTGTTCTTATATAATCTACTGGTAGAGGAATTTGAATCAATTTGTCTTAATAATAATAATGATTATTTTTTATTTTTTTCTTTTAATTGATATTTCCATCATACATACAGTATTTATATCAGGAATCTAAAAGGCTTTTTAAGGCTTTTGGTCTAATCATTTCTTGTCATTAAGATATCAGTTTATTTTATTTGTTTTTTGTGTTTTATAAATTTAAAAAAAAAAATCAATGCGTTATAAATATATTGCGTTATATGTTTGGAAAAGAATAATTAGAAAAAATATTGCGTTTTATAGTTTTTAGCATTTTAATACATTGTAATAATTTAAAAAGACAATAGCATATATTAAAATGTTGCGTTTTATAAATTTTATATATTTGTATAAATTGTTTACAAAATAATGATTTAATATTTTTAAATGATACATATTGCGTTTTAAGATAACAAAAAAATAACTGGTATTTTAAAATAAAAAACATTGCGTTTTATAGTAAGTAGCATTTTTAACTCAAAGTAACTAGCAAGATCAAGAAAATAATGATTTATATAAAAACCAAGATAAATGAAAAAACATTGCGTTTTATAATAAGTATCATTTCAAAATCAAAGTAAACCAGCAAGAGCAAGCCTGTCTTTAATCCTATCTAAACTAGTTTCATAAGATTGTTTTTTAAGTTTCGCACTGAGGTCTCGAAACGTCTTTGAGTCTTCAATAACATAATCTCTTTGTTCGTTGATTTCGTGCAATAATATCTTTGCGATGAACTTTCTTCTTAAATCTTCAAGTTGTGCGGTCTGCTTGTTGACTGGTTTTTTGTTTTTAACCTTCTTGATATTTGCAGGTACTTCATATTCCACGTTAAACCCACAATCCCATTTTTCGACCGGTTCTCCATTATAACATTCCATATGACGCATTGTGAATATACCACAATCAATGCCATTATGTTGTGTCCTCCATTTCATCTGCATTCTAACAGGGATTATTCCCTTTATATCATCTGCTTTTTCATGTCCAACAGATTTAAGGTAAGCTGCCAAAGCATCCCTCTATAGAAAAAAAAAAACAAAAAACAAAACAAAAAGATTAGGTGGTTTATAATTGTGTTTTAAAAGCATAATTAAGAATACTTACTGTATTTTCAGGGACATTTCCATATTTAGATTCATTTGTTTCTTCTTTCGCACTGTTGTCAATGATGAATATTTGTTTCTCTTCAAGATTGAAAGATATAACAAAGAAATGCTGTATATGGAGAATCGGGACAAGGATAATTTTAAAATCCTTTATGCTTTTTAGCTTTGCACCTTTAAGAATTTTTTCTATGTTCATTGTGAATGCTTTTATCATCTTTCCTTTATTTTCAGATTCTTCCTTGTTACAATTTGGTAAAGCCTGTATAAAATAGAACAAATTAACATATTATTGCGTTTTATGAAGGTAAATAAACATAGAGCTGCGTTTTATGAAGTTAATAAAACATACAGCTGCGTTTTATAAAACATCATTCAAACAAAGAAATCATTGCGTTTTATTAAAGAAATAAAAATTCTATTGCGTTTTATAAAACATAATTCAATCAAACTTCAAAATTCTTCATTATACGAATAAGAAAAATTGCGTTTTAAATATCATACCAGCATTCGAATAGTACAGAAAAATCGTGGAGATTTGTTGTCTTTTGATCTTCTTTTTTCTTCTTCATTCAAAATATAAGACCAACAATTGATTACTTCTCCGGTGATTTCCAATCCTGGCCTCATTGTTTCAGCAGCATATCTATATAGAAATGCATGTTCTTTAATTTCAAAGAGAGTATCCCTGCAAAAAAAATATAATAATAATAATTAAATTATAATATTTTGATTTTTGTTTTTTTGTTTTAGTGTATATAAATGAATTTTTACATCATTTCTCCTTTTGCATGGAACGCATATCCCGATATGTTGTTTTCGTGTGCTGTTCTTGATTCCTTCATTGCTACTTGTCTTAGATAATATGGTGAACAAAATACTTCAGGAACATTTTTCTCTCGATCTGGTCGTACCATCTTTGTGATTATTTCTTCTGTTTTGCTTATATCAGTTGTTGGTTGTTCTTGATGAACTGATTTTGCAGGTGTTTTATACTGATCTTCTTGTGGGTGTAGGAATGATGTGTTTTGAAGTAGATCACTGATTTCCTTTTCAGTATCCTGTTCTTCAATTCTATCAAACATTGTTTGTATTCCAGTAATTTGAACATCTTGTTCGATTGTTTTTTTTTCAGATTCCGCTTGAATTTCAGTTTGTTCACCGTGTCCAGTAGCATCAACTTCAACTTCATTTTCATCAACATTTGAAGACAACTGAGAAATTTTCAAATCAAAGGATGGTACCTCATCATCATTAAATTTCTTTTGATTTGATTTTTTTTCTTCTTCATCTGTCTTTTTGATAATCTCCAACATTAATGATGGAGTTTCTTCGCTAAATGATGATTGTACCATTGAAGGTTTTTCAATGTGTGTTTGCAGAACAGATGCAGGTTCATTCTCACTGATTGTTTCTGGATTGGATGATTGAACTAGAGGTGAGCTATCCTCATTGCGTTTTACAATCAATGGTGTTGAAATGATTTGATTTTCAGTGTCTTCATTTTGGCTCAAATTTAGAAATCTTGATGGTGTTTCAATCATAGTTGAATCAATATTAACTTTCTGGTGCTTTTTTGCTTGATGGTGGAATTTTTCAATCAATGACACCCATTCGTTAACTTTGTTATGAAGAGCTTCACTCGTTGGATTTTCCTCCACAATCTCATCTATGCGTGATTGAATGCTTTCGAAAACTTCTTCAATTCCTTTAAAATGTTGATCCAAAGCAGTCACAAGATATTCTTCATGTGATTTTTTATCTTTAATGTTCTTCATATTTTCATCGCCACTTTTTGTTGAATGAATGTCAGAAAGACCTTCACTTTGATTTTGTGATGGTATGAAATTACGCAGTCGGCTTTGACTGTCTACCCACATTTTATCTTTATTTCCTATTGATGGTTTAATGAAGAATTGCCCCCATGATCCTCCACTTTCTGTATTTGTTTTCTCAGTTTCATTTGTTATAATTTGGCTGTTTTGAACATTCTCTTGATTCTCTTGATCAATCCAGTCTGTTGCAGCTTTAAGTAAGGAGATTGGTTGTTCTTCAGCATCGTCTTCATGTTTTTCTTCAGATTCATCTTCAAAAATTTCTTCGTTTTCATTCTCGGATTCACTTGGATAAACATAAAATTCATTCTTTTCATCTTTCTTTTTTTGTTTAGTCTTTCTCACTTTTTTAACTTTATCATTTACAAGACATCTGCCGTCATTTTGTGCAGCAATTTCCAATTCATCTTCAAATTCTTGTAATGTTGTAGAATCAATTTTATCAAGTGAGAACTCTTCAGTGTTTTCAGTATCATCAAATCCTTGTTTTTTGTATGCATATAGTATCTGTATGATTCATTGCGTTTTAGATAAATAATAAATTCATAATTTGTTGCGTTTTAAAATATAAATCATTGTAAACAAATTAAAAAACTATTGTTTTGTAACTTTAAATATATTGCGTTTTACAAAAACATTGCGTTTTACTCAAGCAAAGAAGAGTTTTAAAGAAACAAATAACTTAAATAAACAAAAATGAAAGATAATTGCGTTTTAAAATATACATTGCGTTTTATAAAGTCAAGTTTTAAACAAACAAATAATATAAACAAGCAGCCTAAACAAGCATTCAGCAAATATGTAGCAATAATGAAAGATCAGATTTCATACCGCTAACAATGCAATAGGTCCATTGAAGAGCTTCTCATTTCCAGGCCATTGTCTTCTTGTACGCTTTAAAACGGTCAGCATATATTCACACCAATTAAAATCCTGGGTTTTTTTGTCACTTTTCATTGATGGCAGGAATCTTTGATTAACATTACTACTCTGCATTGCCTCCGCCATGATCGTAAAAAAAAATAACCAAGAAATTCAGTTTGAACAATCTTCCAAGCTCATTTCTTGATTTTAAATAAGTAATCAAGTTGTGCGCATACATTCTTTGCAAAATATCTTTGGGGAATTGACCGCGCCAGAATTTAATTATAAGATCAGTGTCTTTTGGTCTCAGTTTTTCCACAATCTCTGTTTTTCCATTTGGTATTTGAAATACCTTTTGGATGAATTCAGCTGTGATCTTAATCTTTTCATCTCCAATATTTATCTCATCATTTTCAGCATCAAAGTTTTTTACCAGCCAATATCCGAATTTGCGTGGAACTGAATGCAGCTTGAATTTTAGTATGCTCTCAAACCCTATTTCTCTAACAACATTCCTTTGCTCTTTTGACAAACCTTCAATATAATCTTTTAGATTATTGACTGCACATCTAATGTTAATTTTTTTTCCGTCGTAATCATAATATGGTTGTTGTTCTGGTTGTTCTTTTGTTTTATCTTTCCTCTGTGATCTCTTTGGTTTTGATTCTGCCTTTTCCTTCTTTTGATTTTTTGTCAGGTTAACTCTTGGTTGTGGATCAACAAAATCATCATCTGATACATTGAATTGTGTTAAAAACATATATTTTTTTCATGAAATATGTTAAATGCGTTTTATGTTACCTGAATTTACTTGTTGTTGATTGGAAGTATGCAGAACAATTGCTCGACTAGATTTTTCATCCAATGAATCAGAAACTGTTTCTTCTGATGATTCTATCACCACTTTCTTTCTTCGCCTTTTTTGTTTTTCCTGTTGTTGTTTTTCCTCTTGTTTTTTAACTTTAAATAGAATAATGAAACAATGTCAATTAACAAATTTATGATAAAACGCATTAGCTAACACCATAAAGTTAAAAGCAGTGATTCACAGGTTTAAGATAAAACGCAATACTTTACATCATATTATTTAACACACCAAATTAACATTACATAATCTCATTTGTTTTTTATGATTTATTAATGTAAAACGCATTAGTCAACAATGTCAATTAACAAATTTATGATAAAACTCTCTAGCTAACACCATAAAGATAAAAAGCAGTGATTCACACAGGTTTAAGATAAAACGCAATACTTTACATCATATTATTTAACACACCAAATTAACATTAAATAATCTCATTTTGTTTTTTATGATTTATTAATGTAAAACGCATTAGTCAACAATGTCAATTAAGAAATTATGATAAAACGCATTAGCTAACACTATAAAGATAAAAAGCAGTAATTCACAGGTTTAAGATAAAACGCAATACTTTACATCATATTATTTAACACACCAAATTAACATTACATAATCTCATTTTGTTTTTTTATTAATATTAATATAAAACGCAATAGTTAACAACACATGTATCTCAGCAAATTCATAGATAAAACGCAATGTAGTAAAATTCGATTACAATTATCATAATAATAATCTCATTGTTTCTGCAAATTTATTTAGGTAAAACGCATTAATTCACAATATATAAATCCCGTAAGCAGCATTAGTATCTTAGATCATAGTTTTAACATAAAACGCAATATAGTCTGTGGTAACAAAAATGTTAAGATAGGGGATGATATTACTCATTAACTATTTTTCGGAACGGATATGATATATTAGGTCTATTGTACTTCATAAAACGTAACATGAATTCAGTTAAAGAGCAAAAAATAGATAAATATACCATTGTCTGAAATATCTTTTCGTTTTCTAGTTCTTTGTTGTTTGATTGTTGATTTTCGGCTAATATTTTCTTGTTCATCAATGTTCTCTTCAGCTGTTGATGTTTTTCGCTTCTTTGATGATTTAGGGTTTTCAGAGACTGATTTGTTTTGAGTAACTCGAATGTAAACCTTCAAATTATCTCTCGACGACGCCATGAACTTCAATGGAGTATGATTTTCTCAAATTTCTGTATGTGTTTGATCGTTCAATGGAAGTGTAAAACGTAATGCACTTTGTTTCGAAGCGTTTCTGTGTATAATCAACGGCGGTTATTTTGAAATTTGACGATAATACCCCTGAAACTCCGGAGAGCGTGTTTAAATGACAGTTTTTAATTTGATTTTGATCTTGACCGTAGATTGTGGAATTGGACGGTTATGATTACTTCCTATCCTTCCTAGCGAAATAAACTTCCTATTATATCTCCACCCTTAATATGTATAGGGGTTGGTTCCGGTACAAGCCATATTTATCGAAAAATGGCTGTAATTTTTTATTCGGTCTCTGGCGATCTATTCCACTTAACTGGCTGGTTACTTCTTTATTACTCGTTTTCGCTCCATTTGCGCCAGGACCTGCCAAAACACCAAATAATGTAATATAATACTAAAAACTAAATAAAACAAATAAAAACTACACAAAAACTATACAATTTACACGGGACAAATATGTATATTTTACCACACATCACATACCTTGATCGCGGGGGTACATCCTGAAGTGGGACACACTAGTATATCAGTAATAAAATTACCTTAACGTATCATACGGTAATGGTACTTGAAATTTTCATGCATTTTGTTTAAGTGGACAAACATATTGGTAATCGTCTTGGACTGCTTTTCAAGAAAATAAAAAAAAAGGATTAACTACAAGTGTGAAACAGTTTGATGTTGCTGATATGATCTTCTTACACATGATTCTCACAAAAAGATGAAATTGTAAATATGTTTGAGTTTTGTTTAGTTGTTTTCTTTATAAATTAAAAAAAACAAAAATATTTTTTTTGGAGACTTCCATATTGAACTGACAAGTTGTTGTTTTTTGCATATCTAAGATAAATTATGGTTTATCTTTAAATGTGAAAAAGACTAATGGTTTTTCGAGATGCTTGCTTGTGTTTCTAAACAGATTGATGCAGTTATCAAAATGAAGTGGATAATACAAGTAAAGTGCAAATTGAGAGTGAAGCAAAGAACGTGTGAAGATGCATGGTAGGATCCTTCTACTACATTGCAGAGAGAAAGTGATATGGAAGAGTTGGAGCTTACTTGCTTAACCAAAGATTGCTAACTAACTGATCTACAACGAATGAAAGTTTTGGAGATTGGAAGCATCAGCTAAGGGGGAGTCTGTTGATGTCAGAAGCTGTGTAGCTGACGCTATCCAAAGACCAAAAGAACACAAGATGTTTGAAGACAAAGTTACACTATGAAGCTATTGTCAATGGGGAGTCTGTTGGTGCATATTCGGTGACAACAGCTTAATAGTTTGATTATTTAGTCTTTTGATATTTTGTAATGGGCTTATCTTATTGGTTAGTGAGTTATTTGTTGTAATGGGCTTGGAAAATGGCCTAGCCCAATAGGAAGCCTAGTTCACAGACATGTGATATATAAACATGTTTTGTGATTAGAGTTAAAAAAAGGATAAGAGAATTCTAGAGAGAGAAAGTAGAGAGAGAGTAAGAGATTTCAAAATTTGGGTTTAGCAAGATCACAGAGATAGGCTGTGAGGTTGTGAGGTCTTGAATTGATTGTAAAACTTCTAGTTTGGATAATCAATAGAAGACCCGTTTGATTGAATTCTGTTTTCTACTTGTTTCTGTAACAAATCTGATCTAGGGGATTCCGCACTCTAGGTTAGATATACAATTCCCAGTAAAGGATTGTGACTGTAATTATTGAAGTTAAAGGGTATCTGTTGCAACCCGCTACAAACATATAGGACGAAAAATGTAATTTACCCTTAATTTTGGGCTTAGAATAACATAAATATTGGGCTAAGCCCAATACCTTAAATCCATGGGCAAAGGCATATTTCCTAAAATACTTATAAAAGCCCACTTACAATACTAACATGGACTAGGCCCAATAGCTTATAGAACTTGGGCTAGGCCCAAATGCCATAAAATATGAATTAAGCCCAAAACACTAAATTGTGGGCTAAGCCCAAGGTAAAATGCATGTATATTTTTATAAATATATATTGTACAAGTACACGTATAAATACGGTATACTTACACGTATAATACGGTATACCTACGCGTATAATACGGTATACCTACACGTATAAATATGGTATACGTACACATATAAAGCACACAAATACAAGTATACATACGGTATATGTATATGTATAAGAGACTCTAGTACATGATGATATACACAAATACACTTGTTGAAGTGTACTCTCTCACTAAGGTTGTATGCATACGACAACGTATTTCGACGTTAAAAATAAATATTTTCAACACTTTTTACACATATATTTGTGTAACAAATATAAAGTCTCGAATCAAAGTATACCAGAAACAAATGCCAACATATTACTAAAATACACAAGTGTTCCAAGAACGAAATGAAAATAATAAACGTTCAAGATGAACAACGAGTACAAGGTCTAGGAAGGACCGACGTGTCTAATGAGTTAGAACCCTTGTAGGTTAACTCGCATTTACGGAACACGTTGATTGAATATCTCTCTATCAGGAACACAAAGTTGTGAGTTCATGTCCCCCTTTTTCTTTTAACGTTTTCGGTTTTACAACTCTCGGGGGGAAATACATGTTAACAATGGTATGATTAGGCTATGGAATGAATTCTTGGATCACGTGCGAATAGGCGCTAACTTAGGCACCATTAATCCTTTTAAGGACCAGGAAACAGGGGGTAGATCTATCGGGTATGGGCGAGCCCCACTCACGGTCCTTGTGTTGCCACTTAGAAGTGAATCGACACTTAAATCGTCTACCGGGTTGAGTGCTTTCTATGTCGGCACACATATTAATGTCCTTGCAAAACATTAATGATCATTACATTCATATACGCTCTACATACCTACTTATAACACTTGAACTTTCAAATGTTTTTGAGATTAATTTGATACTTACGAACTTAAAACACATGAACCCGCTCAACTGTTGTTGATGTTTTCAAACTTACATGTATTTCAGGGAACTAATGGGACTTTGGTGCTGGTATTTACTACGAAGCTTTTGGATTACAAGTTATCGGTGTCATCCCTTTCGGAGGGTTTGGTCCATATATCTCATCTTCAATGAGATATAGGATGCAAAGCCTTATGTTTTAATCTTATGTCAAACTCGACTTTTGTAAAACTTATAACTTATGTTGTTTGTATTTTAAATAACTTATGGTGTGTACTTTTAACTTATGTCAATGGATGAACATCGTATGTTTTTAATCTTGTAGTTGTTTACTTATATCGTATGCGATGAAAACTAATCAAGTTCACACCGCATGCTTCCGCTAATAGACGGGTGTGACAGATTGGTATCAAAGCTTCGATTGTAGTGAACTAGGATTCCTTCTTGAGTCTAGTCTACAATCACTAGGATCCTCTCACGAAAACATTTTGTTTTTGTAAAATGTTTTTCATTGCATATACAAAGGCACCAAGATCCGTTAATAAAACTCTTTTCAAGGAAACAATGCGAGGACATTAATTGGGGCATAGTCTATATGGGATAGACTTGCCAAACCAGAACTGAAACGCACAAGAACAATGTGATTACATGTGATATGCTACATTTATTTGCCTATGTATATAACAAGTAATGTTATTATTTATTGATATTTATTGATATATATATATATATATATAGGGAGGGGCTCATGCGAGAACCACCCTTATTGTGAGAACCTTGAGAACCAATGTGAACACAACCTAAAATAGCTAAAAAAACCTAACCCCCACCCCCCCCCCCAAAAAAACCTAACCCCCCCCCCCCAAAAACCTACCCCCCCCCCAAGCTAAAAAAAACCCTAAAAAAACCTAACCCCACCCCCCCCCAAAAAACCTAAACTCCCCTCCCCCACCCCCCAAAAACCTAAACCCCCCCCCCAAGCTAAAATGCTAAAAACTAAACCCCAAAAAAACCTAAAAAAATCTAAAAAAAATCTAAAAAAAATCCAAAATTTTTTTTTTGATTTTTTTAATATTTTTAGGTTAAAATCGCTACTTTTCGAAACAAAAAAAAATTTAAAAAAAAAATTAAATTTTTTTTTTTTTGGGTTCGAAAATTAGCGATTTTAACCTAAAAAATATTAAAAAAATCAAAAAAAAAAATTTTGTGTGATTTTTAGCTATTTTTAGGCATTTTTGGTTGTGTTCACATTGGTTCTCGCGGTTCTCGCAATAAGAGGTGGTTCTCGCATGATCTTCTCCCTATATATATCAATTTTTTTTTAATATTTTTTATTTAAAAATCGCTACTTTTCAAAGCAAAAAAAAATATATTTTTTGCCACTAAAAGTAGCGATTTGAGCATAAAAAATATTAAAAAAAATTAGATTTTTTTTTTACTTTTTTAGATTTTTTAGGTTTTTTGGGGGTTTAGTTTTTAGCATTTTAGCTTTGGGGGGGGGGGGGGGGGTGGGGGGTTTAGGTTTTTGGGGGGTGGGGGATGGGGGTTTAGTTTTTTTTGGGGGGGGGGGGGTTGGGTTTTTTTTAGGTTTTTTGGGGGTTTTAGTTTTTAGCATTTAGCTTGGGGGGGGGGGGGGGTTAGGTTTTTTTTTTTTTTGGGGGGGGGGGGGGGAGGTGGGGGGTTTAGGTTTTTTTTTGGGGGTGGTGGTTAGGTTTCTTTAGGTTTTTTTAGTTATTTTAGGTTGTGTTCACATTGGTTCTCGCGGTTCTCACAATAAGGGTGGTTCTCGCACGAACTCCTCCCTATATATATATGGGGATGGATCATGAGAAAACTAGTTTAAATGAGAAAACCAAAAAACTAACCAAAAAAGCCTAAAAAAACCTAAAAACATACCAAAAACTTTTTTTTTTTACAAATTTTTATAGAAAAATCGCTACTTTTTATGTATGGAAAAAAAATTTCAAAAAAAATTTCAAATTTTTTTTTTTTGGTTGTACTACACATGTGCACTAATACATAAAGCTTAAACCACTTAACCCACCCCCCACCGACACCCCCCAAAAACCTAAACCCCCCACCCCCCAAAAACCTAAATTCACCCTCCCACCAAAAGCCTAACCCCCCACCCCCCAAAAACCTAAACCCCCCCACCCCACCCTCCCGAAAACTTAAAACTAAACCCTAAACATAAACCCGAAAAAAACCTAAACCCCCATCCCCCACCCCCCAAAAACCTAAACCCCCCTCCCCCCCACACCCAAAAACCTAATCCTAATCCTAAACCTCCGAAAAAACTAACCCTAAAAGCTAAACTAGACTCAAAAGGCTAATTTTAAGCATGTAATGCAATTGTAGTACATGTTATATTGCACATGTGCACTACTATAATAATAGTATTGAAAACAAGACGACACCATAAATCTTTTTTTATGTCATAAAAAATATGCTCGAATATACTTGAATGAAAGATACAAAAATTTGTGATCTTATGGTGCCATTTTTGTTTTAAAATGATAACGTATGGAGAAATGGGAAATGTTTGAAAAGTTATATATATATTTTTTTTCCAATTTTACTCCTCCTTCATTAAAAGTCCCCCCCCTCCTTCATTAAAAGTCTCCCCCCTCCCTTTTAGTGGTTTTTAGTTAGTTTTCTAGTTTTCTCATTTATATATAGTTTTCTCATGATCCTCTCCCATATATATATATATATATATATATATGTGCGTGTGTGTTGTACGGATTGTTTTTGCCAGGGTGCTATGGCCTCATCTACTAGTAGTGGCATTTACGACGATCACGACCACATGGACGTATCATCTGATGACGAGCCCATGGTGGGGATCATTCCTTCTGATGATGAGGATCTTGATGACTTCCAGCCGTTTGCACTGCCAGACCATGACATGGAGGATGATGTTCTAGCCGTGGGGCCACAGCTGAACCCGTTTGTTATCATTGGTCATCCTGATGGAGCTCACATCGTCGACTACATTCCACTGGATGTTGTCCCTCTCGCTGCGGTCCCAGGGTTTATCGTTGTGTCTGATGAGTCATCCATTTCGATCATTTGGACGATGAGATTAGTGATGGTGAGGACCTTGACATAGCCATTTTGGAGGTTTCCTCATCTGTCGTTTCTGTAGTAGACATTTCCTCTTCGGATTCTAGTGACGACGCGTCATCCTCAGCCATCCGTTGTGCTGAATTGCGAGTGGATGCCACCGATTGTAGTGTTGACACCATACCCATCGCTACACAGTCTCTTGTTCATACCCCTGCACCTGTTTCGGCCCCCGTTGCTACTCCTGCAGTTGTCCCATCTGATACAGCGACACCTCACCCTACCTCCGTCACTCCCACTACTGGATACCCACTTTCATCTCATGCTACTGATCCTCACCATACTGACGCACCTATCCTTTTCTCTCATGAGATTCCAGCACCCCGCCCTGGGGAGGGCACTTCTCGACAGCCGACCTATCCCGATACCCATGTGCCAGTTGATCACTTGTCTACACGATACCCCTTACCACGTATGTCTGAGTCTGATTCGTACCATCCATGTCACCATCCTATTTTCACTCCCGGTGATGTTACTCTCTCTTTATAGCTACAAATTCGAGTCCTTTCCTGTCAGGTCTGGGAATTGCAGCAGTTTAGGGATTCTATGCCACCACTACCAGCCTATCGTCCACCACCTATTCCACCACCATCATCTCCACCACATTCACTTGCTAGTCTCGAGGCTCGTGTGCTCACTTTAGAGCAGCGAGCCAATCTTTCTGATACACGTATAAGTCACATCTTGGATGAGATGGATCATCTCCACAGTCTGGTTGTCCCTACCCCACCTCCATCTCCTCCAGCCCCTAGTTATCTTTTATTTGTAGGTACTTTTGTGTGGGAGTTGCAGACCCACTTTCATGTACATATGAAGACCTAGTATGAGCTGAAGACACTTGAAGATTTTGGAAGACCAATGTAGAAGAAAAAGACTTACTACTTTTATGTATTATGAACTTGTACGACCGGGGTTGTGTAGCCTCGAGTCCTTTTGTTTCTTCTACAAAAAAATGTATCAAGTTGTCTAATATATGAAAGCTCAGTAGTTTGTTTTCTTTATTACACATTGTTGCTTATACATATGCATGTGTTGCTTATGTGATTGCATGTTTGGGTGATGTGATGATTATTTATCTTTTATATATATACATTGGTAGACTGTATTTTTCATTAAATATGTGTCTAATATCTGTGATACTTCTTATTAGAAGACAATGCCACCAAGGAAAAGTACCAACACAAACCCACTACCGAGAACAGAAGCCGAACTGAATGAGCGCATCTCTCAGGCGATTGCGCAGTACGAAGCCAACCGCTCCGAGCATAGCGGTGGTACTGGAGGTACACCAGGAAGCAATCCCCCTACCGGTAATGTTAAGTCGTCTATGAAACATTACAATACTCTCGTATATTGTATTCGTGCTATGACAAGGCTCACTCATGGTTTATGGTTGCAAATGTTTCAGGTTGCACGTACAAGCAGTTTTTAGACTGCAAACCTCTGAACTTCGATGCCACAGGAGGTGCCGTAGCGTTTGTACGTTGGACCAAGAAGACAGACTCAGTCCTAAGAATGAGCAAATGCCTTCCTGAGCAAAGGGTCACCTACATTTCCGGGCTATTCTTGGATGGAGCTCTGTCATGGTGGAACCTACAGGTTCAGACTAAAGGGGAAACTGTTACGTATGCTATGAGCTGGGAAGAGCTAAAGGAAATGATGAGAAAGAAGTATTGTTCAAGGGTTGAGATTCAAAAACTTGAGACCGAGTTTTGGAATTTAAAGATGATCGGATCTGATATCGCTGGGTACACACAACGTTTCCATGACTTGTCAAGAGTTGTTCCGTATCTGGTAGAACCGGAGTTCAAAAGGATTGAACGGTATATCTGGGGACTTGCTCCAGAGATTCTGAGCATGGTTACTTCTTCCAAGCCCCCTACAATCAGTGAGGCGACTGACTTGGTTGTCGCCCTCACCGAGGAGGCTCTTCGTTTAAACAAGTTTTCAAAGTCTGGTGCTAACAAAAAAGAGACTCATGTGGAGTCTACAAGTGATAACAAGCAGAAGTTTTTGAACTTTAAGAAAAGCACCTGAGCAAACAATGACAACTCGAATGCTAGCAAGCGAAGGGGAGTGAACTCACCCCGTGGTACTAAAGCTTATGTGGCAACCAACGAAACCAGGGGTAAAGGTTATTTGGGGTCCAAGCCCAAATGTGATAGATGCAAGCTTCATCATGAAGGTTGTTGCACCAACATTAAGTGTGAAAAATGTGGTAAGGATGGGCATAGCAAAGAAACATGTTGGGTAGGAACGGGAAGGAGAAACGCAAACCGTGGAGAAAATGGTAACAACAATCGGGGTGGAAATGGCAATGGCAACAGAAATGGAGCCGAAAATGGGCAAGGATGTTACAACTGTGGAGACTTGGGGCACTTTACAAAGGATTGCCCGAAGGGAAATCAAGCTCGTGGAAGAGTTTTTACGATAGGAGCACGCGAGGTACGCCAGGACCCGAACGTAGTTACGGGTACGTTCCCTATAAACCAACACTTTGCATCTGTTCAATTTGATATTGGCGCTGACTTTAGTTTTATATCTATAGAATTTAAGAACCTACTTGGTCTAGAGTCGGGTAAACTAGACGTCCCGTATTCTATAGAATTGGCGAACGGAAAATTAGTCGAAGGTGATGAGGTTATCAAGGGTTGTACACTCGAGCTTGGGGAGCGAAAATTTTCTATCGATCTTTTACCCGTTGATCTGAGTAGCTTTGACGTGGTTGTTGGAATGGATTGGTTGTCCGAAAACCGGGCAGAAGTGGTGTGTCGCGAGAAGACCATCTGCATCCAACTACCAAATGAAGAAATGCTTATAATTCATGGGGAGAAACGCGAGACACCCCTACGGATCATAAATTGCATGAAGGCACAAAAATGTCTCCGAAAAGGCTGTATAGCCTTCCTAGCCCACGTAGTCGACAAGGAAACCAAAGAGCCGAAGCTAGAAGACTGTGACAACCCTCACTAAACCAGGTATCCGTACGACTTAATTAATAATTAATTACTGCTTAATTACTGTGCTTGTTTGAAATTGCTGATGAACTGCTACTTGATTTCTGATACATGTACTTACCTGCATCATACTTTACTTACCGTCACTACATTATTTACATGCTGAACCTTAGTGACAAACATGATGCACAAAAAGCACAGTAGCACTATAAACGGATAACCTATTGAACATGCTGATAAAGCCAGCATCAGGCAGACACTGCCTCTAAGGCCTGTATGAGCCAGAAATATTTTACTACACTAGTGGTGAGTGTAGGGATACAAGGGTTGTAGAACTGCGTCTCTAGGAATAAGTTACGATGACTGGATGTGCCTAAAACGTACTCTAAGTACAAAACTCAGCACTTTAAATAAACAATCCAGCTTTTAGCTATCTAATAAAGTGCCAAAACATGAGGAAAATATTCCTGACACTTTGGAAGAATAAGTTGTGTTACTAAAAATAATTATAACGACACTTTAATGCTTTGTTAAGCACTTTAACGGATCTCTATCCAACCGAACAACCGGACTATACCCGGAACATGAAAATATTGTCAATAACATTATTTGTCTTTTTCTGAGCCAGTTAGGGTCCCTGAATACCTTAACACCCATTGTAACGCATGACACACTACTAACCGGGTTAATCCCTAAACTTAACTAGATTAACCTAATTAGATACTTAACCTTTGGTTGAAATCGAACTAGTACCCCCCCCCCCCTTTTAACCAACCGTCCCCAAGAGGGGAGACACCTCTTGTACTTGATGATTTGTTTAATATTTGTTGGTTAATATCTTGGAGACACTAAGTCCATTGGTTAATGATCTTTAGTTTTGGCCTATAAGTTACTACTCATGTCCACCATAACCTAAACCACACTTAACAAAATTCACACCCACTCTCTCCCTCTCTATCACTCACGGCCGAACACCCCCTCTTACATACATCCATTTTCGATTTTGATCATCTCATTACAAGTAACTACAAGTGATAAGGATCGCGTATAAGGAACCTTGGTGCAATCGGAAGGCGAAGGACCTCTTCTCGTTGCTTTTATCCACTCATTTTGCGCTTAGATTCTTCCCTAGCCTCGAGCTAGTAGTAAGTTGCTTAAATCACCTTCTCGAACCATTTTAAAGTGGTTAATATGATATGTATCGGTTAAAAGACGCAAACATACAAGATGAAGCATAAACGTCTACTTAAAACACTAAAAATGTTGGTTAAAAGCTCATATGTTGTGTAAATCATGTAGTATTTGATTTGTGTGATTATTTAGACCCGATCTATGTTGTGGTAATCGTCATTTAACCCGGGTTGGTCATGATCATGGATCATGACATAAGGTTGTTTTGGAAGTAACAAGGGTTAAAGGATGAAACTCTACCACACGCGAATCATGAACTTGTGTAAAAGCGATTTTGCTTGTGAAATAGTGTTTAAAACTAGTAGATCTACGTATCTACAAGCGGTATTTTCAAAGAACCAAGTATCAAAGAAATCATGTTTTCTAAAGACGGATCTTACACTAACACGAATGATTTTTAGAACACACAAGTGTGTAAACACTTGTGTAGCACAAAGTTTCGACAAAATAACTATTTTTGTAAAAGTTGACAAGAAGTTGTAAAGATGGAATTTCTTTAAAAACGGGACTTTTACGAAATCGTATTGCTTTATATAAAGATCCACTAAAAGTAATGGGATTTACTTCATAATATTAGAAAACTACAAGTTCATGAGATTCTTGCCAATTTACATGTTTATTAACTAGTTTGATACGTTGAACATTGTTTTGGTTGAATAAGAAAATTGTTGGTTTGATTTGTAAAAGAAAATGATACGCTTGAAAGCGTGGCCACCTCCAGTTACAGAGGAAACTCTGGCGAAATTTTCCCAAAAACCTAACACTTAGAAATATTTCTACCACAAGTGTTAGAAATACATTTTGACTTGTTTTCAAATTATAGATTTCGCCACGACTTTATTTACAAAACATCGGAGGTGGGATTTCACAAAATGAAACGTGATAAATATATGTATTTAGTAAAAATATTTTTCACAACATCACTTGTGTAAATGTTTATGATTATTTTGTGAACTACGTAAATATTATTTTTAGAGTAAAAATAATATTACTAAGTATTATTTTGGGAAAATTACATGTATTAAAATATAATATTTTTGGGAAGAATATTTATATTTTGGAATTAGAAATAAAATATATTAAGTGAGACTTAATAGTGTAATTCGAAGGTTACGAACACACATGTATTAAATCCCCCATCCTTGGGAAGGAAAATAATTACCAAGTATACAGAATATAAACACGAAATAGTTGTCTAACTATTTCCCAAAAACTTAAACCTTAAAGCTAAGACACGGCCGTCCGTCTAATAGAATTAGTACGTGTAGGTCGTCACACAGCTGCTTGATTTGGAGGTATACTTGGTAGAGACGCACCACTGTGAGTTCATGTCCCCCTTTTCTCTTAACTGTTTTCAGTTTTCTAAACTACGGGGGTGAAATACATGTTACATACTGCTACGGACAATTATGAATGGTATGGTCAGCTAAGGAAGGAACTGTTAGGTTATGTGATTGGGTAGGTGAAATCTTAAGAACATTAGTCCTCGTAGTACGATCGAGGGATAGAAGTGATAGGCCTATTTGAGCATAACAAACCCCACCCATGAGCCCTAAGGTTGGACCATGTGGTGACCTTGTCTTAACACCACCCATGCGCCCTAAGGTTGGACCATGTGGTGACCTTGTCTTAACACCACCCATGCGCCCTAAGGTTGGACCATGTGGTGACCTCGTCCTATCCCCTCCCATGCGCCCGCAGGTTGGACCATGTGGTTACACATTTACTGATATGTTTCCTAATTTGCTTTCATACCAGAGTTTACAAAACATTCATACTTACAATGATTATAAAGGTTTATTTGCGCGCTCATACTAAACACATGAACTCGCTCAACATTATTGTTGATTTTTCCAACTTACATGTATTTCAGGGAATTAAAGATCTGGCGCGGTATGTTATGTTTTCCCGCTGCATATGGGTTCCGAGGTCATCCAGGTTTAGGGGATGTGACTTTTACCTGGATGAGTCACAGTCCTTAAACTGCGTTTTATTCACGTTGATGTTTATGTCTTTCAAAACAATGCTTTATGTTAAGATGGTGTAGTTCCAAGACAATGTTATGTTACCTTGGTTTTAAAACTTATTTTAATGGATGATCTTGCATGATTTTATTTTCATATAGCTTTGTTATGATTAAGCTATGGTATTAAGAAGTCACACCAAATTAACCACGCTTCCGCAAAGCCAGGGTGTGACAAAGACATCCCTGTCAATGAAATAATTTCAAGAAGTCTTCCCAGAAGACTTGCCTGGACTACCTCCACAACGTCAAGTGGAGTTCCGAATTGATTTGGTGCCAGGAGCGGCACCAGTGGCAAAATCATCATATCGGTTAGCTCCGTCTGAAATGCAGGAGTTATCTACTCAGCTTTAAGAGCTGCTAGATAAAGGATTTATGTAACACCTCGAAAAATCACGTCCAATGATGTATTGACACGTGTAATAAACCCTAATAAAGTCAAACGTTGAATTTAAGGGACTAATTTTTCAAAAAATCGAAAAATTTGAATGCGACAGGACTAAAAGTGTCAAGGTGCTTAGTATAAGCCTTCAAATGTCGTTACACGGTGTTCCTATTCATATATGAGCCACTTGTTGGTCAAGAGTAGCCGTTTGCGTAATTAATTGAAAGTTTGCTCGATGAAGGGTTAAAAGCGTCAGCATGTTAATTCTTACCTCCGAGTGACCTTTTAACAAACCGAGAGCTTCGTGATGGTTGATTATACTCTCGGGGATGCCAAATATTAGCCATCTAAGGCTTTTATGCCTATAAGTGACGTTGCGCGCAACTTTGCAAGTTTAAGGGGTTAAAAGCGTCAATATGTTTAATTATACCTCTGAATGACCTTTTAACGAACATGAAGCATCGTGATGTTTAATAATACTCTCAAGAATGCCTAATATGGATTAGATAAGGCTTCGATGCTATTAAACGATGATATACGCAAGTTTGAACATTAGAGGGACCAAAAGCGTCAACTTTTGAATCTATGCCTTTTGGTGACCATTTAAGCGAACGGGAGTATAGTAATATTTAAAAACATGCTTGGGAATACCCATTATGGGCCACGGAAGGCTTGGATAGCATTAAACGGCATTTTGCGTTACTTTGTGCGATTAAAGGACTATTTGCGTCAAACTGCAAAAGTATACCGAATCGAATGGTAGCGAACATTCTGGAACTTTACCATAAGTTAAACATACTATAAATATCCTTTATATAGCTTAGATATAGGCTTAGAGGTGTTTGGTGCGCAAAAATAAACTTAATTAATCAACAGGGACTAAAAGCGTCAAAAAGTGCATAAGTTTGCATTTTTGCGCATATCTTACGTTCTGAGTATATCCGGACATCCAAAAATTTATGTAATCACTAAAATAATTTATTTTAGTGTTTGTCTTGATAAAATTCCATTCGTCGCATAATTTGGATAGTTTTTCGTGTCCGTTCGTGTTTCGTCGTAATTAGCCGAACAACGCAACCGTACGACCAAAACGAACCGAAATCCGGCATATGTTTGAGCATGTTTTATGTTCCTTATGTTCAGGCATCATTGTAGAGCCTTGAAAATGGCTTAGCGGGCCTTGAATGTGTCAGAAATGGCATTTAACATGTACAGGGGCTGAATCTGTAATTCAGCAAACTTGTTTCTGATCTTAACAACTTTCAAAAGCTGTTTCAAACCTGTAACCATCTGATTCAGAAGTCAGAGGGACTAAATATGTATTTTTATAAGATATATGGGTTTAAAAAGGCTGTTAATATGCAGTTACAAGAAGACAGGGACCAAAAACAGCATTTCAGCAAACTTTTTCGTTGGGCTAGACATCTAGGCGGGCCGCGTAAGCCACCTGGGCCTCCTACGCGGGCCGTGAAGACAGAACAGCAGCAGAATCCTGTTTTGTTGCTGGTTTCTGATTATTCTGGTTTCCCACTCACACATATTCGACTCTAGGGGCTGCCAACTGAATTAAAAGATGGTATTACACCTGTTAGGATCTGGTTATACCTTCCGACACTTGTCACGATCCTATGCGATCCCGAAAACTATATATAGGGCCTTGAATTCATTTGAATTTCACACCATTTTTCTTGGGTTCTTGCTCTCTATCTCAAATCTGAGGATCCTAATCATTGGGAGCCTCCTTTTGAGTTCTTTCTTGTCCTAAGGACCACGTGTAAGTGTTCCTTTCGTGCTTAGTTATCTAGTTTGGCTCTTAAAGCCAAAAAGTCAAGCGTTCGCGATAAATGCTATGACTTTTAAACGATCGAGCCATTGTTCGCAACGACCATGGCTACGTGATCGTAATTAGGTAGGTATTGAACCCTCAAAAGGGCGCCTCCTAATTACCACATTTGCTTAGTTAATTGTCGGGTCAAAGTAATTAAAATAAAAGTCAAACGAGTCGTTTTTAAAATAAAATTCATAACTAATGTTGTAAAGGCAATAAAATTAGTTTTGTCATGTTAATGACTTGGTAAATATTAATTGAACATGTCTAGTCATGTTCAACCCGACAATTCTGAGTTTTAGGCTCGGTTCGGAACCGAAAGTCGCAAAAGTAGACTTTTGCTTTGACTTTCAGTTCTGACCATATTTAGCTTGGTTTAGTTATGCCTTAGGATTCCTTTAGGACCATATTATAGGTTAGTATAACCCTCTGAGGTTATACAACATGGATCCATAGAAATCCTAGTTCATTGCATGTTTCCGTTAAATGCTTAAATGTTGACCATAATGCCCTTTTGACTTTAAAACGAGATTTTTGAAAATATGAGAGGACAAAAACCTTTTTACTTATTTATAAACATGTCCTAAAAATTTGACGTCAGTTTGAGGTCTAAATTAGGAGTTATGCTCAATATCGTAATTTGAAAGTTTTTTATTAATTAAACGGCATAATTAGCATAAAGCCTATCTACACCCAAATTTTGACACCAAACTTTTTACCCACTGATGTAATATAATATTTTGGGATTTTTGAAGATTTTTAATTATTTTTAAACTGATCATGGCATAGAGTTCTTGCTTTGATTCGGTAATTGTCGGTTATACCCTTTTTGCTAATAAAGTGAGTTTTACATAACATTTTGATACCAAACTTTTTGATACTGATTTTATATGATAAATAAAATATTTTGAACATTATAAACTGATCAAGAACTCAGATTTCCTTATATAACCTGAAAGACGCTTAAAACCGACTTTTACGCATTTTAGACGCTTAGTATGGGTTAAAACTATTTTTGGCATATAAGACTTAATATCTACTGATGTTTTAAGTAATTTTCTATACTTTGACAGTAAGAAAAAGTTTTGAACTCATATTTCCAATTTTGACCTTTAAAGCTTATGTGAAATGACCAAAATGCCCCTACTGTTGGATCTGAGTTTGGTTTTGATTGTATTTTTCGTTTGAATTAGAATGAAGATGGATGAGTTGTGCAGCAGAATTAAGATGGAAACAAACTTTGCATACAATCAAACGAGAGTATTGCTTTTATCAAACACTTTTCACAAAGAACCGAAAGATTGAATTTAATTTCAACAACTATTACAATGCAATGTTTAATACAAACTCCCCCTCAGCCAGAGCTCAGTGTTTGTTCGTGTAGAGAAGACGATTTTGCAAAGAGCTAATAGAACAGTACAGAGCACTGTTCTATTTATAGGCACTAGCAAACCACTGAGCATCTAAGCTGACGTCACCATGAAAGTGACATCTAACCTCCTAACAAACTCTAACCTCTGATCAATACAAACACTGCTATGCTAACTACTGCTATTACATTACATTACATTACATAAAGACAGAATAAACAACTGCTGCAACCCTCCACTGCTGTGAACCCAGCAGTACTTGTCCGGATCAGCAGAGCTTGACTCAAGGCAATAGATTGAACAACAGAGCTTTAGTCTTTCATCAGGCCTTTAACTTGATCAACAGTTTGTGGATCAGCAGTTTGCACGATCAGTAGATAGGAGGTCAGCAGATGTTGAAATCACTTTCAAGGGGGGAGACTTGTATGTAACATCTGCTTATTCTGGATCCACCGCTCTGATCCAGTTTTGGCTTTAATTATCTGTTCCTCTGGTAGGGTTCAATCCCAACAATCTCCCCCTGGAATAGATAATGCCAAAACTCTTCATTATTGTGGAAATTTTATTGCCTCATCAACACTTCCCTTATTTGCCCTTTAAGTTGTAGTTCAAAGGTTAAGGCATCTGTGTCATCATCATCCCTGCTAAGTGGAAGATCAAGGAGATCCTGCAAATCTTCAAGACTTAGGCCAAGTGCTTATTCCCTTGATATTTTCTTCACTTCTCCATCAGACCTGAACATAGTCAGTACATGGGTCTGTTTGTCAGTTTCCCACTTTAGTACTTTTGAGCCTGGTGGGTTTCTTGGGAGATTTTTATTTGATGAGGTGTTTGGAGATGCTGGCCTATTCATGACTGGCTGAGCAGTACTTGCAGATTGTTCCAATTCAAGATCTTCTTTCATCATTAATCTAATGCCCTCTTTTACAACAGCATTTCCAGCTTTTAGATCTTGAACTGTTTCAGCACCTGACTGGTTTTGACTCCTTCTTTTATAGATGGCAGCACCAGCTGGAGCAGTAGTTCTTTTGTCTTGCAGCTTTGGTGGTCTTTTTGAGACCTCTGCTTTGGAGTAGTCAGGCCTTTTTGGAACCGTTAGATCTTTCTTTCTAAGTTCCTCCAACTTTTTGTAGGTAGCCCTGACCCTATCTTCTCCCCACTTTGTCACAGAATTCTTTGACCCATAATCAGCTGCTATCAGCTCCTCTTTCATTCTCTTCAACTCTAAGATCTTATCAGCTTCAAATTGTTTGAATTTTTCAGGAGGAGTCTGCTTGACCTTATTTTTGATCATTTCTTGAATCCTGGCTGTTTTGGTCAAAAATTACCTAAGCAATTAAGTGATCAAATTAGTAAAGTGAGGTAGTGTGCTAGAGTTATGTGTAAAAAATATGTTAACCAAGTTAGATATGAAAACAGTTTCAGGATACAGCCCGGGATATAGAGCTGTATCAATGAGCAAAAAAGTAAAGGTTGCCACGTGATGTACGAGGAAAGCCCTTGATCAATCTAGATCGCCGGCATAAAACCTCGGGAGCTGACAATCGCAGCTGCCTTGTTCTTCTTATTGCTTCAAATATCAGGATACAGTGCAGGATGTGGTGCGGATCGACTATGTGTTACAATGTAATTTGAATACAAGTGTTTGAGTGTGGTGTTTGCAGTGAGCTAGAGAGTAAAAGTGTTCGAGAGTGTAAGTGTAAAATTGCGTGCCTTAAACTGATCCGCCCCCATCTATTTATAGTAA
This sequence comes from Helianthus tuberosus, assembly GCA_030545235.1. Classification (NCBI taxonomy): domain Eukaryota; kingdom Viridiplantae; phylum Streptophyta; class Magnoliopsida; order Asterales; family Asteraceae; genus Helianthus; species Helianthus tuberosus. The sequence goes on from JARYGA010060172.1 coordinate 14,491,354, forward strand.
AGATAATGTAACAAACTATCCTAAACTTCCGGGATCCAGCGAATATTCCCACTCGAACGTTGAGGACCAAGTCTTTCGGGTTCAACGGCTTCCTTATAACAAATACGCCCGAGTCTTGAGGAGAAGAAGTCCTGATGACCGTTAGTAACTTACAGCCATTAACCTACACATGTTTAATTCATTCAACCTTAGGATATCGCCCAGGATGTTAGCAATATCCCCGTCCAGTATCCTGGTCACAAATAAACAATTAAAAGCGGGATATTAGTCAGGATATGTATACTCAGAAAATGACCCATAACAATTGTCCCCAAATATATCGGTTGGTATACCAATCCAACGGATATATTTCAAAAGTCTTATCCCATAACTCCAGGCATTTAAAACGAAGCGACGGTCGAGATCACATCGTAACTTCCAACGCGCTTTTTGCTCAATGGAGATCCATAATGTCCCTATATCTTCTCTCTTCTTGTTTGAAAAGCAGATATCTTCAACAGAACCTTCAGGTAATTCTCCATTTCTCATTTACTTTCTATCAATTCTCCTTGCCTTATTCGTAATGGATGCCGAGACCTTCAACCAGTAGAATCTCTTCAAAAATCCAGAAAAGGAGATCTGTGCTTTTGACAACGCAGACATTGCGGCTTTGAGAGCTTCCGGCGCTTTCCCTGATAACACGGTCTTTAGACCGTTCGATCGGTCAATTTGATCGAATGTTTCTTCCACTGATTGGGTTTGCTTTCCAGCATATCCTTTTTCGCTAGGTCTTCGATACCCTTTTCCCGAATTCATGATGCAATTCTTCCGAACCACCGGCATCTCTTTTGCTCAAACCATGCCCATGGTTTGGAGAGTATTAATTGTACTTAACCAAATCAAAAGCCTCCATTGCCCTGATCTCTGCATCGAGGATTTGCCTATTGCTTATTGCCTCCGATCCCATGGCTCTAGCCGGTTCTTGCTTTTCTCGACCTCTAGCAAACCTCTTATTCTTAAAGCCACCAAAAACGAAGACGGGTGGCAACGCAAGTTTTTCTTTGTCAAACGAAACTCCATTGCTGAGGGTGCCAACCTTCCGGTGGAGTGGTTAACCACCGGTAGGGTCATAAATATTCTCATAGACTGTTTGGTTTTTATCTCCTACTAACATCCTTCTTTTTGATCCTTATGCAGTGAACTTCAAGGAAGTAGCTCCCCCTACCGCTGAGTCAGAAGAAAGAATCAACACTGTTTACCGATTACCTGCAATAGACAGGACTTTCACCACACACGTCCCGAGTTCCAGTTAATACTCGTCATCTGAAATGTCTGGTAAGGATTACTTTCAAAATAATTAGTCAAAACAGTATAATAAAATAAAAAGTAAAACTTTTCCCTTTGTACAGCACCGGCCAAGATCCCTGAAGTCTTTGACCTCGACGAGTTGGACAGTTACTCTGACCAGGTCCAGATCAAAAAGGAAGCTAGTCCCAAGGCCACAACCTTATCCAAACCCAGCAGTTCCAAAGCCATCATCATTCCTAAACCTTCACCGGCTACCAAGCCCCGGAGTTCAAGTTCCCGTAAAAGGAAAGAGCCTGACTCCCCTGTCATTTCCGACACATTTCCTTATGAGAAGCACGGGTTCATTGAAGCTAGCGGGTTTATGACTTCCTTTCTTAACCAGGTTAGTATTCTTGAACCATATCCTGCAGCTTATATCATTCACATGTATTTATCAAAATCAATACCTGTCCTCTTATTTTTTGCAGGGTCTCGAGCGTTTGGTTCATCTATATCAAGAATCCTGCGAGCTCAACAAGACGCTTGAGTCCAAGTTAAAGAAGGCGGAAGTCACGATCTCCGATCAAGGCATGATTGCTGCTGCCAAATCTTGTCATTACGAAGAGAAATTCAAGGCTATGACTCGAGAACATCAGACCGCTCTCAACAAAGCTATTCTCCAAGCCCAAGCTGATCTTGACGCTGCCCACGCGCAACATGAACGGGATATGGTCAGCTACCGAGAAAGCCTCAAGAGTTCCGTCGTCATTTCTCTCCTTCAAGCCAGGTTGAAGATGGCTCATGAAGCCAAAACATTAGGTTTTGAATGCCCCTCATGGGACGTTGGTGCCTGGGAAATCAAGCTAAAGAACCTCGGCGGCACTTCTTCCAAACCAGCTGCCGAAGAGTCTTCCAAAGCAGTTGAAAAAGCAACCGACGCTGAGAAGGATACTGAAGCGGATGCCAAGACGGATGCTGCTGAAATCATTATGGACGAAGAAGGCGCTGCTCTCTAAAGCTTATTTCCTTTAAATTGTTTGAACAATTTTTATGTCTTATGAACAATCTTTATTTCTGCATCAAAACAATTCGATAGCCGAAGGTGGATGGGTCCTGAGTTTCAGGATGAAACCTTCGGTTATCAACTAGTACCGATTGTTTCAAATAATTTTATCTTTCATATTTCTCGTTATTATCTTCCGTCTTTCTTAGTACAGATCTTAGCTTTACAAAATTTTCGTACAATTATCTTTCAAAAATATCCTGATCAATATGCTCAATGATATATAATAAAAACTATTATTAGATTCGTTCAACTTAGTGGAAAGTTCTTTAAAGAGTGAAAAACAATCTATCTTTCCAAAACGTGCTTTAATAATACTTAAATGATCAAAGTTTCAAACTAGTATTAGTTTCAAATATTTTAATCAAATATTCTGAGAAGTATTTTGAAAATATATTTTGAGAACATACCAGGATATTTAACCTTTTACCAAACATAGCATTATTAAAAACTTAAACGATGTTTTCAAAGGAAAGATCATACCAGGAATAGGGTATAAACCTATTACCAAACTTGAATCCCTTTGCAACTCTTCCAATGAAGATGTCCCATGTCTGAGACACTTAGTGCATTAGTTCTGAACCTTATCCTTTGAGCTTTACATCATTGCCTTGGTAGGAATGTCCCCTGTGTACAATGTCTTCAAATACTTAGAAATCTTCTCAATATCAGTTTCCATTGTATAGGCAATTTTTCATGTCACAGGGGTAAAACCCAAAAATGTCTTGGAGATAAATTCCTTGTATCCTGGGGAAAATCCCAAATTTTCGTGCACTACAGGCGGGAGTGTATAAACTCCAAGAATTAGAAAGGTGAAAACCTTTAAACCTTAGAGAGTATGAAAATACCCTTTCGTGAGAGAGGGTGATCAATCCTCACATACCTTTGGGATTCAGGATATAGCCAACAGTAACGAAATTGTCAGCCACTTTTACATGGACTGGTCCCGCCACCTTGAACTATCCCTGAATAACTTGCGCTCCAGGCGGGGTGTTTAAACCCAATTCGGAAGAAAGGTGAATACCTTTAAACCTGTGAAGGGATCAGGATCCCTTGTACGTGAGAGAGGGGGCCAATCCTCTAATCTTCTGAAGTATCCTGAGTGAGCATCCTGGAGCTATATCCTGGAGCATATACTGCAAAACATCCTTAAACTAAGGTGGGTGTTAGCTTGGCTAACACCCCTCCGATGCTTAAGTTAGTATTGTGTTACAAAGAACAAATTAAACCAAACATATTTAAAAAAGATAGAATTCATACCATCCTGAGTTAGAAATTAAATTCTAAACTCACTTGAAATAAAGCTTAAGGTGTATAGCATTCCAAGATCTCGGTAGCATATCCCCTTCCATATTCTTGAGTCTATATGCTCCTTTCCCTGCTTCTGATTCAACTTCATATGGTCCTTCCCATTTTGGAGCTAGCTTGCCATCGGCATGATTAGTAGTATTCTGAAAAGCCTTTCTTAACACCCAATCTCCAACCTTAAATCTTCTGGTCCTAATATTCTTGTTATATGCTCTGGATATTCTTTGTTGATATGCTGCCATCCTTAGCCTTGCTGCATCCCTTTTTTCATTTATAGTATCCAAATCCTGACTCAAGGCTTTAGGATTCCGTTCAGGATCCCGTAGGGTAGATCTTGCAGTAGGTATTGTCATTTCCGTTGGAATCATTGCTTCTGCTCCAAATACCAAGGAAAATGGGGTTTGGCCTGTTGCATGCTTTACCGTTGTCCTATCAGCCCACAAAACAAAGGGTAATTCTTCAGCCCATCTTCCTTTTTTGGTTCCAAGCCTCTTCTTCAAGTTATTGACAATTATCTTGTTTGAGGATTCTGCTTGTCCATTCGCTTGAGGATGTACTGGAGTAGATGTTATCATTTTGATTCCCCAACTCTTGCAAAAGTCAGTAGTTCTCTTGCTTATAAACTGAGAACCATTGCCACAGATTATCTCGGCTGGTACTCCGAATCTGGTCAGGATATTTCTCTTTATGAAGGATACTACTTCTTGATCTCTAACTTGAACAAATGCTTCTGCTTCAACCCACTTGGAGAAATAATCCGTCATTGCCAACATGAAAACCTTTCCTCATGGAGCTTTTGGAAGCTTTCCCACTATATCCATACCCCACTTCATAAACGGCCAAGGGGAAACAATAGGATACAGCGGTTCAGCAGGCTGATGTAATATGTTACTATGTCTTTGACATGCGTCACATCTTCGAGCATATTCTGCGGCATCTTTTCTCATTGTTGGCCAATAATATCCTGTCCTTAATACTTTTGAGAATAATGACCTGCCCCCAGTATGGTTACCACAATCCCCTTCATGTATATCCTGAAGTACTTCTTTGGCTTCAGGATCCTCCAAGCACCTCAAATACGGTCCTGCAAGAGATTTCTTGTATAAAACATTATTTATAATAGTGAATCGTGATACCTTCATCCTAAATGCCTTAGGATTTTCACTTTCGGGGATGTGTCCTTCCTTGAGATATCTCATTATTGGAGCCGTCCAAGATTTAGGATCCTCTTCAGGATACTCTGCTCCAGGATCCTGAATAGCCGCTACTTCTTTACCCCGAGGATTCGTTGCAGGATACAAAACATGTATTATTGGTATTTGGGTTCCTTCTGGTATTCTGATCGATGATCCCAGATTTGCTAAGGCATCTGCTTTGGCGTTATCCTCTCTTGGTGCCTGTTCAAGTGTAAAAACATCGAAATATCCTGCTAATTTTTTGAGAATATCGAGATATTCGATTAATCTCTCACCCTTAACTGCATAGGATCCGTTAAAATGGTTAGTAATTAACAAGGAGTCAACATATACTTGCAAATTCTTGATACTCATATTCTTAGCCAATTCTAATCCTACAATTAAAGCTTCATATTCTGCCTCATTATTAGTAGCAGGAAATTCACACCTAATAGCCTGGGGTAATATGTCCCCCTGTGGCGATTTTAGTAGTATACCTAAACCTACACCTCTTATATTGGATGCACCATCAGTATATAATGTCCAGGATCCTGAAGATTCTCCTAACTGTTGAACTTCTAAGTCTACCTCGTCCTGAATGTCACTACTGAAATCAGCCACAAAGTCAGCTAAAGCCTGAGACTTTATGGCATTTCTAGGTTCATATACTAAATCATAAGCACTCAACTTTACTGACCACTTGGCCATCCTGCCTGACATCTCTGGTTTCCTAAGCACATTTTTGACAGGATAATTCGTTTTAACATGGATCCTATGTGTTTCAAAATAATGTCTAAGCTTTGTCGATGCCATGACTAGAGCTAATATCAATTTTTCTAAATGAGAATACCTAGTTTCAGCATCTAAAAAACTTTTACTAACATAATAAACAGGATATTGCTGACCTTCATGGTCTTTTATAAGAACAACACTTACAGCATTCCCTGATACATCGAGGTATAGGGATAGTGGTTCACCATTTTCAGGCTTCATCAATAGAGGTGCAGTTGAGAGATATTGCTTCAAATCCTGCAAGGCTGCTTCATGCTTTGCTCCCCATTCAAATTTCTTATTCTTCTTCAGGATATCATAGAATTCCTTGCATTTTTCCGAGGAACTAGAAATAAATCTATTCAAAGTTGCTACTCGGCCTGTTAACCGTTGTACGTCCTTCATATTCGAGGGTGATTTTATATCCAGGATAGCTTTAATCTGCTCCGGGCTTGCCTCTATCCCCCTTTTCGTCACCATATACCCAAGAAACTTTCTTGCCCCCACTCCGAAATGGCACTTAGCAGGATTCAGCTTCATGTTATACTGATCCAGGATATCAAATGCTCCCTTGATATCCTGGAGGTGATCCTCAGCCTTTTTAGATTTCACCACCATATCATCGATATATACCTCCATAGTGTCCCCCAGCTTATCTTTGAACATAATGTTTACTAATCTCTGGTATGTTGCACCTGCATTTTTCAAACCGAAAGGCATAGCAGTATAGCAATATATACATGTTGGTGTCATGAAAGCAGTATCCTCCTGATCCGAAGGCTCCATTTGAATCTGCTGAAATCCTGAGGATGCGTCCATGAACGTTAACATTTCATGTCCATCAGTAGCATCCACCATTGCATCGATATGAGGGAGAGGAAATGGATCTTTAGGACAAGCCTTGTTCAAGTCCGTGTAGTCTACACAAACTCTCCATTTCCCGTTTTTCTTCTGTACCACAACTACGTTTGCTAGCCATCTTGGAAACTTGACTTCTCTGATCATCCTGGACTTCAACAATCTTTCATCTTCCTCTTGGATAATCTTATTCCGCTCAGGAGCAAATTTTCTTCTTTTTTGCTGAACAGGCTTGAATGATTTGTCAATTCCAAGCTTGTGAGTGATAATGTCTTTGGATATGCCTGTCATATCCTCATGCTTCCATGCAAATGTTGACATCCTGCATTTCAAAAAGTTAGTTAACTGCTCTTCAATATCCTGAGGGATATTGGTTCCTACGAGCACCGAGATATCAGGATTATCCTGATCCAGGATAATTTTCTTCACATCCTGCTCCGAATCCTCCACGATATCCTGGGCCCGCATCTTTAATTGCTATGCTGCACTAGGCTTAGTTGAGGATTTCATTGAGGATGAGTAGCATTCTTTCGCTTCCTGCTGATCACTTTCAACCTTGACAACTCCCCAAGGGGTAGGGATCTTGATGCATTGGTGATATGTTGATGGCACAGCCTTCATATCGTGAATCCATGGTCTTCCCAGTATAATGTTATAGCAGGATAAGGAGTCCATCACGCAGAAGCGCTGTATCGAGTTGACCCCTTCAACATATACCGGTAACTTTATCTCCCCTACGGTATTCCTAGCTTCTCCACTGAAACCAACGAGCACAGTGGACTTCGAAGTAATGTCCATCGGAGATACATTCATCCTCTTCAATGTTTCCAGCTGAATTATATTGACAGAACTACCGTTGTCTACCAGTATCCTGCGTACAAAATGGTTAGCCACATATAATGTTATTACCAAAGCATCATGGTGAGGATCCTGAACAGTATCCCTGCCATCACTATCGAAAGTGATAACTTTATCAGTTGTGAGGGTAGTCATTCTGACTGGTTTGTCTCCCCTCTCACTCTTAGCTTCCTTTGCATGTCTCTTGGCCGCCGAATACGAAGTTCCACAAATATCGGATCCTCCTGAAATAAAGTTGATTATCTTGGCATCTGCTAGGGGTGATGCTGCTCGTTCAGGATCCTTCTCAGGACCCTGCCCTTTATTCTTCTTTTTTCCCAGCAAGTCCTTCAGATACCCCTTGCTTAACAGGTAACTTATCTCTTTCCTTAAAGCAATGCAATCCTCGGTCATATGTCCGAAGTCTTCGAGGAAGGCACACCATTTGGATTTATCCTTCCAATCAACTTTCTGTTGGGTCTTTCGAGGCCACCTAGCTTTGTCCCCTAAGCCCTGCATAGCAAACATTAACTCAGGTATATTAACAGAAAAGCAGTATTCAGATAAGTCAGGATATTCTTCAGGATCCTCGTCTTCAACATCATTCTCTTTCTTGTTATCATTTCTGCCATATGGCCTGGAGCGATGTGGCTTATATGAGGTCTCTGATTTCATGTTAGTTGATTCATAGGTTGAGGTAGAATTCATCCTCTCCTGCATCTTCTTGTCATCTTCCAGACGGATATATCTCAAAGCCCTGTTACGAGCTTCGTCGAGATTCCTGCAGGGATTCATTACAAGATCCTGATAAAACTGAGAATCCTTTTGCAACCCCATCTTAAAAGCTTGCACAGCTGTTGCAACATCAAGATGTGGGATATCCAAGGATTCTCGACTGAATTTGTTCACATAATCCCTCAAGGATTCCTGAGGCCCTTGAGTTATCCTGTAAAGATCACTGGTTAGTTTCTCAAAACTCCGACTACAAGAAAATTGACTGTTAAATAAATTAACCAAATGAGCAAACGAGGTAATTGAGTGAGGAGGAACGTTTAACAGCCATTTTAAGGCTGATCCTGTCAGAGTAGAACCAAATCCCTTGCATAAGCATGCTTCCTTAAGCTCCGGAGGGATAGGGTTAATCTCCATTCTTTCCCTATACTGGGCAATATGCTCTTCAGGATCTGTGGTCCCATCATACAACTTCATGTTGGGAGTCTAAAATCTTTTTGGGATTTCAGCATCACAGATGGGATATGCAAAGTGGGATATCCTATGGCTGTCTTGGGATACTTCCGGAATTGGCTGGACCACTCCAGGTACACTGGATATCATGTCCTTCAATTTCTGGAGCTCCCTGGTAAATGTTGACGTCATACCTGCATCCTGCAAAGAGCCATTGTTGTTAGTAGCAAGAATATTATTATTTGACACATTACCGTTCTGAGGATTTTGGCCATATCCTGAACTCCTCACAGTCGACATCCTGACCGAAGAGGGTATCTCAGGGGTATGATTCTGAGAATGGCTTGGGACGATATTCCCCCTATTATCCTCAGTATAAAGTGCGGAACTGAAGTTCAAAGCCCTGGGCTGTATAGGAGTGACAGTTTCTTCAGCGGGTCTACTCGAGCTAGCTTTTAAGAGTTGTATTTCTCTTAACAACATTTGGTTAGTCTCCTGTTGCTGCCTCATTTGTTCCTGCACACTTCCAAATAAAGTCAAAATTTCATCGTTAGAGGTTAAAACGGGAGCAGATCCCTGGACACTCCGAGTAGGGATAACATCTTGAGATTGTGAATAAAATGGCACCCTTGGAGGAGGTGGTGGAAGCACCGAACCGGTAGTAGCAGAGGTTACAGCAGACATAGTGGAAGAGCTCATGTTTGATCTTGAGGCCATTGTAAACAATGTGGCAAAAAGTTTTGAAAATAGAAAACCGATTAACGATTTTACAAAGATTTTTAGCAAAAGTAGCACCACTTGCCCCACGGTGGGCGCCAAATTGTTTTGGTCAAAAATTACCTAAGCAATTAAGTGATCAAATTAGTAAAGTGAGGTAGTGTGCTAGAGTTATGTGTAAAAAATATGTTAACCAAGTTAGATATGAAAATAGTTTCAGGATACAGCCCGGGATATAGAGCTGTATCAATGAGCAAAAAAGTAAAGGTTGCCATGTGATGTACGAGGAAAGCCCTTGATCAATCTAGATCGCCGGCATAAAACCTCGGGAGCTGACAATCGCAGCTGCCTTGTTCTTCTTATTGCTTCAAATATCAGGATACAGTGCAGGATGTGGTGCGGATCGACTATGTGTTACAATGTAATTTGAATACAAGTGTTTGAGTGTGGTGTTTGCGGTGAGCTAGAGAGTAAAAGTGTTCGAGAGTGTAAGTGTAAAATTGTGTGCCTTAAACTGATCCGCCCCCATCTATTTATAGTAAAGATAATGTAACAAACTATCCTAAACTTCCGGGATCCAGCGAATATTCCCACTCGAACGTTGAGGACCAAGTCTTTCGGGTTCAACGGCTTCCTTATAACAAATACGCCCGAGTCTTGAGGAGAAGAAGTCCTGATGACCGTTAGTAACTTACAGCCATTAACCTGCACGTGTTTAATTCATTCAACCTTAGGATATCGCCCAGGATGTTAGCAATATCCCGTCCAGTATCCTGGTCACAAATAAACAATTAAAAGCGGGATATTAGTCAGGATATGTATACTCAGAAAATGACCCATAACACTGGCTGCCTCTTTTTCAAGCTCAGGAATGGTCCAGTTTTTGTACATGTGTTTCTCCCCCTTGTATTTCTTGTAGGTCATGATGTTCTCAATGTAGTCTTTTCTCAAGGACTCATCTGCCCTTTCTGAGATTTGCTGACATACATTTTTGGCAAATTGCTCCATAGCTCTGACCTGTGTGAGTAGAAACTGATAGTTTTGCTGAAATTCTCTATCAGATTTCCCTTGTTTATTTTTGATTGAGATATCCTCTGCTTGCTTGACCTTGAGTTTCAAATATTCTTCAATATTGTTAGGCCTGGGATATCCTTCAACTGATGGCAAACTCCTTTTAGCTGGGTCATCCTCATAGTAAAAGGATTTGATTTCTTCTCTAACTGCAATGAGTTCCAGAGGAAATAAGACACCAGCAGGAGGTAATGGCTTTAGAATTTGAGCTGAAGAGAGAGGCGTGGGTTTTGGAATTGTGACAAGTGACAGAGATTTTGAAGATGTTGGTGGTGGAGATGTGTCATCATCTTTTAGAATTAGCCTTCTCCTTTTTGTTTGAGGAGGGACTAATGATGCTTTGGGTGGAACATTGGTGATAGTTTGAGTGGCAGTGGTTTGTGGTTGACTGACAGCTGTTGAAACAACTGGTGCTTCAACCACTGTTGTCATTACAACAGATGTTGTAACATCTGTTGTCTTCTGCTTTTTGGCAGGAGATGATGGTGGTGAGGTTGTTTTTGGTGGTGATGATGGTGGTGGTAAAGCAGTGGTTGTGGTGTGTGGTGAAGTGGTGTGTGTTGAAGTGATAACAGATGTTGAAACCTCTGAAGTACCAGCAGTAGTTGATACAGCAGGAGTTACAACAGCTGTTTGGGTGGAGGTTTGATACTGATGGCTTTTGGATGGTGGTTTTAGAATATGCTTTGGAATTCTGGATGGGATGGAGTTAGGTTTCCTTTTTGGCTTAGGATTTTTAGTATCCTTTAACTCAAAACAACCCTGCGCATACAGCTCCATGTAAGCTCTTTTCTCCTCATTCCACCTTGAAATATCCTTCGCCGCTCTATCCCTTTTTACACTTGCTACTCCTTCATCAAGTGCTTCTTGGGTAGCATCAACCTTTTTACTACCATCTGGCAAGGGAATTTTTCTGGTCATAGCATCCTTTTCTGGTTCAATGTATAGACCATCATCTATTCCCTTCCTCTTCCACTCCTGAATTTTCTCCCCCTTTTTGGCATTATCTGGGGGAAGTTGATCAATGAAAAGAACTGTTGGAGGAGCAGTGCCAGTGGTTTACAATAAATGGGACTTGATTGCCTTAATGTCTGCTTGAGTGTGCTTGAACCTAGACTCCATGATGTTTCTCAGCTTTTGGACATGTATTTCATGTTGCTGATCTGCCATTTCTTTTTGTTGTTGGAGAAAAGGTTGGAAGAGGTTCCAGAGCTCATTTGTAGCAGATGCTTGTGGTGGAGCATGTGCTTGAGGTGGAACAACAGTGGATTGCATCTTTTGTACTGTCAACAACTGTTGCAACATTTCTTTCATATCTGCAACTGAAGTATCCAGTTTATCAACACGTTCCATCAATTCCAAATATTTTAAACCATCACCCAATTTAATGGGATCATCTGATTTCCCACTAGCAGTGGTTTTATCAGTGGTTGAGGTAGGGAGTGTACTCCAAACATTAACCACTGATGCCCCTTTTTCTTGGTACTGATGTGTTCAAAATGTAACATATAAATTTCATCAAATGAGGCATAAAACTAACCATTTTTTAGTACTAATGTTGGAAAAAGTGTGCTTTTGTCTTCCTTTTGTATTTTCAGGATTAAATGAGCTCAAATTAACAAAAGAAGCAAAAAGACATCAAAATCTAACATAAATACAAGAAAAGGAACAAGACTGACATGCCCGACCCCACGACAGCATCTTCCCAAGCAAAACAAGAAATCAGAAGCCTGAACACGCCCCGTGCTCAGCCAGCACGGGGGCGTGCCCAAGTGTCAGCAGAAAAGACAAAGTGGTAGAAGCTTCTATTGCCCACCACGGGGCCGTGCTCAGCGGACACGGGGCCGTGGTCAACTATAAGATTCGCACAATCTAGGCAAATCTTCATAGTACAAAGATTCTTCTGCACACGGGGTCGTGCTCAGCGGACACGGGGGCGTGGTCAACTAATAAGACAAAGCTGCATTAAATGAAGAAAGAGAAGGATGTGGACACGGGGCCGTGCCCGAGCTTCTGTTCAGCCTATAAATAGAAGTGCTTGGCTCAAGCTCAAACCATCCCTTGGCACACCACCTCTCTCACACTTCACCCACCACCCACCACCACCATAACACCATCATCCACCACCATCATCCATTGTCCATCGTAGAGTGTGTGAGTCGTCTCGGGATCCAAGATTGATCGTAAGAGTTCTTGACAATCAAGGCCATGTTTGCCTAAGTCTCTTACATCACTTGGTGAAGACAAAGTGTCTAGTGTAATACTTTTTATTTCTAATCTTTTCGCACTTTTTATTTGGTTTCGTATTAATGACTTTAATAACTAGTTGCTTATCTTGAAGGTGATCTTTCTTTATCGTTTGTCTGTGGTGTCTTGAAATTATTTTACTGTCTATATAAAATAAAAGATTTTCACCATTCATATCTCCACGGTCTATATGGAGGTATGTTGGCTACCTGGTCGGGGGTTAAGGGAACGGTTTGGTAAAGGTCATGCCATTGTTCAGCGTTTAGAGGTCCTGCAATGGACCTGGGTCAAATTTAGTAGGACCTCCTTCAATACTTAGCGGTATTGGATGGCGGGGGTCCAAACTCTTTGATCCCCTCATAAGTTAACTACTATTAATACTATAACCCGGCTATTTAGGACTGTATCCCTGCTGACTCAGACTACTTAGTCGAGGGTAACGTCACCTCCAAAAGAGGGGCCTACCATAATTTGCATTAATAACTTAATTAATTATCTTCCAATAATCCACCCTTTTAGGATTGTATCCTTGCTGACTCAAACTACTAGGGTGAGGGTAACGTCACCTTCAAAAGAGGGGCCTACTACAATAACTAAGATAATCTCTTAAAATAGTGCAAAAGTGCGGAAATAATCAAAGGTTACACTAGATACGAGTCGGAACCAAGTGATTCATCTTGTCTATCTGTTTTTTCTTTTTATTTTTATTTTTCAGCATTTTAGTTAGTTTTTATTTTTCTTAGTTTAAAACATTTTTCTAAACTTTTTGATTTGATTAGACGTTGAGGATAAACCGGTACTAAAAGCTCTTGTGTCCTTGGACGACCTCGGTATCTTACCAACACTATACTACGCTCACGATGGGTGCACTTGCCCATATGTGTGTCTAGTGTTAGTAAATATCGTGTTTTATAAATTTAAAACTTGACTAAAAAGTGTTAAAGGGGCTTAAAATATACACCTAAAATATATAACACTCGACTACGCATCAAGTTTTTGGCGCCGTTGCCGGGGACACAAGGATTTTAAGAAAGTTAGGAATCAACGGCCTAATCGTTTTTCTTATTTTTCATTTTTTTAGGATTTTTCTTAATTTTTCAGCTTCTGCAGAACTCAGCACGGGCCGTGCCCGCTGAACACGCCCCGTGCCCAATCATTGGAACTGGCAATCCTGTTTTAAGTCAGACAGTAGGCTGAACACGGGGCCGTGCCCACTCAACACGCCCCCGTGCCCAAGTTTCAGTTACTGAAAACAGAACCGTAAGATCCCGACGGTTGGTAATTTCTGACACAAACATGAGTGATACTGATAATTTTTACTTTCGGCACTCTTATGGTACTATGTGGTGTCAATTATGTGGTGGTAACCATAAAGAATTAGAATGTTTTTTTTTTCTAAATTATAAACCCCACTATATAGACCCATCATTTCCTAGTATCCTTAAGAGGGGCGAAAGTAAAAATAATCCCTATCGCTCCCTCGAATGCGCCCAACCGGATATTTTAGGAGAAATGCTTCTCGATGAATTATTTCAACTAGAAGATCTAATTTTTAATTGGTTAAAAGAACTTAGGGAAGATTTCAATAATCTTTTCCAATACAATAACCAAGAAGAAAGGTTGGAAACGCATTCAAACAACTTCATTGTTTCCAATGATACTTCTAAATCTAGTGAGGACTTGAGCGATAGTCGTCCCTGTGTCGATTGTGCCGTGAAGGACTCCCCATCGACTTCGTTCGATGCATACATAGACCTGAGCGATTCGACATACACCTTCTTTAACGAGAGCCCGGGAAAGGGTTGGACTTGTCCACCTACATATAGCATAGGAATCACCCTCACCGACAACCTCTTGCGTTCTCGTCTTAATCTAGAACAATTAAGGTATCTTAGGCACTTTGGGGTTGTTCCATCCAGTAAGGAACCACCCGATCCGGAAAAGTTCCTTAAAAATAGACGCACTTCATAAATCAGCCTTCCGACGCGGGGTCGTGTCCAGGTCAACACGCCCCCGTGTCCACCAAAAGATTCCCTTCTGACTTTTGTCAGAATACGGACAAAACGTGTCAGGATCTTGCCTGCACACGGGGCCGTGTCCAGCACGCTGTCATTTTCTATAAATGCAGCCAAGAACCCTGCACATTTGGACCATCCAGGGACAAAGATTTGGAAGGATTTTCTGACTTACCATCCTAGGTATGTTCTAAAAGAAGGTTCCTACAAGCATCTTGTCCTTTCCTCTTTTATCTATTGCCTTCTTCTTCATCTTTCTTGCACCAAGGACTCCATTAAAGCTTGATTTCAAGCTTTGTTGTGATGTTTATTGAGTTTTTGTTCAAGGAATCTTGTTAAAAATAAGTTACACAACATTGTTTTAAGTTATTTCTGCTCAAAAAGCTTCTTAAGTCAAGAAAATAATTTGAAACCCCAAGATTCCTTGTTCCAAAAAATCTGCAGAAAGTTGAACACGGGGCCGTGCCCGTGGTACTGTTTCATTAAAACGAACTGTTTTTGGTTTGTTTTCATAGAATGTCTAGCCAAAACAGCGGAACCTCTTCTGCACACTCAAGGAACAGTCGACGAGAAAGGAGGCCATCGATTGAAGCAACTCTCGTAAGATACGTAATGGCACTACGTGAAGCACTTGACGAGATGACTTCAGCGGAGGAAGTCCTCATTAACCGTATAAACTATCTCTCGGTGGGGTTGGAAAACAGTTTCCGGGAAATAAACCTCTTGCACCAGAGGTTAAACATTCTGGTAACACCTCCTGTGGAACCAATCCTCCCTCAAGAGGATTGGAACCTCGCACTTGGAATTCAAAATCCTACCGGTTGGGACGACATTCCGGCGGAGCCTCCTCTTGAAGAACTCCAAGAAATTCCGGTGGAAGTTACACCTCCTCAACCCAATGCTCATGAGCCCGCTTTTCTTCTCCCTAGGGAGATCGAAGAGTGGCTCGCCGGTGTATGAGGAGCCCATACCCGGAGGAAGAAGTTGTCAAGCCACTTTTAACCGAGAGATCTATATTTTCGGAAATTTTGCTAGTAGAATAAATAGTAGGCTAGAAACTTCTTGGATTTCTTGTGTTTCTTTGACCTAACTAGCTAATATCTTAATTTTTAGGACTATTATGTAATTCTCTCTATGATTAATGAATGATGGTTTTAGTTAATTTGGTGTTTTGGATGGTGTTGAAATGAATAAAACACACTTGAGATGGTAAAGGATGCAAGGGAAACTTGAACCAGCACCCCATACAGGAAAACAGAACCGTCCGACAAATTTCTTCGTTTACAGAAAGTTCGGCACGGGCCGTGTCCACCCAACACAGCCCCGTGCTGCACAGTCTGCAGAAAAAGACCCAGTTCAGGTAACTGGACACGGGCCGTGTTCACCCAATACGCCCCCGTGTCCAGACTTCTGTTTCTCTTGTTTTAATTTTGTTATTGGCACTTGAACACGGGGCCGTGCCCGGACAACACGGGGCCGTGTTCAGCGCCCAGTAACACAAAATTTTTGCTTTTTACACATTTGAATCAACATAAAAACTTATTTTTGGGACACATTGAGGACAATGTGTAATTTAAGTGTGGGGGGGGGGGATGCTAAAACCTTGAATCTTACAAGTCCTAAATACAAGCCTTACACAAAACTCTATTGGAATCGCTAATCACCCCAAATTTTTTCAAAAATTTTCATTTTTTTTTACTTGTCTAGGTTTAACTCGGGAAATTCAAGTTCTCAAAAAGGTTATATTTTTACGAATTTACAACCGATAGCGTCGTGATAAAAAGAACCAACATAAGAAAATTATGAAAAGGCATGACAAGCTTAGTTAAAATTTGATTATATATACTTGATCACATAAAAACCCATTCCCACAAAAGTGAGTTTTGAGCCTTTATTGAGCATACAATTACATATCATTAGACTAAATGCTCATTTTTCGTTTCTTGTGTGAATAGCCGCTTGGTTCTTACGACTCTAGAACTTGCCATGACGATACATTCCCGGTCCTTACCAACTTAAACCCGAGTAAGTAAATGATGGAGGCATTAGGACTAACCCTTTTTATTTCTACACCATTATTTTTTTTACCACCTACCCAAAATCCCCCTAGTTAGCCCCTTTGAGCTTAAACCTTTTCATTTCATAACCCAAACCAAACACCCTTTTACCCACCGAAACCTTTTTATTTTTAACCCTTTGTTTTAGTAACAAGTTCGATTTTTCGTATGACTTTTCAAAAAAAAAAAATATTTTTTGTGTTGAGGATGAAGCAAAAGAAAATAAACAAACAAGTTCATCAAAAATAACTTGGTTTGAATAATAGCTTCATCAAAATAAAAGTTACAAAAATAGAAAGTCTTACGAAAACCGACACTTGTTACGCTTTTCGCCCTTTTTCTACTAACCACTAACCACCAACCCAACCACCTACCTTTAACCCAAGCCTAACCCTTCACCCACAAAGTCCTCTTGATATTTACAAAGGTATATAAGTTAAAAAGGAGGAGGATTGATTGCTTGGCAAGCCTATGGTAGGAGTAAGTTCCATGCCGCTCTCGAGTGATCCACAAAAATACATTTTCGGCCGAGTGTTGAGTGATCCCCGTGAGGTATGTGAACTTGTATATAAATAGAATTTTACAAAGGCATGTTATGCCCTAATAAGTAATTTATCTTATGAAAAGTTTTAAATAAATCATGACGAATAGGATTGTAAATAAATAAAAATTAAATTAAATAAAGAATCTTGGAAATCCCGACACTCTACGACAAGCCCAAAAAAACCTTCTTCTCTACCCATTCCATTTGGGAGTGTAATAGCCACATATTAAAGAGTTTTGCTTGAGGACAAGCAAAGATTCAAGTGTGGGGGTATTTGATGTGTTCAAAATGTAACATATAAATTTCATCAAATGAGGCATAAAACTAACCCTTTTTTAGTACTAATGTTGGAAAACGTGTGCTTTTGTCTTCCTTTTGTATTTTCAGGATTAAATGAGCTCAAATTAACAAAAGAAGCAAAAAGACATCAAAATCTAACATAAATACAAGAAAAGGAACAAGACTGACATGCCCGACCCCACGACAGCATCTTCCCAAGCAAAACAAGAAATCAGAAGCCTGAACACGCCCCGTGCTCAGCCAGCACGGGGGCGTGCCCAAGTGTCAGCAGAAAAGACAAAGTGGTAGAAGCTTCTATTGCCCACCACGGGGCCGTGCTCAGCGGACACGGGGCCGTGGTCAACTATAAGATTCGCACAATCTAGGCAAATCTTCATAGTACAAAGATTCTTCTGCACACGGGGTCGTGCTCAGCGGACACGGGGGCGTGGTCAACTAATAAGACAAAGCTGCATTAAATGAAGAAAGAGAAGGATGTGGACACGGGGCCGTGCCCACTGGACACGGGGCCGTGCCCGAGCTTCTGTTCAGCCTATAAATAGAAGTGCTTGGCTCAAGCTCAAACCATCCCTTGGCACACCACCTCTCTCACACTTCACCCACCACCCACCACCACCATAACACCATCATCCACCACCATCATCCATTGTCCATCGTAGAGTGTGTGAGTCGTCTCGGGATCCAAGATTGATCGTAAGAGTTCTTGACAATCAAGGCCATGTTTGCCTAAGTCTCTTACATCACTTGGTGAAGACAAAGTGTCTAGTGTAATACTTTTTATTTCTAATCTTTTCGCACTTTTTATTTGGTTTCGTATTAATGACTTTAATAACTAGTTGCTTATCTTGAAGGTGATCTTTCTTTATCGTTTGTCTGTGGTGTCTTGAAATTATTTTACTGTCTATATAAAATAAAAGATTTTCACCATTCATATCTCCACGGTCTATATGGAGGTATGTTGGCTACCTGGTCGGGGGTTAAGGGAACGGTTTGGTAAAGGTCTTGCCATTGTTCAGCGTTTAGAGGTCCTGCAATGGACCTGGGTCAAATTTAGTAGGACCTCCTTCAATACTTAGCGGTATTGGATGGCGGGGGTCCAAACTCTTTGATCCCCTCATAAGTTAACTACTATTAATACTATAACCCGGCTATTTAGGACTGTATCCCTGCTGACTCAGACTACTTAGTCGAGGGTAACGTCACCTCCAAAAGAGGGGCCTACCATAATTTGCATTAATAACTTAATTAATTATCTTCCAATAATCCACCCTTTTAGGATTGTATCCTTGCTGACTCAAACTACTAGGGTGAGGGTAACGTCACCTTCAAAAGAGGGGCCTACTACAATAACTAAGATAATCTCTTAAAATAGTGCAAAAGTGCGGAAATAATCAAAGGTTACACTAGATACGAGTCGGAACCAAGTGATTCATCTTGTCTATCTGTTTTTTCTTTTTATTTTTATTTTTCAGCATTTTAGTTAGTTTTTATTTTTCTTAGTTTAAAACATTTTTCTAAACTTTTTGATTTGATTAGACGTTGAGGATAAACCGGTACTAAAAGCTCTTGTGTCCTTGGACGACCTCGGTATCTTACCAACACTATACTACGCTCACGATGGGTGCACTTGCCCATATGTGTGTCTAGTGTTAGTAAATATCGTGTTTTATAAATTTAAAACTTGACTAAAAAGTGTTAAAGGGGCTTAAAATATACACCTAAAATATATAACACTCGACTACGCATCAAGTTTTTGGCGCCGTTGCCGGGGACACAAGGATTTTAAGAAAGTTAGGAATCAACGGCCTAATCGTTTTTCTTATTTTTCATTTTTTTAGGATTTTTCTTAATTTTTCAGCTTCTGCAGAACTCAGCACGGGCCGTGCCCGCTGAACACGCCCCGTGCCCAATCATTGGAACTGGCAATCCTGTTTTAAGTCAGACAGTAGGCTGAACACGGGGCCGTGCCCACTCAACACGCCCCCGTGCCCAAGTTTCAGTTACTGAAAACAGAACCGTAAGATCCCGACGGTTGGTAATTTCTGACACAAACATGAGTGATACTGATAATTTTTACTTTCGGCACTCTTATGGTACTATGTGGTGTCAATTATGTGGTGGTAACCATAAAGAATTAGAATGTTTTTTTTTCTAAATTATAAACCCCACTATATAGACCCATCATTTCCTAGTATCCTTAAGAGGGGCGAAAGTAAAAATAATCCCTATCGCTCCCTCGAATGCGCCCAACCGGATATTTTAGGAGAAATGCTTCTCGATGAATTATTTCAACTAGAAGATCTAATTTTTAATTGGTTAAAAGAACTTAGGGAAGATTTCAATAATCTTTTCCAATACAATAACCAAGAAGAAAGGTTGGAAACGCATTCAAACAACTTCATTGTTTCCAATGATACTTCTAAATCTAGTGAGGACTTGAGCGATAGTCGTCCCTGTGTCGATTGTGCCGTGAAGGACTCCCCATCGACTTCGTTCGATGCATACATAGACCTGAGCGATTCGACATACACCTTCTTTAACGAGAGCCCGGGAAAGGGTTGGACTTGTCCACCTACATATAGCATAGGAATCACCCTCACCGACAACCTCTTGCGTTCTCGTCTTAATCTAGAACAATTAAGGTATCTTAGGCACTTTGGGGTTGTTCCATCCAGTAAGGAACCACCCGATCCGGAAAAGTTCCTTAAAAATAGACGCACTTCATAAATCAGCCTTCCGACGCGGGGCCGTGTCCAGGTCAACACGCCCCCGTGTCCACCAAAAGATTCCCTTCTGACTTTTGTCAGAATACGGACAAAACGTGTCAGGATCTTGCCTGCACACGGGGCCGTGTCCAGCACGCTGTCATTTTCTATAAATGCAGCCAAGAACCCTGCACATTTGGACCATCCAGGGACAGAGATTTGGAAGGATTTTCTGACTTACCATCCTAGGTATGTTCTAAAAGAAGGTTCCTACAAGCATCTTGTCCTTTCCTCTTTTATCTATTGCCTTCTTCTTCATCTTTCTTGCACCAAGGACTCCATTAAAGCTTGATTTCAAGCTTTGTTGTGATGTTTATTGAGTTTTTGTTCAAGGAATCTTGTTAAAAATAAGTTACACAACATTGTTTTAAGTTATTTCTGCTCAAAAAGCTTCTTAAGTCAAGAAAATAATTTGAAACCCCAAGATTCCTTGTTCCAAAAAATCTGCAGAAAGTTGAACACGGGGCCGTGCTCATTGAGCACGGGGCCGTGCCCGTGGTACTGTTTCATTAAAACGAACTGTTTTTGGTTTGTTTTCATAGAATGTCTAGCCAAAACAGCGGAACCTCTTCTGCACACTCAAGGAACAGTCGACGAGAAAGGAGGCCATCGATTGAAGCAACTCTCGTAAGATACGTAATGGCACTACGTGAAGCACTTGACGAGATGACTTCAGCGGAGGAGGTCCTCATTAACCGTATAAACTATCTCTCGGTGGGGTTGGAAAACAGTTTCCGGGAAATAAACCTCTTGCACCAGAGGTTAAACATTCTGGTAACACCTCCTGTGGAACCAATCCTCCCTCAAGAGGATTGGAACCTCGCACTTGGAATTCAAAATCCTACCGGTTGGGACGACATTCCGGCGGAGCCTCCTCTTGAAGAACTCCAAGAAATTCCGGTGGAAGTTACACCTCCTCAACCCAATGCTCATGAGCCCGCTTTTCTTCTCCCTAGGGAGATCGAAGAGTGGCTCGCCGGTGTATGAGGAGCCCATACCCGGAGGAAGAAGTTGTCAAGCCACTTTTAACCGAGAGATCTATATTTTCGGAAATTTTGCTAGTAGAATAAATAGTAGGCTAGAAACTTCTTGGATTTCTTGTGTTTCTTTGACCTAACTAGCTAATATCTTAATTTTTAGGACTATTATGTAATTCTCTCTATGATTAATGAATGATGGTTTTAGTTAATTTGGTGTTTTGGATGGTGTTGAAATGAATCAAACACACTTGAGATGGTAAAGGATGCAAGGGAAACTTGAACCAGCACCCCATACAGGAAAACAGAACCGTCCGACAAATTTCTTCGTTTACAGAAAGTTCGGCACGGGCCGTGTCCACCCAACACAGCCCCGTGCTGCACAGTCTGCAGAAAAAGACCCAGTTCAGGTAACTGGACACGGGCCGTGTTCACCCAACACGCCCCCGTGTCCAGACTTCTGTTTCTCTTGTTTTAATTTTGTTATTGGCACTTGAACACGGGGCCGTGCCCGGACAACACGAGGCCGTGTTCAGCGCCCAGTAACACAAAATTTTTGCTTTTTACACCTTTTGACACATTCAATCAACCTAAAAACTTAATTTTGAGACACATTGAGGACAATGTGTAATTTAAGTGTGGGGGGGGGGGATGCTAAAACCTTGAATCTTACAAGTCCTAAATACAAGCCTTACACAAAACTCTATTGGAATCGCTAATCACCCCAAATTTTTTCAAAAATTTTCATTTTTTTTTACTTGTCTAGGTTTAACTCGGGAAATTCAAGTTCTCAAAAAGGTTATATTTTTACGAATTTACAACCGATAGCGTCGTGATAAAAAGAACCAACATAAGAAAATTATGAAAAGGCATGACAAACTTAGTTAAAATTTGATTATATATACTTGATCACATAAAAACCCATTCCCACAAAAGTGAGTTTTGAGCCTTTATTGAGCATACAATTACATATCATTAGACTAAATGCTCATTTTTCGTTTCTTGTGTGAATAGCCGCTTGGTTCTTACGACTCTAGAACTTGCCATGACGATACATTCCCGGTCCTTACCAACTTAAACCCGAGTAAGTAAATGATGGAGGCATTAGGACTAACCCTTTTTATTTCTACACCATTATTTTTTTTTACCACCTACCCAAAATCCCCCTAGTTAGCCCCTTTGAGCCTAAACCTTTTCATTTCATAACCCAAACCAAACACCCTTTTACCCACCAAAACCTTTTTATTTTTAACCCTTTATTTAGTAACAAGTTCGATTTTTCGTATGACTTTTCAAAAAAAAAATATTTTTTGTGTTGAGGATGAAGCAAAAGAAAATAAACAAACAAGTTCATCAAAAATAACTTGGTTTGAATAATAGCTTCATCAAAATAAAAGTTACAAAAATAGAAAGTCTTACGAAAACCGACACTTGTTACGCTTTTCGCCCTTTTTTCTACTAACCACTAACCACCAACCCAACCACCTACCTTTAACCCAAGCCTAACCCTTCACCCACAAAGTCCTCTTGATATTTACAAAGGTATATAAGTTAAAAAGGAGGAGGATTGATTGCTTGGCAAGCCTATGGTAGGAGTAAGTTCCATGCCGCTCTCGAGTGATCCACAAAAATACATTTTCGGCCGAGTGTTGAGTGATCCCCGTGAGGTATGTGAACTTGTATATAAATAGAATTTTACAAAGGCATGTTATGCCCTAATAAGTAATTTATCTTATGAAAAGTTTTAAATAAATCATGACGAATAGGATTGTAAATAAATAAAAATTAAATTAAATAAAGAATCTTGGAAATCCCGACACTCTACGACAAGCCCAAAAAAACCTTCTTCTCTACCCATTCCATTTGGGAGTGTAATAGCCACATATTAAAGAGTTTTGCTTAAGGACAAGCAAAGATTCAAGTGTGGGGGTATTTGATGTGTTCAAAATGTAACATATAAATTTCATCAAATGAGGCATAAAACTAACCTTTTTTTAGTACTAATGTTGGAAAAAGTGTGCTTTTGTCTTCCTTTTGTATTTTCAGGATTAAATGAGCTCAAATTAACAAAAGAAGCAAAAAAGACATCAAAATCTAACATAAATACAAGAAAAGGAACAAGACTGACATGCCCGACCCCACGACAGCATCTTCCCAAGCAAAACAAGAAATCAGAAGCCTGAACACGCCCCGTGCTCAGCCAGCACGGGGGCGTGCCCAAGTGTCAGCAGAAAAGACAAAGTGGTAGAAGCTTCTATTGCCCACCACGGGGCCGTGCTCAGCGGACACGGGGCCGTGGTCAACTATAAGATTCGCACAATCTAGGCAAATCTTCATAGTACAAAGATTCTTCTGCACACGGGGTCGTGCTCAGCGGACACGGGGGCGTGGTCAACTAATAAGACAAAGCTGCATTAAATGAAGAAAGAGAAGGATGTGGACACGGGGCCGTGCCCGAGCTTCTGTTCAGCCTATAAATAGAAGTGCTTGGCTCAAGCTCAAACCATCCCTTGGCACACCACCTCTCTCACACTTCACCCACCACCCACCACCACCATAACACCATCATCCACCACCATCATCCATTGTCCATCGTAGAGTGTGTGAGTCGTCTCGGGATCCAAGATTGATCGTAAGAGTTCTTGACAATCAAGGCCATGTTTGCCTAAGTCTCTTACATCACTTGGTGAAGACAAAGTGTCTAGTGTAATACTTTTTATTTCTAATCTTTTCGCACTTTTTATTTGGTTTCGTATTAATGACTTTAATAACTAGTTGCTTATCTTGAAGGTGATCTTTCTTTATCGTTTGTCTGTGGTGTCTTGAAATTATTTTACTGTCTATATAA
Source organism: Helianthus tuberosus (assembly GCA_030545235.1). NCBI lineage: Eukaryota > Viridiplantae > Streptophyta > Magnoliopsida > Asterales > Asteraceae > Helianthus > Helianthus tuberosus. The sequence goes on from JARYGA010060172.1 coordinate 14,515,358, forward strand.
AATAAAAGATTTTCACCATTCATATCTCCACGGTCTATATGGAGGTATGTTGGCTACCTGGTCGGGGGTTAAGGGAACGGTTTGGTAAAGGTCATGCCATTGTTCAGCGTTTAGAGGTCCTGCAATGGACCTGGGTCAAATTTAGTAGGACCTCCTTCAATACTTAGCGGTATTGGATGGCGGGGGTCCAAACTCTTTGATCCCCTCATAAGTTAACTACTATTAATACTATAACCCGGCTATTTAGGACTGTATCCCTGCTGACTCAGACTACTTAGTCGAGGGTAACGTCACCTCCAAAAGAGGGGCCTACCATAATTTGCATTAATAACTTAATTAATTATCTTCCAATAATCCACCCTTTTAGGATTGTATCCTTGCTGACTCAAACTACTAGGGTGAGGGTAACGTCACCTTCAAAAGAGGGGCCTACTACAATAACTAAGATAATCTCTTAAAATAGTGCAAAAGTGCGGAAATAATCAAAGGTTACACTAGATACGAGTCGGAACCAAGTGATTCATCTTGTCTATCTGTTTTTTCTTTTTATTTTTATTTTTCAGCATTTTAGTTAGTTTTTATTTTTCTTAGTTTAAAACATTTTTCTAAACTTTTTGATTTGATTAGACGTTGAGGATAAACCGGTACTAAAAGCTCTTGTGTCCTTGGACGACCTCGGTATCTTACCAACACTATACTACGCTCACGATGGGTGCACTTGCCCATATGTGTGTCTAGTGTTAGTAAATATCGTGTTTTATAAATTTAAAACTTGACTAAAAAGTGTTAAAGGGGCTTAAAATATACACCTAAAATATATAACACTCGACTACGCATCAAGTTTTTGGCGCCGTTGCCGGGGACACAAGGATTTTAAGAAAGTTAGGAATCAACGGCCTAATCGTTTTTCTTATTTTTCATTTTTTTAGGATTTTTCTTAATTTTTCAGCTTCTGCAGAACTCAGCACGGGCCGTGCCCGCTGAACACGCCCCGTGCCCAATCATTGGAACTGGCAATCCTGTTTTAAGTCAGACAGTAGGCTGAACACGGGGCCGTGCCCACTCAACACGCCCCCGTGCCCAAGTTTCAGTTACTGAAAACAGAACCGTAAGATCCCGACGGTTGGTAATTTCTGACACAAACATGAGTGATACTGATAATTTTTACTTTCGGCACTCTTATGGTACTATGTGGTGTCAATTATGTGGTGGTAACCATAAAGAATTAGAATGTTTTTTTTTTCTAAATTATAAACCCCACTATATAGACCCATCATTTCCTAGTATCCTTAAGAGGGGCGAAAGTAAAAATAATCCATATCGCTCCCTCGAATGCGCCCAACCGGATATTTTAGGAGAAATGCTTCTCGATGAATTATTTCAACTAGAAGATCTAATTTTTAATTGGTTAAAAGAACTTAGGGAAGATTTCAATAATCTTTTCCAATACAATAACCAAGAAGAAAGGTTGGAAACGCATTCAAACAACTTCATTGTTTCCAATGATACTTCTAAATCTAGTGAGGACTTGAGCGATAGTCGTCCCTGTGTCGATTGTGCCGTGAAGGACTCCCCATCGACTTCGTTCGATGCATACATAGACCTGAGCGATTCGACATACACCTTCTTTAACGAGAGCCCGGGAAAGGGTTGGACTTGTCCACCTACATATAGCATAGGAATCACCCTCACCGACAACCTCTTGCGTTCTCGTCTTAATCTAGAACAATTAAGGTATCTTAGGCACTTTGGGGTTGTTCCATCCAGTAAGGAACCACCCGATCCGGAAAAGTTCCTTAAAAATAGACGCACTTCATAAATCAGCCTTCCGACGCGGGGCCGTGTCCAGGTCAACACGCCCCCGTGTCCACCAAAAGATTCCCTTCTGACTTTTGTCAGAATACGGACAAAACGTGTCAGGATCTTGCCTGCACACGGGGCCGTATCCAGCACGCTGTCATTTTCTATAAATGCAGCCAAGAACCCTGCACATTTGGACCATCCAGGGACAGAGATTTGGAAGGATTTTCTGACTTACCATCCTAGGTATGTTCTAAAAGAAGGTTCCTACAAGCATCTTGTCCTTTCCTCTTTTATCTATTGCCTTCTTCTTCATCTTTCTTGCACCAAGGACTCCATTAAAGCTTGATTTCAAGCTTTGTTGTGATGTTTATTGAGTTTTTGTTCAAGGAATCTTGTTAAAAATAAGTTACACAACATTGTTTTAAGTTATTTCTGCTCAAAAAGCTTCTTAAGTCAAGAAAATAATTTGAAACCCCAAGATTCCTTGTTCCAAAAAATCTGCAGAAAGTTGAACACGGGGCCGTGCCCGTGGTACTGTTTCATTAAAACGAACTGTTTTTGGTTTGTTTTCATAGAATGTCTAGCCAAAACAGCGGAACCTCTTCTGCACACTCAAGGAACAGTCGACGAGAAAGGAGGCCATCGATTGAAGCAACTCTCGTAAGATACGTAATGGCACTACGTGAAGCACTTGACGAGATGACTTCAGCGGAGGAGGTCCTCATTAACCGTATAAACTATCTCTCGGTGGGGTTGGAAAACAGTTTCCGGGAAATAAACCTCTTGCACCAGAGGTTAAACATTCTGGTAACACCTCCTGTGGAACCAATCCTCCCTCAAGAGGATTGGAACCTCGCACTTGGAATTCAAAATCCTACCGGTTGGGACGACATTCCGGCGGAGCCTCCTCTTGAAGAACTCCAAGAAATTCTGGTGGAAGTTACACCTCCTCAACCCAATGCTCATGAGCCCGCTTTTCTTCTCCCTAGGGAGATCGAAGAGTGGCTCGCCGGTGTATGAGGAGCCCATACCCGGAGGAAGAAGTTGTCAAGCCACTTTTAACCGAGAGATCTATATTTTCGGAAATTTTGCTAGTAGAATAAATAGTAGGCTAGAAACTTCTTGGATTTCTTGTGTTTCTTTGACCTAACTAGCTAATATCTTAATTTTTAGGACTATTATGTAATTCTCTCTATGATTAATGAATGATGGTTTTAGTTAATTTGGTGTTTTGGATGGTGTTGAAATGAATCAAACACACTTGAGATGGTAAAGGATGCAAGGGAAACTTGAACCAGCACCCCATACAGGAAAACAGAACCGTCCGACAAATTTCTTCGTTTACAGAAAGTTCGGCACGGGCCGTGTCCACCCAACACAGCCCCGTGCTGCACAGTCTGCAGAAAAAGACCCAGTTCAGGTAACTGGACACGGGCCGTGTTCACCCAACACGCCCCCGTGTCCAGACTTCTGTTTCTCTTGTTTTAATTTTGTTATTGGCACTTGAACACGGGGCCGTGCCCGGACAACACGGGGCCGTGTTCAGCGCCCAGTAACACAAAATTTTTGCTTTTTACACATTTGAATCAACCTAAAAACTTATTTTTGGGACACATTGAGGACAATGTGTAATTTAACTGTGGGGGGGGGGGGGGGGGATGCTAAAACCTTGAATCTTACAAGTCCTAAATACAAGCCTTACACAAAACTCTATTGGAATCGCTAATCACCCCAAATTTTTTCAAAAATTTTCATTTTTTTTTACTTGTCTAGGTTTAACTCGGGAAATTCAAGTTCTCAAAAAGGTTATATTTTTACGAATTTACAACCGATAGCGTCGTGATAAAAAGAACCAACATAAGAAAATTATGAAAAGGCATGACAAGCTTAGTTAAAATTTGATTATATATACTTGATCACATAAAAACCCATTCCCACAAAAGTGAGTTTTGAGCCTTTATTGAGCATACAATTACATATCATTAGACTAAATGCTCATTTTTCGTTTCTTGTGTGAATAGCCGCTTGGTTCTTACGACTCTAGAACTTGCCATGACGATACATTCCCGGTCCTTACCAACTTAAACCCGAGTAAGTAAATGATGGAGGCATTAGGACTAACCCTTTTTATTTCTACACCATTATTTTTTTTACCACCTACCCAAAATCCCCCTAGTTAGCCCCTTTGAGCTTAAACCTTTTCATTTCATAACCCAAACCAAACACCCTTTTACCCACCGAAACCTTTTTATTTTTAACCCTTTGTTTTAGTAACAAGTTCGATTTTTCGTATGACTTTTCAAAAAAAAAAAAATATTTTTTGTGTTGAGGATGAAGCAAAAGAAAATAAACAAACAAGTTCATCAAAAATAACTTGGTTTGAATAATAGCTTCATCAAAATAAAAGTTACAAAAATAGAAAGTCTTACGAAAACCGACACTTGTTACGCTTTTCGCCCTTTTTCTACTAACCACTAACCACCAACCCAACCACCTACCTTTAACCCAAGCCTAACCCTTCACCCACAAAGTCCTCTTGATATTTACAAAGGTATATAAGTTAAAAAGGAGGAGGATTGATTGCTTGGCAAGCCTATGGTAGGAGTAAGTTCCATGCCGCTCTCGAGTGATCCACAAAAATACATTTTCGGCCGAGTGTTGAGTGATCCCCGTGAGGTATGTGAACTTGTATATAAATAGAATTTTACAAAGGCATGTTATGCCCTAATAAGTAATTTATCTTATGAAAAGTTTTAAATAAATCATGACGAATAGGATTGTAAATAAATAAAAATTAAATTAAATAAAGAATCTTGGAAATCCCGACACTCTACGACAAGCCCAAAAAAACCTTCTTCTCTACCCATTCCATTTGGGAGTGTAATAGCCACATATTAAAGAGTTTTGCTTGAGGACAAGCAAAGATTCAAGTGTGGGGGTATTTGATGTGTTCAAAATGTAACATATAAATTTCATCAAATGAGGCATAAAACTAACCCTTTTTTAGTACTAATGTTGGAAAACGTGTGCTTTTGTCTTCCTTTTGTATTTTCAGGATTAAATGAGCTCAAATTAACAAAAGAAGCAAAAAGACATCAAAATCTAACATAAATACAAGAAAAGGAACAAGACTGACATGCCCGACCCCACGACAGCATCTTCCCAAGCAAAACAAGAAATCAGAAGCCTGAACACGCCCCGTGCTCAGCCAGCACGGGGGCGTGCCCAAGTGTCAGCAGAAAAGACAAAGTGGTAGAAGCTTCTATTGCCCACCACGGGGCCGTGCTCAGCGGACACGGGGCCGTGGTCAACTATAAGATTCGCACAATCTAGGCAAATCTTCATAGTACAAAGATTCTTCTGCACACGGGGTCGTGCTCAGCGGACACGGGGGCGTGGTCAACTAATAAGACAAAGCTGCATTAAATGAAGAAAGAGAAGGATGTGGACACGGGGCCGTGCCCACTGGACACGGGGCCGTGCCCGAGCTTCTGTTCAGCCTATAAATAGAAGTGCTTGGCTCAAGCTCAAACCATCCCTTGGCACACCACCTCTCTCACACTTCACCCACCACCCACCACCACCATAACACCATCATCCACCACCATCATCCATTGTCCATCGTAGAGTGTGTGAGTCGTCTCGGGATCCAAGATTGATCGTAAGAGTTCTTGACAATCAAGGCCATGTTTGCCTAAGTCTCTTACATCACTTGGTGAAGACAAAGTGTCTAGTGTAATACTTTTTATTTCTAATCTTTTCGCACTTTTTATTTGGTTTCGTATTAATGACTTTAATAACTAGTTGCTTATCTTGAAGGTGATCTTTCTTTATCGTTTGTCTGTGGTGTCTTGAAATTATTTTACTGTCTATATAAAATAAAAGATTTTCACCATTCATATCTCCACGGTCTATATGGAGGTATGTTGGCTACCTGGTCGGGGGTTAAGGGAACGGTTTGGTAAAGGTCATGCCATTGTTCAGCGTTTAGAGGTCCTGCAATGGACCTGGGTCAAATTTAGTAGGACCTCCTTCAATACTTAGCGGTATTGGATGGCGGGGGTCCAAACTCTTTGATCCCCTCATAAGTTAACTACTATTAATACTATAACCCGGCTATTTAGGACTGTATCCCTGCTGACTCAGACTACTTAGTCGAGGGTAACGTCACCTCCAAAAGAGGGGCCTACCATAATTTGCATTAATAACTTAATTAATTATCTTCCAATAATCCACCCTTTTAGGATTGTATCCTTGCTGACTCAAACTACTAGGGTGAGGGTAACGTCACCTTCAAAAGAGGGGCCTACTACAATAACTAAGATAATCTCTTAAAATAGTGCAAAAGTGCGGAAATAATCAAAGGTTACACTAGATACGAGTCGGAACCAAGTGATTCATCTTGTCTATCTGTTTTTTCTTTTTATTTTTATTTTTCAGCATTTTAGTTAGTTTTTATTTTTCTTAGTTTAAAACATTTTTCTAAACTTTTTGATTTGATTAGACGTTGAGGATAAACCGGTACTAAAAGCTCTTGTGTCCTTGGACGACCTCGGTATCTTACCAACACTATACTACGCTCACGATGGGTGCACTTGCCCATATGTGTGTCTAGTGTTAGTAAATATCGTGTTTTATAAATTTAAAACTTGACTAAAAAGTGTTAAAGGGGCTTAAAATATACACCTAAAATATATAACACTCGACTACGCATCAAGTTTTTGGCGCCGTTGCCGGGGACACAAGGATTTTAAGAAAGTTAGGAATCAACGGCCTAATCGTTTTTCTTATTTTTCATTTTTTTAGGATTTTTCTTAATTTTTCAGCTTCTGCAGAACTCAGCACGGGCCGTGCCCGCTGAACACGCCCCGTGCCCAATCATTGGAACTGGCAATCCTGTTTTAAGTCAGACAGTAGGCTGAACACGGGGCCGTGCCCACTCAACACGCCCCCGTGCCCAAGTTTCAGTTACTGAAAACAGAACCGTAAGATCCCGACGGTTGGTAATTTCTGACACAAACATGAGTGATACTGATAATTTTTACTTTCGGCACTCTTATGGTACTATGTGGTGTCAATTATGTGGTGGTAACCATAAAGAATTAGAATGTTTTTTTTTCTAAATTATAAACCCCACTATATAGACCCATCATTTCCTAGTATCCTTAAGAGGGGCGAAAGTAAAAATAATCCCTATCGCTCCCTCGAATGCGCCCAACCGGATATTTTAGGAGAAATGCTTCTCGATGAATTATTTCAACTAGAAGATCTAATTTTTAATTGGTTAAAAGAACTTAGGGAAGATTTCAATAATCTTTTCCAATACAATAACCAAGAAGAAAGGTTGGAAACGCATTCAAACAACTTCATTGTTTCCAATGATACTTCTAAATCTAGTGAGGACTTGAGCGATAGTCGTCCCTGTGTCGATTGTGCCGTGAAGGACTCCCCATCGACTTCGTTCGATGCATACATAGACCTGAGCGATTCGACATACACCTTCTTTAACGAGAGCCCGGGAAAGGGTTGGACTTGTCCACCTACATATAGCATAGGAATCACCCTCACCGACAACCTCTTGCGTTCTCGTCTTAATCTAGAACAATTAAGGTATCTTAGGCACTTTGGGGTTGTTCCATCCAGTAAGGAACCACCCGATCCGGAAAAGTTCCTTAAAAATAGACGCACTTCATAAATCAGCCTTCCGACGCGGGGCCGTGTCCAGGTCAACACGCCCCCGTGTCCACCAAAAGATTCCCTTCTGACTTTTGTCAGAATACGGACAAAACGTGTCAGGATCTTGCCTGCACACGGGGCCGTGTCCAGCACGCTGTCATTTTCTATAAATGCAGCCAAGAACCCTGCACATTTGGACCATCCAGGGACAGAGATTTGGAAGGATTTTCTGACTTACCATCCTAGGTATGTTCTAAAAGAAGGTTCCTACAAGCATCTTGTCCTTTCCTCTTTTATCTATTGCCTTCTTCTTCATCTTTCTTGCACCAAGGACTCCATTAAAGCTTGATTTCAAGCTTTGTTGTGATGTTTATTGAGTTTTTGTTCAAGGAATCTTGTTAAAAATAAGTTACACAACATTGTTTTAAGTTATTTCTGCTCAAAAAGCTTCTTAAGTCAAGAAAATAATTTGAAACCCCAAGATTCCTTGTTCCAAAAAATCTGCAGAAAGTTGAACACGGGGCCGTGCTCATTGAGCACGGGGCCGTGCCCGTGGTACTGTTTCATTAAAACGAACTGTTTTTGGTTTGTTTTCATAGAATGTCTAGCCAAAACAGCGGAACCTCTTCTGCACACTCAAGGAACAGTCGACGAGAAAGGAGGCCATCGATTGAAGCAACTCTCGTAAGATACGTAATGGCACTACGTGAAGCACTTGACGAGATGACTTCAGCGGAGGAGGTCCTCATTAACCGTATAAACTATCTCTCGGTGGGGTTGGAAAACAGTTTCCGGGAAATAAACCTCTTGCACCAGAGGTTAAACATTCTGGTAACACCTCCTGTGGAACCAATCCTCCCTCAAGAGGATTGGAACCTCGCACTTGGAATTCAAAATCCTACCGGTTGGGACGACATTCCGGCGGAGCCTCCTCTTGAAGAACTCCAAGAAATTCCGGTGGAAGTTACACCTCCTCAACCCAATGCTCATGAGCCCGCTTTTCTTCTCCCTAGGGAGATCGAAGAGTGGCTCGCCGGTGTATGAGGAGCCCATACCCGGAGGAAGAAGTTGTCAAGCCACTTTTAACCGAGAGATCTATATTTTCGGAAATTTTGCTAGTAGAATAAATAGTAGGCTAGAAACTTCTTGGATTTCTTGTGTTTCTTTGACCTAACTAGCTAATATCTTAATTTTTAGGACTATTATGTAATTCTCTCTATGATTAATGAATGATGGTTTTAGTTAATTTGGTGTTTTGGATGGTGTTGAAATGAATCAAACACACTTGAGATGGTAAAGGATGCAAGGGAAACTTGAACCAGCACCCCATACAGGAAAACAGAACCGTCCGACAAATTTCTTCGTTTACAGAAAGTTCGGCACGGGCCGTGTCCACCCAACACAGCCCCGTGCTGCACAGTCTGCAGAAAAAGACCCAGTTCAGGTAACTGGACACGGGCCGTGTTCACCCAACACGCCCCCGTGTCCAGACTTCTGTTTCTCTTGTTTTAATTTTGTTATTGGCACTTGAACACGGGGCCGTGCCCGGACAACACGGGGCCGTGTTCAGCGCCCAGTAACACAAAATTTTTGCTTTTTACACATTTGAATCAACCTAAAAACTTATTTTTGGGACACATTGAGGACAATGTGTAATTTAAGTGTGGGGGGGGGGGGGGATGCTAAAACCTTGAATCTTACAAGTCCTAAATACAAGCCTTACACAAAACTCTATTGGAATCGCTAATCACCCCAAATTTTTTCAAAAATTTTCATTTTTTTTTACTTGTCTAGGTTTAACTCGGGAAATTCAAGTTCTCAAAAAGGTTATATTTTTACGAATTTACAACCGATAGCGTCGTGATAAAAAGAACCAACATAAGAAAATTATGAAAAGGCATGACAAGCTTAGTTAAAATTTGATTATATATACTTGATCACATAAAAACCCATTCCCACAAAAGTGAGTTTTGAGCCTTTATTGAGCATACAATTACATATCATTAGACTAAATGCTCATTTTTCGTTTCTTGTGTGAATAGCCGCTTGGTTCTTACGACTCTAGAACTTGCCATGACGATACATTCCCGGTCCTTACCAACTTAAACCCGAGTAAGTAAATGATGGAGGCATTAGGACTAACCCTTTTTATTTCTACACCATTATTTTTTTTTACCACCTACCCAAAATCCCCCTAGTTAGCCCCTTTGAGCCTAAACCTTTTCATTTCATAACCCAAACCAAACACCCTTTTACCCACCAAAACCTTTTTATTTTTAACCCTTTGTTTTAGTAACAAGTTCGATTTTTCGTATGACTTTTCAAAAAAAAAATATTTTTTGTGTTGAGGATGAAGCAAAAGAAAATAAACAAACAAGTTCATCAAAAATAACTTGGTTTGAATAATAGCTTCATCAAAATAAAAGTTACAAAAATAGAAAGTCTTACGAAAACCGACACTTGTTACGCTTTTCGCCCTTTTTTCTACTAACCACTAACCACCAACCCAACCACCTACCTTTAACCCAAGCCTAACCCTTCACCCACAAAGTCCTCTTGATATTTACAAAGGTATATAAGTTAAAAAGGAGGAGGATTGATTGCTTGGCAAGCCTATGGTAGGAGTAAGTTCCATGCCGCTCTCGAGTGATCCACAAAAATACATTTTCGGCCGAGTGTTGAGTGATCCCCGTGAGGTATGTGAACTTGTATATAAATAGAATTTTACAAAGGCATGTTATGCCCTAATAAGTAATTTATCTTATGAAAAGTTTTAAATAAATCATGACGAATAGGATTGTAAATAAATAAAAATTAAATTAAATAAAGAATCTTGGAAATCCCGACACTCTACGACAAGCCCAAAAAAACCTTCTTCTCTACCCATTCCATTTGGGAGTGTAATAGCCACATATTAAAGAGTTTTGCTTAAGGACAAGCAAAGATTCAAGTGTGGGGGTATTTGATGTGTTCAAAATGTAACATATAAATTTCATCAAATGAGGCATAAAACTAACCTTTTTTTAGTACTAATGTTGGAAAAAGTGTGCTTTTGTCTTCCTTTTGTATTTTCAGGATTAAATGAGCTCAAATTAACAAAAGAAGCAAAAAGACATCAAAATCTAACATAAATACAAGAAAAGGAACAAGACTGACATGCCCGACCCCACGACAGCATCTTCCCAAGCAAAACAAGAAATCAGAAGCCTGAACACGCCCCGTGCTCAGCCAGCACGGGGGCGTGCCCAAGTGTCAGCAGAAAAGACAAAGTGGTAGAAGCTTCTATTGCCCACCACGGGGCCGTGCTCAGCGGACACAGGGCCGTGGTCAACTATAAGATTCGCACAATCTAGGCAAATCTTCATAGTACAAAGATTCTTCTGCACACGGGGTCGTGCTCAGCGGACACGGGGGCGTGGTCAACTAATAAGACAAAGCTGCATTAAATGAAGAAAGAGAAGGATGTGGACACGGGGCCGTGCCCACTGGACACGGGGCCATGCCCGAGCTTCTGTTCAGCCTATAAATAGAAGTGCTTGGCTCAAGCTCAAACCATCCCTTGGCACACCACCTCTCTCACACTTCACCCACCACCCACCACCACCATAACACCATCATCCACCACCATCATCCATTGTCCATCGTAGAGTGTGTGAGTCGTCTCGGGATCCAAGATTGATCGTAAGAGTTCTTGACAATCAAGGCCATGTTTGCCTAAGTCTCTTACATCACTTGGTGAAGACAAAGTGTCTAGTGTAATACTTTTTATTTCTAATCTTTTCGAACTTTTTATTTGGTTTCGTATTAATGACTTTAATAACTAGTTGCTTATCTTGAAGGTGATCTTTCTTTATCGTTTGTCCGTGGTGTCTTGAAATTATTTTACTGTCTATATAAAATAAAAGATTTTCACCATTCATATCTCCACGGTCTATATGGAGGTATCTTGGCTACCTGGTCGGGGGTTAAGGGAACGGTTTGGTAAAGGTCTTGCCATTGTTCAGCGTTTAGAGGTCCTGCAATGGACCTGGGTCAAATTTAGTAGGACCTCCTTCAATACTTAGCGGTATTGGATGGCGGGGGTCCAAACTCTTTGATCCCCTCATAAGTTAACTACTATTAATACTATAACCCGGCTATTTAGGACTGTATCCCTGCTGACTCAGACTACTTAGTCGAGGGTAACGTCACCTCCAAAAGAGGGGCCTACCATAATTTGCATTAATAACTTAATTAATTATCTTCCAATAATCCACCCTTTTAGGATTGTATCCTTGCTGACTCAAACTACTGGGGTGAGGGTAACGTCACCTTCAAAAGAGGGGCCTACTACAATAACTAAGATAATCTCTTAAAATAGTGCAAAAGTTCAGAAATAATCAAAGGTTACACTAGATACGAGTCGGAACCAAGTGATTCATCTTGTCTATCTGTTTTTTCTTTTTATTTTTATTTTTCAGCATTTTAGTTAGTTTTTATTTTTCTTAGTTTAAAACATTTTTCTAAACTTTTTGATTTGATTAGACGTTGAGGATAAACCGGTACTAAAAGCTCTTGTGTCCTTGGACGACCTCGGTATCTTACCAACACTATACTACGCTCACGATGGGTGCACTTGCCCATATGTGTGTCTAGTGTTAGTAAATATCGTGTTTTATAAATTTAAAACTTGACTAAAAAGTGTTAAAGGGGCTTAAAATATACACCTAAAATATATAACACTCGACTACGCATCAGTACTGGGGTCTTCTTCCTTCAACACTTGACAACCTTTTGATGTTGCCAGTGGTAAAAATAAATCCACTGGTGGTTGGCAGAGGTGCTATGTAAGGAATTGCCTCCAAGGAAGTCTTATTAATGTAACCACTGTCCAAATGTAAACCAGTGGGTTCAACATTTGTAGTGGCTGCTTCACTTGGAATACCACCAAGAGTTACTTGTAACTCAAGGGGTGTAACCTCCTCAGGTTGTGTTGGTGGGTTACAAGGATTGATACATCAGACCCAGTCAATTGTTGAGGTATATTCTCATTAATAGGTGATTGAGAAGGACTGGTTAGTGCCTGGTTCAAATCGATTGCATCCAACAGAAGTTTAGTTGGTGGGGGAATTGTGGATGTGATGTTTGGTGTAGAAAAAGAATTTGCCCCGGGCATTGGGCTGTGGATGATGGAAAGGAGTGTTTCCAGAGCATCATGTTGTGGAGTCCCTATTTTTACAACCTGTTCTTTTTTAGAAGAAGCAGGAGGAGTTTCGGTTATGGGTTGAGATATTTGTACCATCTGCTGTGAGGAAGTAGCAGCAGTGGTTTCTTGTGACTTTTGTGTTGTCACAGGCAGTTGCTCTGGTATCTCATCCTCCACAATTGCCTTTTTGATAGGTTTGGGGGGGGGGGGGTTTGATTTTTCTTTTTCTGTGGCTTTTTGGTGATTTTAGGTGTGGGTTTCAAAGCAGTTGTGTTGCTACTTTGATCACCTTGAGCAGTGGGCTCAGCAGCAGATACCTGAGTAGCAGTGGTAGCTGCTAAATTCTGCTCAGGCACCTCTGCTTGTGTTTTGCAAGGTGTTGACATTCTTGTAAAAGTTTCAGCAGTTAAGCTGTTCATTTGTAAAGAGTCACCTTGGTTTATTTCAGACATATCATTCTTACTGAATTTCTTTTCAAAATAATAACTTAGAAATCTTGGAAACAGTAAGAATGATTTTGTTTCAACATTTTTAACCAGATCATTAAAAATTTCCCGGGAATAATTAAGATTTTCTTCTTGAAGAATAGCATATCCCAGATTTTGAATTTTTAATGGTATTTCATTAAAAGCAGTGGTTTTGTTTGAAACACACATTAGAAGGGTATGAAATAAAAACCTTGTTGCAGAAGGGAAGTAACCTTTTTGTAAGGTGTCCTTTTTCACTTCTGCATTATACCCTCTTTCCAGAAAATCATTTTTTAACTCATTTTTTGGAAAAGAAAGTTTACCTTCCTGATCATTGAGTTGGAAGACCTCTGAAAGTGATTGTGGTGTAATCTTGACGGCTTTACCCTTTAGAGAAGAGTGGATGGCTATTACAGTGTCTCCTTGTTTTTCAAGGGTTGCATTCTTCCAAAATTCTCTTTGGGTCGTCAAGTAAATTGGTGCATCGGCTGTTAACAAAGTTTTGTACTTTGATGCGGAGATGGTAGCAAGGATGGAATCGAAAATATCTGTGGTGCCGGGTTTTGTGAGTAAACCCAGAAGATTGTGAGATGGTTTGTGTGGGATTTCAGTGGGTGTTGCCTTTTGAGAGGCTTGTTTGGATGTTGATTTGGAAGTGGGTTTTGCAGATGACTTCGATTTTGTCATTTTGGAGATGATGATCGAAGAAAGTTGTGAAGGAATTTGAAGAAAAACTGTTTTGAGAAGAGAATTTTTGAGAATTCAATTCGACAGTAAAACCCTGTTTTTGATGTGAAGTGGGGGTTTTATAGATGAAAAAGTGAAGGCTGACGTGGCAGCGGTTACAAAAGTACTGACCACTATGTACTGCCCACATGCCAAACTCTGATGAAATGAAGGACAGTACTTTTATGAAAGTTACTGATGAAGGCAGTGGTTACAACGGTAAGAGGGAAGCAGTGGATGACTTTCACTATCAGTGGATAGCATATCAGTGGATAAGACACTGCTTTTGAACAACAGAGTTTATCAAGGAAATGAGAGGACAGAGGATGGCTTTCAGCAGTGGACAGACTTTGAAGTAGAGCAGACTTTTGAACAAGCAGTGGTTATGGCAGACTTTTAAGGATTTTAATGAAAACTTCATTTTTAGCTATTTTTAAGGATGGATTTTTGATTTTCTGAAAACATTTTAATGCTTTTATTCATAGAAAAACAAGATGTTGCTTGTTATTCCATGTTTAGCATGCCAATCCTAGAGACCAAGCTTTCAAAGGTGGCAGTATCTAATGCTTTTGTGAGCACATCTGCCAGCTGGTCTTTAGTTGGAACATGATGCAGAGAAATCAGACCTTTTTCATAGCAATCCCTCTCAAAGTGATGTCTGATGTCGATGTGCTTGGTGGTTGAATGGGAAACTGGATTTTTGATGATATTTTCTGCTGCTTGGCTATCCAACATGAGTGGTGCCTTTAAGGCAGTGATACCAAAATCCAGCAACTGATTTTGAAGCCACAGGAGTTGGGCTGTACAGCTTGCAGCAGCAATGTATTCAGCTTCAGCAGTGGATGTTGAAACAGCTGCTTGCTTTTTGCTTTGCCATGAAACTAAGCAATCACCTAGAAACTGGCACCCTCCTGATGTGGACTTCCTTGTTGTGTTACATCCAGCAAAGTCACTGTCTGAAAATCCTGAAAGCTTGATATTCCCATTAGCTGGATACCAGATACCAAGTGTGGGAGCACTATTTATGTATCTAAATATCCTTTTTACAGCAATAAGATTGGATTTTCTAGGGGCTGATTGACTTCTTGCACAAACACATGTTGCAAACATGATGTCTGGCCTAGATGCAGTTAGGTACAACAAAGACCCAATCATGCTTCTATATAGAGTTTGGTCAATCAGCTCATCCTTTTCATCAGACATGACTAGCTTATTTGTTGCCATGGGTGTGCTGCATGGCTTACAATCATTCATATCAAATTTGTTTAAAAGTTCTTTTGCATATTTGCTTTGATGAATGAAAGTACCATTTTGCATTTGCTGAACTTGGAGACCAAGAAAGCATTGCAGCTCACCCATTGCACTCATTTCAAACTCAGCTGTCATGAGTTCCCTAAACTCCTCACACATTTTGTTACATGTGCTTCCAAAAATAATGTCATCCACATAAATTTGGACAATCATTAAATCCTTTCCTCTTCATTTTAAAAACAGTGTTTTATCAATGGTACCTCTTTTGAAACCATTTGAGAGTAGAAAGGTGGAAAGAGTTTCAAACCAGGCCCTTGGTGCTTGTTTCAGGCCATACAGGGCTTTGTTCAGCCTGTAGACATGATCTGGATAAAATGGATCCTCAAAACCTGGAGGTTGACACACATACACCTCTTCTTGAATTGTACCATAGAGGAAAGCACTTTTGATATCCATTTGGAACACCTTCATGTTGTGGTTGACAGCAAAGGCCAGGAACAGTCTTATAGCTTCCAATCTTGCTACAGGGGCAAAAGTTTCATCATAGTCAATCCCCTCTTCCTGTCTGTAACCTTGAACCACAAGCCTGGCTTTATTCTTGACAACAATACCCCTTTCATCAGTTTTGTTTTTGAAGACCCACTTTGTGCCAATGGGGCTAACCTCTTCTGGCAGTGGTACAAGCTCCCATACTTGTTTTTTAAACTGTTGGAGCTTCTCTTGCATGGCTTCTACCCAGCTGTTGTCTTTCAGTGCCTCTTGGTACTTGACTGGCTGATGGAGTGATAGAAAACCAGAAAAAAGACAAATGTTTTGGGTTTGGCTTCTTGTGAGTACCCCTTCGTTGATGTTGCCAATGATTTGGTCAGGTGGATGAGATCTCAAGTAGATTAAATCTCCTTGGTATGGAATGATGGCATTTGTTGGTGAAGGCTGCAAATGTGTATCATCTGAGCTAACCACTGCTGGTGACTTTGATGACCCAGCAGTGGCTTCAAAAGGTGGTGGAATGGGAGGTAATGAAGTGGACACATGCTGACTTTTATCCACTGTTTGGGGTCTTTTGTCAGCAGTGTTTGAGGATGTGGAAGCAGTGGTTGATGGGCTACTTTGGTCAATAACTGTTGAGGTAGCAGTGGTTGAGCTTTGACAGCTGTTTTGAACATCTGATGCTCTTCCCATTTTGGCAGACCTTTGAGGGATGATAATTTCATACCCATAGTCTGGTGTTGAATCCTTTGATGGACCTGCACTGTTAGTCTTGACAACAGTATTTTCAAAAGTGAATTTTTCAAGATCAAACAGATCTGCAGGATTTGCTGGGATTTTCATTGATGAAAGTTCATTGAACTTTACATTCAAGGTCTCCTCCACTGCCTTGGTCCGTGTATTAAACACTTTGTAGGCCTTGGCAGTGGTTGAGTATCCCAGATGATAACCACAATCAATTTTGGCTGCAAATTTTGAAATGGAATCTTTTAAGTTCAAAATAAAGCATGGGCAGCCAAATACCTTGAAGTATGAGATCAGTGGTTTGATTTTATACAGAATTTCATAAGCAGTCTTTTTGTGCCTGGGGTTTATTAAAACTCTGTTTTGGACATAGCAAGCAGTATTTACTGCCTCTGCCAAACAAGTTAATGGCAAACCTGAATCAGCAAGAATGGTTTTGGCAGCCTCAATCAAAGTTCTGTTCTTTCTTTCAACTACCCCATTTTGCTCTGGTGTTCTAGGGATGATGTACTGCCTTACAATCCCTTTCTTCACACAGAAGGCATCCAACTCCTTATTTTTGAATTCTGTGCCATTGTCACTCCTGAAGACTTTTACTGGAAGGTCAATTTGCTTTTCAACCTGTGTCACAAAGTCTTGCAAAATGCCTGCAGTCTCATCTTTTGAGTGTAAAAAGAAAGTCCATGTAAACCTAGAGAAGTCATCAACAATAACCAAACAATATCTTTTCTTCTTGAGACTCATGACTTGAACTGGGCCAAACAAATCCATGTGCTGCATTTGCAAACACTGGGTTGTTTTTGGACTCTTCAATGGACTTAAAAGAGATTTTATGCTGTTTTCCTTTTAAACAGGAAACACAATGCTCAGGACATGAAAACAATTTTTGTGGTAGGCCTCTTACCAAACCATTTTTTTGAAATTTCAGTGATTGTCTTAAGATTTGTGTGCCCCAGTCTTCTGTGCCAAAGTTTTGTCTCTTTGTTAGAGGCAGCTGAGAACAGACGGGCATCAGCTCTGGGACACTCTTTTGACATATCAACAACATAAACGTTGCCACTTCTTTGAGCAACAAGTTTTGTTTGACCAGTGTTTATTATTGCTTCAATCTTTTTGACCATTTCTGGTCCAACAATCCTACAACACTCCTTTGTGAAGAATGACCCATACCCCTTGTCACTCATTTGTGAAACACTCAGGAGGTTGAATTTCAGACTGTCTATCAGATTGACATTTTCAAATTTTACATTGCCAGACTGTACTGTACCAGACCCCAGAACTTTCCCTTTACTGTTATTCCCAAAGGATATATCACCCCCTCCATAAATTTTGAAATCTTTGAGTAGGGCTTTACATCCAGTCATGTGCCTGGAGCCTCCACTATCAACATACCAGAGGCTATCTAAGTAGGCAGAAGCTCCCTGCACATGAAGTAAAAGGATTAGTTCATTAGGGTTTCCAAAGCCAATGAGGCTTTGGATGGGGTCTCAACAGTGTCTGGGATGGATGCACATTGATGGACAGTGGTTAGGTCAGGGGTTTGGACAGTTTTAGGACTGTTTATTACTAACCACTATTGGGGGTCTTGACCAATCACCTGTTGGTACCCAAAAGGATGCCTGTTCACTTTAGGTTTAGAGGGCCTTTTGTAGGTCCCATAAACGTGTGGAATCCTTTGGTAAGACTGTTTCTCCTTACCTCTTCTGTATTGATTTGCAGGGGGTGCATCAGTAACCTGAACATCTCTTTTGACAGATGTTTGGTTCAGCTGTTTTGTGACAGCTGTTTGAAAAAAGGCACAAACAGTGGTTGATTTTTGGTGAATTTGACAGATGAGGTTGATGGACTCAAGGATGTTTTAGCAATGTACTCATTCTTTTTCACATCAAAGTTTTTGAGATACACACATGCTTGAGTTTTGTGGTTTGTTTTACCACAGACAATGCAGCTCTCAGCAGGAACAATGACACTTGTTTTGTTTAAATCATATGCTTTTAAATGGAAACAATCTTTTGTTAGATGATTCCTTTTCTCACAAAATTCACAAAACAGGTTATTGATATTTTCTTTCTTCTTTCTCTTTTCGGACTCCTTTGCAACAGAGTTTTTAACCTCTGTTGGGATGTCCTTGAGTGGAATGATTTTAGCTTTTGGAGCTTTAACACCATCAGTGGTTGTAAAGTCCATGGGCTTGAAATTTTCAAGAATGTCACACTCATCAGACCATGTGGGTTTAAACTGGTATTTCTCAAGCTCTTCGAAAGTAGAGGATCCCATTGGTCTGTCAAGTGTGATTTTGCTACCAAGTTTATCAGTGATTTTCACTTCTTGGCCATTCTTGTTTGTGGGGATGAACTCAGTTGTTACATCAGTGGTTTGAACAGATTTTTCAAAATCAGTGTTTTCATCATCATGTTTTCTATAACCAACACCAAATTTTACATTGCTTTTAATCTGTTTTTCAAGCATAACCTCATACCCTTTGCATGATTCCACCCATTTTTAACAGGTGATCTGAGTGGACTCCAACTCCTTTTTGCAAACTTGGTATTTTTCTACCATAGTTTGGAGTTGGGTTTTGGTTATGCTCTTCTCTTCTTTCAGACTGCTGATCTCTTTTTCTTTTTCAGTCAATTTGTTTTTAAGTTCTTTTGAAGATCTTTCAAATTTGACTTCATCAATTAAGATTTTATCTCGAAGGTTTTCATTCACCTCTTTGATGTTAGCAAAAGCAATAATGCAATTGTCAGAACACATTTTTTCAAGAACTTGAGGAGATACCTTGGCAGCATCCATCATTGCACAATCACATTGATGATTTTCTTCATCATCAGCTCTAACTTCTTTCTCACCTGCTTTCTTCTCTTCTTCTTTATCCTCTTCGGACCATGTATCTGTCAATGGTTCAATCAGGGTTTCTGAATTTTCTCCCAGCAGCAATTCACCAGCAACTGCATTAACAACTGCTTCAGTCACCTCGTCCACTGTTTCATCACTTAGTTGTTCACCTTCAGTTTCAATCCCCTCTGGTATTGACTCTAATGCCATCAAACAAAATTCATCATTAGAAGGTTCATCAAAAGCATAGAGTGCAAAATTTTCATCACTAAGCTCATCAGGCATGCAGCTCCAGTCAACAAAGCCTTGAGTGAAAAAGCTTTGCTGATCTGGTTGTACCACTGCTGGAGCAGCTGTTTGAGGTGCAACAGGTTGCACTTGTGCCTGGGGGACAGGGGTTTGCACGTACTGAATTTGTGGAACAGTGGTTTGGACATAATGCACAGGCATAGGGGCGGCAACATAATGAGCAGTGTTAACATGAGCTGCAGGGGTATATTGGGTATAGTGCACAGTGCTTTGATTTTGAGGTCTAGGGTTTGAACTAGGATGAGTGATTATAAGACCAGCAGTTTGACTCCTGCATTCCCTAGCGAAATGACCTAGCTTATTGCACTTATAACACTTGATTTTCGATTTATCCAACCCAACCCTTAGATTCCCATGTAACCCTGGGAATTTTCTCCCTGTTCTTTTGTAGAATTTGCTTGTTCTTACACTAAGCAAAGCCAACTGATGCAAAATGTCCATCTCATCTAAGTCAGTGGGATCAAAATGTTGCAAATCATTGAGTTCAAAGCACAAATTATCTGACATCTGGTTTTCACCGTTTGCAGTAAAAGCATAATTTACAGAGTGAGGATCAGGGTTGTTAAAATTTCCACCAGCAGTTATATCAATAAAGTGATCATAACCCTGATCCTTACCACTGCTACCAGATTCTTACTGACCAAAAAGAGTTGTGCTACCGAATGAATAATCATCAGCAGTTTTACCAGACTCTTGCAACTTCTTTTTCTGGTTTAACTCCCTTTCATAGGTCAGGAGTCTACCATGAAGTTGGGTCAGGGTCAGATCTTTGAACTCAACAGAGTTTCTAGTCACAAATGCAATTGTGTCCCATTTATCAGGTACCGATCTAAGAAACCTGCTATTTTGTGTTGATTTTGGAGATTCAACCTTAACAAGCCTTAGCTCACTGATGAGACAACTAAAACGTTCAAACTGTTAGGTCAATGATTCACCCTTAATGAGACAGAAGGTTTCATACTGCTGATTCAGAATTTCCCTATTGTTTTCAATAACTTCTTTGGTTCCCCCAAACTGTTCCTTCAATGCATCCCATAGCTCTTTGGCACTGTTACAATGTAACAGTCTAGCATAGATCTCATTGGGTAATGCAGATGCTATGATGCTAAATGCTTTGGCATCGAGTTCGAACTTTTGAAAATCAGTTTCAGTATAGTTTTCATATGGTTTTGGTACGAACTTCTTTGGATCCTCAGCACTTGGCACCATAGGAACATGGGGACCAAAAACAACAGACCTCCAACATCCAGTGTTCTGTTGAGCAAGGATGTGACCCATCCTTCTCTCCCAGATGTTGTATTCATTACGTTTAAGCATGGGTGGTTTAAAAAGCGAGCCAATGTTATTCTTATCATCTTGTGATTGTGACGTCATCCTGGTTGTTTTACAGACACTGATTAATCAACTTTAATGGTGATTAAACCTTGCACTGTTTTTCAACAAAAACGAACAAACTATCGATATCAACGATTTTGAGCTGAACTATTTATGTCAAAATGATTGTTAAATCAAATTTGACTGTCCTAGCTCTGATACCAATTGTTGGATCTGAGTTTGGTTTTGATTGTATTTTTCGTTTGAATTAGAATGAAGATGGATGAGTTGTGCAGCGGAATTAAGATGGAAACAAACTTTGCATACAATCAAACGAGAGTATTGCTTTTATCAAACACTTTTCACAAAGAACCGAAAGATTGAATTTAATTTCAACAACGATTACAATGCAATGTTTAATACAAACTCCCCCTCAGCCAGAACTCAGTGTTTGTTCGTGCAGAGAAGACGGTTTTGCAAAGAGCTAATAGAACAGTACAGAGCACTGTTCTATTTATAGGCACTAGCAAACCACTGAGCATCTAAGCTGACGTCACCATGAAAGTGACATCTAACCTCCTAACAAACTCTAACCTCTGATCAATACAAACACTGCTATGCTAACTACTGCTATTACATTACATTACATTACATTACATTACATAAAGACAGAATAAACAACTGCTGCAACCCTCCACTGCTGTGAACCCAGCAGTACTTGTCCGGATCAGCAGAGCTTGACTCAAGGCAATAGATTGAACAGCAGAGATTTAGTCTTTCATCAGGCCTTTAACTTGATCAGCAGTTTGTGGATCAGTAGTTTGCACGATCAGTAGATAGGAGGTCAGCAGATGTTGAAATCACTTTCAAGGGGAGAGACTTGTATGTAACATCTGCTTATTCTGGATCCACTGCTCTGATCCAGTTTTGGCTTTAATCATCTGTTCCTCTGGTAGGGTTCAATCCCAACACCTACGGTGCATAGTTTGGTTATAAATGATAAATTTCACATATATGCAATACCTTACTGATATGACTTGCAAAAATAAATATTTTTACTGATTATTTAGACCAGAAACTCAGATTATTATTTAACCTCTTTTATAAACATTAAAATGACCAAAATACCCCTACGGGGTATAAATTAGTTTTAAATTCGTTTTGGGCATAATGGAAGGTATCCTATTGATATCGCAACATATTTAAGGCATATTAACTTGTGAAACATGTTCATGACTCATTTGGTTACCCGTTATGCATTTATCGCTTTCAGTACGGTTTATGTAACCAGTTTGCATAAATTAACCGAAAAGGGTCAAACCTTATCATTTTCACTTTAAAATCCAGAATATGTTTAGTTTACCCATATTATACAAGTCTTCATACTTGTCGGGTCTAAACCACATTCTAATCCGGTCTTCACTTAAACATGCGTTTTGAACCGTATACCTTTCTTTAAAACTAACCGGTCTAAGTTTAAACTTAAGTAAGACCCATTAGAAATCTAATAGGTTATTAAAACCTTCGTTCCAGATTTAGGAGCCTAGTAAAAGATAACTGCACTTGCTGATTGTATACGACTGGGATAAATTGTAAAATTTGCTCAGGTAAATACTTTTAACTTATTTTCCCTTATACGGGCTTGGGGTACGGTATATAAAATACCGCTTGGCCGGGTATTAAATTTTTTATCGTATGAAGGTTAAATCATTGAGATAACCCGTTTAATCTGTTTTGTTTATTCTAAGCCTTTAATGACCATGTCCTGGATATCCTCGGCTCATTCATTGAAATGGCCACGACTTAAGCACGGGGTGTAGGCATACACCTGCCGGTGCGTATGTAAAAATAATGTACCCTCCTGTTCGAGAATAACTCGCCGTGGGATATATTATGTGGTGTGTCTATTAATCTTTAACCCGGTTTTTGGCTCGGGCTACTGAACGTATAATAAACATATAATTCTTTAACAATATTATTTTTAAATAATTATCCCAAGTTATAAAAGTTTATTTGTGCCTTGTGCATTTAAATCAGTTTTCTTAAACATTTTCAAAATGAGTCGGTTAATTGTATTTACCAGTGTAAACTGACGTATTTTCCAAAAGGCTAAGTACAAGTACTAGACGGAATAGGCTGGATACTCCTGGGTGAATAAATAAAAGTCTTGCAAGCTTTGTCACTTAAAAATCTGTTGAACAATTATCTTCTTTTATTTTGATCCGCCTGTGGATCCCTCTTTACAACCGTTGTAATAATTGATATTACTTTTCTTCGGTTTGTAATGCTTTTATCTTTCTACTTCCGTTGTGTATTAAACTGTGATAAATTGTCTATGATGGTATCAACTACATCACGATACTCCCCACCGGTAATACGTGGAAATATCAGGGTGTGACAGGTTAGTATCAAAGCCAACGTTTGAGTGAATTAAACACTAGCCTTTAGTGTTTAATCTCAAATGACACAGTAGCACATTCCTTAGACCTTCTAAGTCTAGACCTTACATAGGAATGCTCTCATCACTACTAAGTAAATATTGTTTTCGATTGTATGCATTTTGATTACTGTCGCCAAGCAGAGAAGCCGTTAATGGAAATTCTCCACGTCCGAAGCCAAGAAATGTCAAGCTTCATACCACGACTTGAATAAATGTGCGGCCGGTTGAAGGGGGAGACCTTTACGGACCTATTCCCAACACCAAACCTATTTAAACCCTTATCCAGACTGCGGAGTCCATACCAGAAGGTCCCCGAGTCTCCCATATTGAGGATGATGCATGTGGATGATATTAAACCCTAATTCTTACCTCCGAGTTTTCAAATTTCAAGTTTGGACTATACTAGTCAAACCTAATCTGTGATCCATGCCATTCCTTTAATCAGTGAATCCTTGGATTCTACTTCTGCAATAGATCCTGATTTGGAATATTACTTATTCGCTAAAATCTTCAGAGTCGCTACTGCGTACAATAAATAAAGATGAAGAAGCAATCAGAATAAAGAAAGGAAGACATTTGAAGACCCTCCTTCCATCATACTTCTTTTCATTTAAGTCCCTGTTTGGGCATTTGATTATTGTAGTCCTTTGTGGACATATTATTACATCATAGTCCTTGTAGACTAACCCCTTTTGATAAGACTCCATAAATATATACGTCTATCTATTAAAAATCCCTTTGAGGACATTATAATTCACTATAGTTCTTTCAAGGATATTATATTCAATAATAGTCCCTTCGAGGACATCATACTTTAAAATGGTCTTTTCATAGACGTATCATTTCATTAAAAACCTTTTTGTTAACATATTATTTCATTAAAGTCCCTTAGTGGACATAATAAGTCACTATAGTCCTTCTGAGGACATATAATTTCACAAAGTCCCCAAATTGACAAACCTTATAGTCCTTATATGGACTTGTATTTTCATTTCAGTCCCTGTGTGGACTAGTATTACCTCAAAGTCCCAATAAGGACTTATCTTCCTGTGTAGTCCTTGCGTGGACGTTTGTTTACTATAATTCTAAAATGAATGTATCTTTCGTTTTAAGTCCTTTTATGGACGTATTATTTCATTAAATCCCTATGGGGATATGTTATTTCTAAATAGTCTTTCCGTGAGCAATAGATTTCATTATAAGTCCCTTAATGGACATGATATTTCCTTATGGCCCCCTTTGAAGACCTGATATTTTCATTATAGTCCTTTCATGGGCCGTCTGTTTTAATATAGTCCCTATACGGACTTGTAATATTTTTATAGTCCCTATATGGACATATAATTTCCTTTTAAGGTCCTTTATGGACAAGTATGGTACTAAAAGTCCTGTTTAAGGCACTATGGTAATTTCTTAATGATTTATTGAAAAATTTGAAAGATTTTATATAGGTACTCATATCGTCCTTTATCATCCATTAGTATGAATTGATTCGAACTTTATCGAGCTGCTAAATAATTTCAAAAAGATCTTCTTAATGGTTTACCCCTGCCAAGTGGCAAGTCCGCGTTAGTTGGCCAAAACTTACGGTAGTTAAGGATAATTATTCCTTCGACTATGATGGTTAAGGGATATAACCCTTCTATCCAGAGGTGGTGAAATATGTTCAAGCCTCCAAACCTATATGATCAATGCGATCATGGTAATATCGTGTAACCATTAAGACAAATTAATCCTTGTTAACATCTAAGAACATGTTAACACTCCTGGCAGTGTGACTTGAGAGACCACACTAGCCGTCAAGGTATTTGGACTATGTCCAAGCCTTAAAGCCTACATGATCAAATTTGATCATGGCCAGTATCATCAATGTGATGATAAAAATATAAACATCCGTTAGTGATGAAGTGCCTACAGGCTAAACTTGTTGTCCATTAAGACAACGACAGTTGTGGTCTATGACCCCCTGTCTAAAGATATTGGACTATGTCCAAGCATAATAGTATATATGATCAATGCGATCATGACTAATATCAACTGATATGATGGTCGGATTATTTTTTAAATCCAGGCTTAGGCCTTCCTATCTTCATAGTGAGATTTTAAGAAGTACTTTACGACTCGATAGTTATGGTTTATGCATAAATTTTCGGTGATTTAGATAACGAAACTAGAGTAATACAATAAACACATGGTGGATACGCCGTTGGTACTTCCTATATATAAGTGTGTTTATTGTATTACCCTTCGTGGCTTTATCTCGAATCACTAATAGGATTTATGTCGCCTACGGGTTATATACTATACTGTCCATTAGAGACATTGTCAAGAGTGGTCGTTATGGTTCATCGTCAAAAGGTGATGGGCAATGCCCAAGTCTTATAGTCTATAAGATCGATAAGATCATGAATAAAATACTCGATTGCAATAATTGAATATATATATACATATGTGTATATATATGTAAACATCCATTAGTGATGTCCTATGATTTGCCTATGTGTCAAAATGAATCTTCTTACAAGACGATGACAGTTGTAGTCTATGACTCCCTGTCCAACGGTAAAGAACTAGGTTTAAATCTTAAAGCCCCTGATATAATAAGACTGCGGCTCATAAATTAATGTCCTCCGTGACAGGCTTTTTGCCATATCTTATATTGTCCTTTGCGACTAGGCCTTCGTGCCATATGATTATTAAGTTTTTCCTAACAGACTCATATTTCATATTTAAAAGTCATTATAGCAAGCCTTCGAGCCATCAAAAATCGTCAGTATAACAAAGACAGTTGTGACATTGTGATCCCCTAATCAAAAGGAAATGGACTCGGTCCAAGCCCTAAAGGCCATTGAGGGTCCTTTTGTGGCCTAGGCTGAATGTAATTGATGTGCATACAAATGACATTCATTAGGAATGTTCATACCCTATTAGCCGGTATGGTTTAAGGATACCACGGCTAATGTATGTTGGTCGTCAGGACGATGACTAGCTATAGAGATGTGAATAAGCAATTGTTTAATTTTGGTGTTTAGTGCCAAGCTTCAAGTATGGCAAACTTGAATGAGACAAATAACAATCGCGATATTGATAATGCGACAAATACTAATGATGCAACAAATGTGAACCTCAAGGTTAATGGAGTTAATCTCCAAGCCGTGATTTACGCAGCTGTTAGAAAGGCTATAAGAAAGGTCATGAAAAGGTTCGAAAAGCCGAATGCTACTTGCTCTAAATCATATATCCCTGCTCATGAGAAGAGTTTTGCCCACACTTCGAATGCAAAGGATGAACCAAATGAGATGACATATAGTGAGGAGCTCCGTTCCTCTAAAGGGTGTACTTAAAAGTACCTTGTCTCTTGCAAGTCAAGAGACTTCAATGGAAAGAAGGGAGCCATTGATATCATAAAATTGTAGGATGAAATGGAAACCATTATGGACAACAGCGTTATACTGAGAAAGGCATTGTGAAATATGTATCACAGTCATTCAAGGGCAGTGCCCCTAATTGGTGAAAGACTTTAAGGAAGTTACAGAAAGAATACTCTTACACAATTTGGGATGGTCCAAGTTCAGGGACAAATCAGAGAAACCAATTGACTGCGACACGGAATGGAAAAGGTGGAATAAGAATTTTCTGACTCTCACCATAAAGGACCTTGGCTGTCGACAGAATGTTACAAACTTTAGTTTATTATCTGAGATAGTGCTCTATTCAGTTAACCCAAAAATCTAAGCTTAATGCAATAATTATTGGTGGCTTAGCACCAGTAGTAAGAGGGCGCATTAAGGTTTCAAAGCCTGTTTCTTATAAATCCATTATGGATCCATCTCAACTACTCACGTTATATAGATTATGAAATAAACCAGTCAAAGTTGAGACTGCCCTAAAATTGTCAAAGGTTTTACAGCTAAGTATAGAAGGATTAAGAATGGAGGCGCCTAAACCCTCCTGATGAATGTTAGAGGCAGATCACATTAATAATAACACCAGATAAATCCCTTATTGTGATTTTATTGCTAGGAGTTACGTTTGGATTCAGGTGCTACTGAGACTCTCATAAGACCACAGGCTTAGCAAACTTTTAGAATTTTCCCGTAAGAACCCCAGATATTAAGTGTAAGGTAAAACTTAAGGGCGAAATCATAGGAACCATTTCTTCTTTTCTTGTCAGAAATCTTCATTCGTGAAATTCTAGGGTACTCTTTCTCCAGCTGGAGTACGTCAATATATGTTATTTTATTATCTCATTGATTTCTATCAACTGTGAATACCAGACTGTATGATAAAAGCGCCATATGAGGATTGGTGTATCTTAATGTGTTCCATAGATTGCTTCCATGCCTGATCAGTATGGAGGTTTAATGCATGGAACCACTGAGATATCCCAATGGTCATATTGTACTAAAGTCAACTAATGGTATTTAGAGAAGATATCCAGAATAGAAATGTCCATGTAAGTGTCCCTAATTAGGGTATCCATGCTTCGTAAAGAAAATGTGTCATTTACCTAACACCGACAAAGATAGAAGAACCAAGGCTTGAGATCTGGGATATCTCTGTAATCTCCGTGTGTCTTGATTATTCTCTCCAAGGAAATACCCTGTTCGCCTTCGAAAACAAGTAGAATTAAGATTTTCATCCCGCTTAGGGCTGCATCATTATGAAATCTCCATGTCGGTTAGTACCAACATTAATGGAAGGATTGAAACCCTAATCACATGAGTTGCAAGATAAAGCTTCATGAAACCTAATTCATAATTGTGAGAGCTCCGGCATTATTGTTTCAGAAAGATGGTTCGTTATGCTTATGCATTGTTTACCGCAACCCTATTTAGGCAACAATTAGGAATCACCATCAGATGCCCAGGATCGTCAGTTTGTTCAACTAACTGTAAGGATTAGCTATTCCTTAATATTGGTTCAAGCAGTAGTTGGGATAACTATCTCGCCTTAAATAAGCTTTTATGTAATAGTTGTTATATAAATATCAAGGCTGCTCCTTTAGAGACCTTGTATAGATGGATGGTCGAACGTCCATTTGATGGACAGAATAGTGCTAAATCCAATTATCAGGATCTGAAAGTCACCCTGGAGATGACGGATAAGACCGTATAAATTATGATCGTCTGGAAATTTGCCAGTAATCGGCGGAAAAATCAATAATTGATGAAAGTCGCAAACCTCTTAAGTTCCTATTAAGGAATCAGACTCCACAAAAAGTATCACCCTTGAAGAGTGTGCTGAATTTTAAATTTAACGGGCTAGTTAAGCTTTGGATATATATTGAACCATTCGAGAAAAAAAATCGAGTAGTAGGAAGCTAGTTAAAGTTCGTTGGAACTCATGGCACGGTCCCGAGTATACGTGGGAACGTGAAGATCAAATGAAATCCAAGTACCCTCACCTGTTTCCAGACTCCTTTGCAACCGGTAACACGACTTGAATTTTGGGACGAAATTCTTCTAACGGGGGGAGAATGTGACAACTGGCAAAAATAATGGTAATTCCGTACAACTTAAACACTTGATTTAACATTTAATTTCTCTCTTTACGATTTAATTATTGCGTGATTAGGTCGTATAAGTTCTAGCAATCATAGGACATGGTTAAAAAAGCTAAACAATATTAACATAATCGCCATATCGCGAGAAAACCACAAACTATGTCCTAATATGTTGGCAAAATGCGGAAAACACTATTCACCTGAGCACACTATTCATGCAAGCTAGTTCTGAAAACTGTCGGGATGAGCAACGAAGGGCACGGACGCACTTGGTAGATGGAATACAAATAAAAATCCCAAACTAGGGACACTAAATCGTTAAAACACTTCAACTTTCTGGTAAACACGTATGAATTCACTTTGTCCGCTCTGCGCCAAAATATAACCAAAATAAAGCGTCCGCAACACTAGAATCTGTCATTTCAGTGCCCGTAAGACTTATAATAAATGTATATACCATAAATGGGATTATGGATATCAACGGAAGACCCGGATCACAAGTTTCCGGTAATACGCCATAACGGTCACAACTTCGCCAATTTCGCGTCGTCACGTCAACGGAAGCTTTCTTACCATCTTAACACCTAAACAGACTACCCAGTGAACTAGTTAAGGTTATTTCACATCCAAAACGACATTGATGGTGTGACAACTGTCAAAATTTCAGGTATCCGTACACCTATTAAACCATGATTAGTGCTTAATGACTGTGCTGAATTACAACTAATGACTTGAACTGCTTTCTGATTATTGCTTTATACATACATGTACATCATATATTGAAAATGACATATCATTATTGCATGAGAACTTTATTGACTCAAATGATGCACGAAACACAGTTAGCACAGTTATCAGACAAATCAGAAAAATGCTGACGGAGTTCAGTACATAGATAGACAAGGTGTTGAGACACAGAATGAGCCAAAAACCAAGTAATACACTAGTATAGTGTGTAGGAAAGTAAGGATCACAAAACTGCCTTCCTAGAGATAGTTTAAGTGCCAGAAAGTGCCTAAAACTCACATAAACTGCAGAATTCTGCAGAAAATAAGCAAAATCAGCATTTAAACACTCTAATATCATGCAGATTTATGATTAAATGGTCCTGAATGGTTTCCTAAGTGTCGGGAATCAAAACTGTCACAAAAGGTAACATAAAGCACACTAAACTGCATAGTTTAGCACCTTAACGAACCAGTAACCAACCGAACAACCGGATAATACCCGAAACACCAAATTTACACTAGAAGTACTGTTTTAACATTACCAAGCTAGTTATGGTCCCCGAACATCATAACACACTATATAAATATCTAATAACTAGATCCCTAACTAGATTACTTAGAATCTAACTATGAAATCTAACTTGGTTTAAACCTAGACCTATACCCCCCTAACCTATGGATCGGCCAACATAAGGGCCCACACCAAGATTTCATATGATTATTAAATTGGATCTTGTTTCTCTTTATTAGACATAAAAACCAAAGGAAAATATGAGTTAATGGTTATAAGAGTTAACCTTGTGAACATAAGCTTCGTTTCATCACAACACCGCACTTCTCCTTCCTCCTTTTCTTGTGTTCAGCCGAGATCAACCACAAGCACCACCACCATCATCATTCATCTTCCATACATTATACATATACTCAAGGGTGTTAGAAGGCGCACAAGGAAGCTAGGAGCTTTCGGAAGTTGAAGGACCTTCACCATTTGCTTTTATCCACTTCATTTCTTCTCTTGATCATGCCTAGCCTTGAGCTAGTAGTAAGAACACTAAACTCTTCATTTTACATCTTGTTTAAGTGGTTAAAAGATGATACATGGTGTTAATCTTTAAGAACACTAAGAAACAAGAACATGAAACATGAACATAAGCTTAATATCTTAAGAAATCATGTTGTTTAATGTTGAATGTGCTACTTGATGATCGATTGTTTATGTTTATGTTAATGATGTAGATCATCATATAATCTGGCTAGATGATGATTAAAAACATAATCTAGCAAGATGAGAGGATGAAAATGTTATAGATTAATAAATCATCCTCATGAAATACATGAACTTGAAAGAATAATTGGTTTTCTTGTAAAATGATGATTAAAGTAAGATGTAAGTCTTGTAGATCTAAGGTTTCAAGGATGATTTTTCAAGAAACCAAGTTAAAAATATAAAGTTTACTTAATCTTGATTCTTAAAGAAACCAACCATGTTTTTAGAGGTTAAACATGTGTAGAAACACATATGTAACAAGAGAAATCCAAGAAGAAACATTTTTAGAAAATGTGATCACAAGTTGTAAAGAACTATTTTCTTTAAAATGATGTTTTTAAAGAATTAACCACACTTAAAGGGTAACAAGATTTACTAAATACATTATTAAGTTACTACACATTTTTATAAATTTTTAAGTTCATGAAGTGGTAGTTTATGCTTGTTTTTGGCAAAATTGGTAAGTGTAGATTGTTTATTGTTGATTGTGTTGATTTACAAAAGAAAATGATATGCCTTGAAGGCATGAAAACCTCCATTTTTAGGGGAAACTATGACAAAATTTTTCTAAAAATTAAATACTCAGAAAAATATTTTTAAACAAATATTTACAAGTATATTTCAACCCATGAATTTTTACATAAAGTTTGCCATAATTTTTGTTACAAAAATTACAAATATTGGAGGTTGGTTTTTATAAATAAAAGTAACTAAATATGTATTTAGGAAAATATATATTTAGATGTCACCATGTGTGTGATTATTTGTATATTATGTGTATTAGTTATATTATTTTAGGACTTGAAATAATATAACTCTTTAAAATACTAAGAAATTACAATCCAAAATATTACCAAAATTCCAAGGAATAAATATACAAAGAATACCCAAAATATTGGAGAAACCGAACAAAGGAATATAACTTACAAAATATTCCGGAAAACTTATTCACAAGTATATTTTGGTAAATAATATTTTGGACACTAAGTGAATGAAAATGTGATTTTCACAATTATTACAAATTTATATCATATTTTTGACAAGAATAAAATATATTATTTTTGGTGAATTAAAATATATATTTTCTTGGAATTATTAGAAGTTATATTATTTTTGGAAGAAATATATAATTTCTCAAACAAACATGAAATACATTATTTTTGAGAGAAAATGTATTTTCTTAAATAAACTTGAAATATATTATTTTTGGAAGGAAAATGGATTTATATATATTTTCAAAGTTAGACTTGGAAATATATTATTTTTGAGATTTGTATGAGATTTTATAAATATTTTCGCCAATGGAAAAATTATAAATAATTTTTTTCTAAGTAATATTTCTTAAAATATATATTGATGAATTTTTATTAAAGATATTATTCCGGAAAAGTTAATACAAAATTAAGTATAAGGATACTTAATAACTAGGTTATAACCCGGGAACTTCCCGGGTAGGAAAATTATTTTAGATTAATCTAATTATGTCGTTAAATAAGTTGAAAAAGTCATTTTTTTTAAAAACGTTACGGGGTTGATAATTGTTTTGGACTTTACGATTGTAATTGAGATAAATTTAATTGACAAATCTATAAAAGAAATGTATTAAATAATGTTTGTTGATGTAGCAAATGATACCATCAAGCGAAATAGTGATGAATATTATAACAAAATCTGAAACCAATATCAATCCGATGTTTTGCGTATATCTATTTAAAACTTTAGATGATTTTAGACCCGATCAACCCAGTTGACCCGTTTCTTTTTAACTATCCAGTGGGCATAAAAACGTGCTACCAACGTTGAGGAGATGGGGATGTAAAACCATGCTAAGTAGCATCAAACGAAGACCAAAACCAGGTAAAGCGTAAAAGAACACGAATTTCCAACACAAAGTAACTTACGTGACGTAAAACGTAGAAGGAGTCGAATTTATAACGATGCGTATTAGAAATTGGAGGTGGTAAAAAAAATTAAAAGACCAAATGTGACCACCAAATACAAATGAAAAAAAAAACCATGCAGGGCCAAATGTGACTATCAAACACTGTGTTAAATAACATCGAACGACGAACAAATCCGAGAAAAACGTAAAACAAAAACTAATAAAAAAATAAAATTATTTAACCCTTGTGACAAATTATAAAATCTAAAGTATTTTTACAAAATGAAAAATAAAAAAAAAGATAAAAAGACAAAAAATATACTATTCCTCCGTATGTTATTATTCCATATATAAGTTTGCAACTTTTTTATGCATTATCACTTTTACATTGTGCTTTGGGTGTTTTTTAAAAAAAAAAGTTGATTTTTTTATTTCTAACCCAAGGTTTTTACTTTTTATAATTTTAACCCTACATAATTTGTTTTTTTAACTTTAACCTAAAACTTTTCATTATTTGCAATTTAACTTCACAACTTTTGTCACTTAAACTTTTCATCTTTCTCAAATTTTCGTTTTACGTATAGTTCTAAATTTTTCGAGTTAATATGACGCAACGTGCATGTGTGGTTCAACGTTTTTACCTCTATTTTTCAATGTTTGATAGGTTCGTCGCAACACGCATATCCTATGTCGAGTCAGTGTTAGTGGTCGATGACGGTTGTGGGACATTAGTACTATTTGACACTGTTTTACGCCTCGCCGCAACGCGGGGTGTGCTTTGGGGGGTTTTCAAAGAAAAAATGGTTATGCATATGGTTGTCGTAACGTTGGCTTTGGGGGTTTTCCAAAAAAATTGATTTTTTTTTTACTTTTCACCCAAAAGTATTTCATAAATTACTTTTAGAGTAAACTGCCATTTTGATCCCTGTGGTTTGGTCACTTTTGCCACTTTAGTCCAAAACTCAAACTTTTTGCATCTGGGTCTCTGTGGTTTCAGTTGTATTGCCATTTTGGTCCAAAAATGAAATCGGGTCATATTTGTCTTATAAAATCCTGCTATTTTGTCCTTTTCCGCAGGGGCAAAATGATCATTTCTTTTTTATAAATAAATACCATATTTTATAAGACAAATATAACCTACTTTGCCTTTGAGAAAAATGACAAAATTGCAGGATTTTATAAGACAAATATGACCTGATTTCATTTTAAGACCAAAATAGCAATAAAACTGAAACCACAGGGACCCAGATGCAAAAAGTTTGAGTTTTGGACTAAAGTGGCAAAAGTGACCAAACCTTAGGGACCAAAACGGCAGTTTACTCTTACTTTTAACTCAAAACTATTTGTTTTTTTTACTTTTTACCCAAAACTTTTTATCTTTTGCAATCTATGCTCGTAACTTTTTTTACTTTCAACTTTGGTCCTTTATAGTTTTCATTTTCAGCAAATTTTTCGCTTTATGCTTGGTTCTAAATTTTGTGACTTAACACATCGCAACGTGTGTCTTTGGTTTAACGTTTTTTCGTTTCGTTCTAAATTTTGCGAGTTAACACGACGCAACGTGCGTGTGTGGGTGAACCTTTTTACATCGTCTATTTTTTCCCGTTTGACAGGTTTAATATAACGTGCGGGTCCGAGATTGACTTAGTTATAACTAAAGAATCCCCGCCGCATTGCGGCGGGTCGCAATCCTAGTTAAAATTAAAATTGAGAGATTTAATAATAATAATAATAATGATGATGATGATGATGATGATAAGGATAACAAATTTTTTTTATATATATAATATTAAAATTGAAATTAAGAGATTTATAGATAATAATAATAATAATAATAATAATAATAATAATAATAATAATAATAATAATAATAAAAATAATAATAATAAGGATAAGGATAACAAAATATTTTTAAATAAAAATAAAAATATAATTGTGAAATTGAAGGTGAAATTGCCACATGGCATTAATTGTAGTATTTTATTAATATTTAGATTTAACTATTAAATACAAAGTACCCCATTCATTAGCGAATGGGTCATATTTCCACCTTCAGTTCTAGGCAGTAACATAATAAGAAAATACAAGTCAACATAATTAACTTTTGCGACTAAAGAAAAAATAGAATACAAAAAAGAACCAGTTGTACACTCAATTTAATTATTAATTTACAAAATTAACTTTTGCGACTAAAGAAACATAAAATACAAAAAAGAACCAGTTATATACTCGATCTCATTATTTAATTCACAAAAAAAAATTCCACCAATTCCACACCTAATAACTTTTTTTTGGGTCAAAAAGATCATACGCCACATATATGTATACTTTTTTAGTAATTAGGTGCTGGTTAACAAAGAGAAATGATTTAAAGTATAAATATTGTGTAGTAGGATGTTTGACAAACAACAAATTAAATTACCACAACAATAGGAAGCCATTTAAACCATATTTCAGTGTATTTAAAATCTATATATGAAATATTAAAAAGAGAAAACACATATTCACCGTTCAAAATCTATATATGAAATATTAAAAAGAGAAAATACATATTCACCGTAATCATGAACATATGACCATAACCCGGTAAAACTTATCACTTAATGATAATGATAAATGATCACAAGTATTTTAGAAACATTAATTTCACAAATAAAAAAACAAATATCGAGTTAAGATATCAAAAACACATGAACATATTAGAATCATACACAAAAGCTAATTAGACACGTTTTGACCCATACCTAATCTTGCCCATCCCACCCTGTTTTAACCCATACCCGACCCGTACATCTTAAATTTTCTTGAGATATGTAAATGACAAATCTTTACCATAATGGAATCTATTATGATGACCAACATACTTTCAAGTTTTACATACTTAGACGATTCACTAAGGTTGTACATTGGTCAACACACAATCACATTTTATGACTGGCTAGTTCAATCTAATCTAAATACTTTTAATCTACACATTTTACATGGAAATTATTTGCGTTGATTTGAACGACAATAATATACTAAAACGTTTATAGTGAATAAAACCTAAGCTATAATTTAAAACCAAGAACTAAGAACACATCAACTTAAATGAGTACATGTTGCTAATTCTTTGGTTGGCAACAGCAAGAGGATTGGAGGTGACCTGTCATGTGGCCTATCTTGTTGCTTTCCCAGGTAGGTAAAAGAAATCCCAAGTTTTGCCTGTATCATTAAAAAAAGCTCTTAGTAGCAGCATCCAGGATCTACAAAAAAGCGGATTAGTTACTTTTACTTCATTATGAAATAAGAAATACTAATACATGTGGGCATATATGCAATTATTATACAAGACCTGAGCTGCTAGTTTGTTAAATCTGTCACTTTAGTTCAAAGTGGATCAATTACTTCATTACGAAATACGAACCCGAAGGTGTGGAGGTAATTTTGACTATATTTATCCAAAAACAATATACTCTTTATCGGAGCTGACAATGATTTCAGTTTCCAACACGAATGTGAGAGTAGTAACACCAACACGAAGAGAAAAAAAACCTAAAATGAACCAGAAGGAGAGCTTATATCCACCTATTACTGAAATGGCCAACATAAATAAATCCTAAACACATTATAAACTTTTTAAGACTTGTATCAGCCCTACATAGCGAGCTAAAATAGGCCCGCCTTCAGGTCAACCACATCATCAAAGACCAGCATGTTAACCATACTGAAGTCAACTGCCTATTAAAATGCTTTGCTGAGGAGAAAGCATTGTGGAAAAGTAAAGAAAGACGCGTGATCGATAGTGCAATTGAGTCAATTTCCGGTGAATTAGAGATTGAGAAAAACGGAGACAACGGTCCACTATGAAGCACGGGGACGGCATCTTACATCAAGTACCCGTCCCGGGGACGGCTCGGGGACGGAAACGCGTAGGGGACGGCTCGGGGGCGTTTCCCAAACGTACCCGGATATTGGGGACTTCTACAAAACCGTACCCGATATTGGGTACTTCCAAAACAGAGTATCGGGGACGTTTTGGTTCGTCCGATCCAATTCGCGGTACGAAAACGATCCGGGTTCGCTTGGGATCGCGTTTCCGACGACCATAATGGTGTTCCGAAAAAACAATTCAATTGTAATAGAGAAGAAATGGTGGCTAATCGAAGTTGCTGATCGAACCTTACATTCTCTGCTGAATCGTAGAATGAAAGATCTGTTGGCTGATTTTTAGCTTTAGAGCTTTAGATGAGCGAACAGGGAAGAGAGAAAGAGGACGGTTGATTTAATTTAGGGTTATACGTAGGTCATAAAAAATTAACTCTTTCTTTTCCTTGTTTACACCTTTTTCTTTTAACTAAATTACGATTTCATCCTCCAGTTATAGATTTATCAAAATTAACCCTAGACTTTTACAAATTAGTGCATAAAGACGTATATATAAGATATATATTAAATAATAAATAAAGCTTATTTGTAGCTAAATATTAAGTTTAATATATTTTTATTTTTTAATATTATTTTTTTTGCCGTACCCGTATCTTGTATTTTTTAGTTTTGCTGTTCCCGGTACCCGTATCGTCCCCGTACCCCAGTCCCGTACCCGTATCCGTGCTACATAGACGGTCCAAGAGCTTAAACAACAAACTTGGGCAGGAATTAGCATAAATAAAGTTTTCTTTCGCTAAGGTGCTGAAGAACTTGAGAGTGAGAATATGTAAAATTAATTTCTCTGAGTGTTTTTGTAAATCCACATCAACAAAAATTCTTACTCACGAAAACATCTAGATTTTAAAGAGGTTGCATGCTTTCAGAAACACTATTTGCAGCCTACATATTTAAAAGGAGAAGATTGTTAGTTACGAAAAACATAAAGCAAGGAATGGGGATATTAACCAGGGACACATAAGCAACAAAATACGATACTGATGTATGCCAAAATAACCTGGCGACACAAGTAACAACAAAAATGTAATTGAACCTTTTTTTAACATTGTCACATTAGCAAGAAGTAACACGCAATGCAACCAGTCTTACATGTAAAATATAGAGGTTCCTTTTAAGTGATACTTTTTCCTGGTTAATTATTTTAAGCTCCTTACATTGTGCCAATGTGACTACCAATATATTACTAATAAACATGGATGATACACGACTTGGTTAGCTGCATTTGCTAACAGGAAACCAAGAGCTTGACCTTAAAATGCATTATTGTCTATACGGGCAGTTAAGAGATAGATCATAACATGTCGTCTGGTTTATATGGGACAGTTAGAAAGGCCTAAAGAAGTAAATTGAGAAGTTATTTAACATTTTATATACAAATTCAAATGCTATTTTTTTCAAACTTGGATACTCAATTTAGTGTTAGTTTTTTGTTTTCAACATAAGCCATTTTTAACTGGTTGTAACCATAACCAGTGTCCTTGAACCTTCAAAAAAAATCAAACTTAACATATACAATTCAAAATCTTTTAATTCAAATAGGAAAAATCATCCTAACAATCACGAGGTTCCAGATCATTTTTAAACAAAACAATCAGATTTGTTGAATTTAAAATTAAAATGACTTACTTGTCAGATATGGAGTATATGAAAACATATCGATTGATTTTCTGTTTGATGAAGTTGCAAATTGAAGTAAACCTTGCACCGATCTTTTAGCTGAAATTAAAAAATAGGCAAAAAAACAGCAATCAAAGTAGAATGAATCTAGAAAAACAGAATCCGAAAAAAAACTATCTACATCAACATTCAACAAATCATATACCTCAGAAAATCAAAACAATTCGCAATTCTAGATCTATATGCACACAAAATTAAATCACCAAAACCCAACATATATATACTTTTATCTCATAATTGTTCATCAAACAACGCAAACAAAGTCATCAGATTACATCAATACGAACAACCCTAGACAAAAAAAAATCATATTTGAACAAAAACCCTAATCTTTGACATGATTGTGCCGAAATCAATCAGTAAAAAATACAAAGAACTAAAAATCTAAGTATTCGAACCAATTACTGAAACACAACACCAACCATCTGAAATCAAATCAGGGACATGTGATTCCAAGTAGAAATTTCAACATTGGCGACTTGAGAGGCAAGAAGAGTTGCAGCGGCAAGATCAGGAAGTTGATTCCAATTAGGGTTTCTTCGACAACAAAATCGTAACACCAAGATTGATTGAGAAAGATGAAGATATGGAGATGTGGCGTCTAGGGTTTGGTATAGGAGGGCAAGGAGGATGAGTTTATGAGAAAATGAAATATAAAGGATCCACTTTCGAAAAGTTGGATTCGGATCCCGTATCAATGAAAAGCGACCCAGGATTTTCCCGCCAAAAGTGAATCTATGATGCCCTAATATTGCGACACGTGTCCCATATTTTTTTTTGTTTATTATATATAATAGATTACAAGAAAATACGTATTCTCGTACGTACAGATACACCCCGGAAACCAATACATGGCAAAAATATACAAGTTTAATAATACAAATACAAGTACACCCATCATTGGAAAGGATATACATGTTTAAATACTTGAGAAGTAACAAGTTAAAATATATTATTTTAACTAATATTCCAAAATTTGATAAATATAAATTATGTTAAAATATTTATTATTTTAACAAAATAATTATATAACTTGGAATAATATCGAAGACACAAAGAACGTAACTCAAAGACACTAATTACTACAAAGTCAAGGCACGACCCGCTCGTCTAATAGACCTTAGTACGTTGTAGGTAGTCGTGTACATCCGAAGGAGCTTTGAGTTACTGTGATTACGAAGAACGCAAGACTGTGAGTTCATGTCTCCCTTTTTCTTTTAACTGTTTTCGGTTTTATAACTTCGGGGGGTGAAGTACATGTTACAAACTGTTTACAAACGTTTATATGTGGTATGGTTAGCTAAGGAAAGGTACTGCTAGATCATGTGAGTGGTGGGTATAACGCTTAAGACCATTAATCCTCGTTGTAGGACAGAGGGGGACGAGTGATAGATCTATTTGGGTGTAGCGAGCCCCGCCCATGTGGACTAGGGTTTGGCCCATGAGGTGACTATGTCTTACAGCCGGAATCCCGGTGCAAAGTCTGCTAGGTTTGAGCCTTCCTGCATCACGTCACACATATTAATGGCCTTTCAAACCATTAATCGATATGTTCTTTGTTTTCCTTGTTCCTTTCATACCGGGGTTTACAAACATACATACATACTTTCAACGAATAAAAAGGTTTATTCGTGCACACAAACTAACACATGAACTCGCTCAACTTTTGTTGATGTTTTCAAACTACATGTATTTCAGGGAATTAAATGTGGATCTGGCGGGCATTTGGATGTTTCAAGAAATGTTGAGAATAAAAGATGTCATCCGAAGTCTAAGGATTTGGATAGTGTGTCTTATCCTATATAAGATACACCTTTCAAAGCCTGGTTTTAATTAAAGTCTTTTATCGAGTCCTTATGGAACTCTAAACAAACTGCTTGGTTTGTATTATGGATTCGAAGTCTGAGTTGGATTTCTAAAACAATGCCGCTTGTGATGTTTTTGAACTATTCTAATGGATGATCATCTTTAGTTTTATCATGTAGATGTTTGTTATGGTTGAATGCAATGATATTAAGCAAGTCACACATAATCACGCTTCCGTAAAAAGTCAGGGTGTGACAGATGGTGTCAATGACTATGTCGAAACAATAATTCCGGTAATAAGACACATCTTTCACATAATGTTCGAAAGTGACTCGACGAGTAAACTAGTGACATTTTTGCTATCTAAAACTAACATCAACTAGTTATTTGAACTAGCCGAGGTTAATTAATGTCCTAAACCCCTAATCACTCCCTAATGACGCAAGATCAACCCCTAACCAACATACTTAGCTAAACTACCTAAATATCTATAACATAAAGCATGTTATAATAAAATGTTACACATAACTCCCTAGTCATTTCGGCCAACACAAGGGGCCAACATGCCCCTTTCCCATTCTTGGTAATCTTGGAAGATTATGGGAGCATGGTCGCAAGATATGATATTGACCATTTTTTTATAAACACCATTCCTTAACATCACTTCACATCATCACTTCATCTTTCAAAGAAAAATAAAATCACCAACATTCCTTCCTCCCTCCCTCTTGGTTTCGACAACCCCTAATCCCCATAAACCCTTCATTTTGATCCACTAAAATCACCCTTTTAACCTCTAAAAACTCATTTTAAGATCATCCATGGAAGGTGCATGCATGGAGAACAATTAGGGCCTTGTTTGGAGCATAATCACTTCGAAATCATCACCTTAAGACACTTGCAAATTTGTAAGCCTTTTACTTATCATTTTTAAGCTTATTATTATGTCTAGATTACTAAAGTACTTGGAGAAAATTATATGTATATATTTCAAATACTTTTTTTATGTACAAAGTGTGTATATTATGTGTATATGTTAGCCTTAGGAATACATACCAAAATGTTAAAAATAATACACATGAACAGAATACACTTACAAATAACCGAAACCTCACTAACATTCGCAAGCATGACGATAGCCGCGAACCCTAGCGAGCACTCGAAACACACTCGTGTAATACCATAATTCAAGGCGCGAACATCGGACGACGCTTTATGCGTCATCGGCGAAACGGACAACTTCGACACAAAAACTACATATACTAACCGAACGTTACGACAAGTGTAAAAATAAAATATTTTTAGACACTTTATATATATATATATATATCAAAGACAACGAAAGTCGAAAAGTTCAATAATAAAAATAACACTATGTGTGGTTCTAAAAATTTACTAATATGGTTATATCATACTTAGTAAAAATTTGTCACAAATTCAAGAACACAAATATTGGATTAAGTTATATAACTTTGGGCCTTTAAAATTAATTTTGGGCTTAGAATAACATAAATATTGGGCTAAGCCCAATACCTTAAATCCATGGGCAAAGGCCCATTTCCTAAAATACTTATAAAAGCCCACTTACAATACTAACATGGACTAGGCCCAATAGCTTATAGAACTTGGGCTAGGCCCAAATGCCATAAAATATGGATTAAGCCCAAAACACTAAATTGTGGGCTAAGCCCAAGGTAAAATACATGTATATTTTTATAAATATATATTGTACAAGTACACGTATAAATACGGTATACCTACACGTATAATACGGTATACCTACATGTATAATACGGTATACCTACGCGTATAATACGGTATACCTACACGTATAAATACGGTATACGTACACGTATAAAGCACACAAATACAAGTATACATACGATATATGTATATGTATATGTATAAGAGACTCTAGTACATGATGATACACACACATACACTTGTTGAAGTGTACTCTCTCACTAAGGTTGTATACATACGACAACGTATTTCGACGTTAAAAATAAATATTTTCAACATTTTTTACACTTATATTTGTGTAACAAATATAAAGTCTCGAATCAAAGTATACCAGAAACAAATGCCAACATATTACTAAAATACACAAGTGTTCTAAGAACGAAATGAAAATAATAAACGTTCAAGATGAACAACGAGTACAAGGTCTAGGAAGGACCGACGTGTCTAATGAGTTAGAACCCTTGTAGGTTAACTCGCGTTTACGGAACACATTGATTGAATATCTCTCTATCAGGAACGCAAAGCTGTGAGTTCATGTCCCCCTTTTTCTTTTAACGTTTTCGGTTTTACAACTCTCGGGGGGAAATACATCTTAACAAGGGTATGATTAAGCTATGGAATGAATTCTTTGATCACGTGCGAATAGGCGCTAACTTAGGTACCATTAATCCTTTTAAGGACCACAGAACAGGGGGTAGATCCATCTGGTACGGGCGAGCCCCACTCACGGTCCTTGTGCGGCCACTTAGAGTGCTTTTGTGTCCCTGTCGAAGTGAATCGACACTTAAATTGTCTACCGGGTTGAGTGCTTCCTATGTCGGCACACATATTAATGTCCTTGCAAAACATTAATGATCATTACATTCACAGACGTTCTACATACCTACTTATAACACTTGAACTTTCAAATGTTTTTGAGATTCATTTGATACTTATGAACTTAAAACACATGAACTCGCTCAACTTTTGTTGATGTTTTCAAACTTACATGTATTTCAGGGAACTAATGGGACTTTGGTGCTGGTATTTACTACGAAGCTTTTGAATTACAAGTTATCGGTGTCATCCCTTTTAGAGGGTTTGGTCCATGTATCTCATCTTCAATGAGATATAGGATGCAAAGCCTTATGTTTTAATCTTAGGTCAAACTCGACTTTTATAAAACTTATAACTTATGTTGTTTGTATTTTAAATAACTTATGGTGTGTACTTTTAACTTATGTCAATGGATGAACATCCTATGTTTTTAATCATGTAGTTGTTTACTTATATCGTATGCGATGAAAACTAATCAAGTTCACACCGCACGCTTCCGCTAATGTCTCATTGGTGAGGAGTCGACCATGAAGTTGGGCCAGACTAAGTTCTTTGAACCCAACAGAGTTTTTGGTTACAAAAGCAATTGTGTCCCATTTTTCAGGAAGTGATCTTAGAAACCTGCTATTTAGAGTTGATTTAGCAAATTCAACATTAACAAGTTTCAATTCACTTATGAGACAACTAAAACGTTCAAATTGTTGTGTTAATGATTCACCCTTGACATGACAAAAGGTTTCATACTGTTGATTCAAAACCTCCCTGTTGTTTTCAATTACTTCTTCAGTACCACCAAATTGTTCCTAAAGTGCATCCCACAATTCCTTGGCACTATTACAATGTAACAACCCAGCATAGATATCATTGGGGAGTGCTGAAGCTACTATGCTAAATGCCTTTGCATCTAATTCAAATTTTTGATAATCCTGTTCAGAATAATTTTCGATGCTTTTGGGCACAAAGCCTTTTGGATCTTCAGTACTAGGCACCATCAGAACATGTGGTCCAAAGGTAACCGACTTCCAACATCCGGTATTTTGTTGAGCCAAGACGTGACCCATCCTACGCTGCCAGATGTTATACCCGGATCTGACCAACATAGGTGGTTTAAAGAGTGTGCCAGTGTTGTGAGTGTCTTGTGAATGTGACGCCATTCTGGTTGTTTTACAGGTCTTGAATAATCAACTTTTATACGTGATTATACCTTACTCTGTTTTTCAACTAAATACGAACAACTGAAAGTATCAATGAATTCGTGCTGAACTTTTATGTCAAAATGATTGTTAGATAAAATTTGACTGTCCAAGGCTCTGATACCAATTGTTAGGATCTGAGTCTCTTTAGATTGTGTTTGTTTGAATTAATTGATGTAAAATGGTAGAACAGAGATGTAGTAATTGCAGCGGAAATAATTAGCAAACTTTGTAAACACAATCACGGAAGAAAAGCTTTAAGCAAACATGTTTTCCATTGAGTCGAATGATTGTATCAAATTACAATAATCAAAACAAATGCATGCATGCAACTAATCTCCCCCTCATCCTGAGCTCACTAGGTAGTTTGTACAGAATGAGTGTGTGCAAAAGAGCTAATAGAACAATACATGTACTGTTCTATTTATAGTACAAATCTAACCACTGAGCATCTTTGCTGACGTCACTTAGACAGTGACATCTAACAACCTAACAACCTCTAAACACTGATCTATTACAAACACTGATTACAAATAGACACTGATACATAGACATTGATGATCCTTCCACTGTTGTTTGCTTAAGCACTGATGTTTCTCATCAGTGCTTTCTTCATAGGTTGATCAGGTCTTTCGAATAACAGTGCTTTGTCTTCATCAGTACTTTAATAAGCAACAGTTGTTGGGTCTTCAGTCCTTAGGATCAGCGGTTGTAGAACAGTTGTTGAGTGGATCAGCACTTAGTGTTTTAGTTGATATAAGGACTGCCGTTGGAGGGAAACTAGAACATGCACTGCTTATTGGTGATCAGTTGTTAGAGAACCAGTTTTGGCTTTCCTTATCATCTGTTCTTCTAGGCTTGAAAGCATGGACCAACAACTTTACATACCTGTTTTTAAAAGAATCTCGCGAATGTTTACAAGTTTCTTTGGAACTCATACAAAACACATGAACTCGCTCAACTTTTGTGATTGTTTTCAAACTTACGTGTATTTCAAGAAACCAGATGGATCTTTGGCGCTGGTGTTGTTTCAAGCTGTGAAATTTCAAGTCTAGATGTCATCCATATTTTGTAAGGTTTGGGTTATGTATCTCATATTTGATGAGATATAGAATGCAAAGCCTCGTGAGTCAAGTCTGTTGTTAAACAAGTCCTTTTGTGGAACTATGAATCTTATGATGGTTTGTAACATAAC
Source organism: Helianthus tuberosus (assembly GCA_030545235.1). NCBI lineage: Eukaryota > Viridiplantae > Streptophyta > Magnoliopsida > Asterales > Asteraceae > Helianthus > Helianthus tuberosus. The sequence continues at coordinate 14,560,340 of JARYGA010060172.1, forward strand.
TAAATGCCCGTGTTGGTTGAAAACTTTTACAAGATAAGTTTTGTAATGATTTAAACTTGTGAATGGATGATCATCACCTATTTTAATCATGTAGTTATTTGTTACGATCGAATGCAACGAAAACTGATCAAATCACACACATACGCTTCCGCAAAAGTCAAGGTGTGACATTTAACACACTATTGATTCCAGTTTCGTCTGAATCAGAATAGCTTCATATCAACTGCACACAAAAATTTCATATCTGTATGAATCATGAACAGCCTTGATTCGTAATCACTTCAACAATCAAACAACCAATGAATATAATCTGTTTCGACCGGATGAAACAGTTACCTGGATGAACAAAAACTTCGGATGGGTTTTCGACCGAATGGGCGTGTTTCCGGATGGGGTCGTTCGGATGGACTTGCTCGGATGGAATCTTCCGGATGAACTTTTCGTCCGGATGGGATTGACAGTGGATGGTCAGGATGTAGATTGTTTCAGATGGAAGTTTACCCAGATGAAGATTGTCCGAATGAGAGTAGATGGTGGATGAAGGTTCTGGATGGGAGTATCTACCAGATGTGATGTGTTTAAACTATGGATGAATAATAAACCCTAAAAGAAGATACCTTTTCAGTCGTCCGGATGAACAAAATAGGAAATAAAACACCGGATGGACTTTTTAATATCACGAATGGGCTAACTGGGCCTCTAAGTCCGAATGGACTATTAAAAAACCAACAGATGGACCTCTAAAATTCCCGAATGGACATTTTGACGAACAACAAATGGACGAATGGGCTTTAAAAAATCAACGGATGGCTGCTAGTGGTCCGAATGAGATACAACTTGGTCCGGATGGGCTTATAAACCACAGATGGGTAATATTTGGTCCGGATGAACTATATTTGGTCCGGATGGACAACTACCAGCTCAAAAAAACTTTAGTTTTTCATAAATTTGACCATGCAAATCTTCAAATTTGAACTTGAAAATTTGTAGGATTATTCAACACCACTTACATCATATCCAAAAATTAGCCAATTCCAACCGTTAAATCTTCGTAGATTTGAGATTTTCAGTCCAAAAAGTGAAGAAATGGAGTAAAAGAAGAAATATGACAAATCTAACCATTTTTTTCTTCGAATCTGATGAAAATCACTCTGATTCTTGTATATCTAATCCATGCAATCGATCTCCCGCTCTGATACCACTTGTAAACGCGTTTAGGATCGAATATAGTGTGACAACCCTCACCAAACCAGGTATCCGTACGAATTAATTGATATAGCGCATCGAAGCGGCTCGTCAAAGGCAGAAAGCCTATGCAGATCCAAAGAGGAAACCTTTGGAATTTCAAGTTGGGGATATGGTTCTATTGAAAGTTTCACCCTGGAAGGGTGTGGCACGCTTCGGAAAGCGTGGGAAGTTGAATCCGCGTTATATTGGCCCTTTCAGAATCCTGCAAAGGATTGGGCTTGTTGCCTAGAAGTTGGACCTACCTGCTGAACTAAATGGTGTTCACGATACATTCCATGTATCAAATTTGAGAAAGAGTCCAACACAGACAACAGTGATCATTCCTGCTAACGAAGTTCATATCGACGACACGCTCCGCTTCACTGAAGAACCGGTCGAGGTAACGGATTGGAAAGTTAATAAAACTCGCAGGAGCAGCGTCAAACTCGTCAAAGTTCGTTGGAATGCTAGGCATGGATCTGAATTCACGTGGGAACGTGAGGATCGTATGAAAGAGAAATACCCCCACTTATTTCCTAAGAACCCTGCATTTAGAAGCAGATCTTAAATTTCGGGACGAAAATTTTCTAACGGGGGGAGAATGTGACAACCCTCACCAAACCAGGTATCCGTACGAATTAATTGATATTTGATTTCTGCTTAATTATTGTGCTTGCTTACAGTTGTGATTAAACTGCTACTTAGATTCTGATAAATACACATACTTGCATCATACTTTATTAACTGTCACTCTATTATTTACATACAGAAGTTTAGTGACAAACTTGATGCACAAAAGCACAGTAGCACAATGAACGGATAACCCATTAAACATGCTGATATAACCAACATCAGACAGTTACTGTCTCTAAGGCCAGTATGAGCCGGGAATAGTTTACTACACTAGTAGGGAGTGTAGGGAGGTGAGGATTGTAAAACTGCGTCACTAGGTGATATTTATAATGACCGGACGTGCCGAAAACGTACTTTAAGTACAAAATTCTGCACTTTATTCACAAAATTCAGCATTGTATTTAACTAGTAAAGTGCCAAAACATGAAAAAAATATTACTAGACACTTTCCAAAGTGTCGGGAATAAATTGTGTCACTAAAAATAATATTAACGACACTTTCAATACTTATTTAGCACTTGAACGGAGTAATATCCAACCGTACAACCGGACTTAACCCGGAACATAAATAAATATTGTCATTGACATTGTTTTCTTTTTCTGAGCCAGTTAGGGTCCCCGAGTACCCTAACACCCGTTGATAAACATAACACCCCAAGTAACTAATCTAGTTACTTAACTAAATATAACTTATCACTAACTAAATAGTTGGAAACCAACCCAATTACCCCCCTTGTAACCGAATTCGGTCCCTTAGGGGACATACCCTTACACCATTTTGAATATTTTATTCTTGTGCTAAATATCTACTAAACACATTGACCAATGGTTAAAGAAACATGGATGGTTATTAAATATGGACCATAGATCACATGCTCACTTCACCACAACAAAATTTCACAACTTTTCTTTTCTTTCCCCTTGATACTCACGGCCGAGAACCAAGCCCCACCCACCATCATTTTTCGATTCCAATCTTGCAAGTCCAAGCTTATACAAGTGTGAAGGATCTCATACGAGGAAGCCCGGTGCTTGCGGATTGCCAAGGACCTCCCCACAACGCTATTAACCGCCTATTTTTCGTCTAGTTTCTTCCCTAGCCTTGAGCTAGTAGTAAGTGACTCTAAACACCCTATTGTTCATATCTAACGTGGTTAATAAGAAATTTAACGGGTAAAAATTTTGAACACTAGAGATCGAAACTAAAAGTCTACTAAAAATAATAAACATGGTGGTTAATGAATGAATGTTAGTGTAAAACTTTTGAAACTAGTTTTGTTATGATTATTTATTGTTGTTGATTGCTAGTGTTGGAATGGATCGTCGTCAAACCACGCTAGTTCATGTTCATGGAACATGAACTAGCCTTATGTTAAGTCGTAAAGTTATTAGATGACGAACCCTTTCAAACATAAACATGAACTTGTGTAAAAACAATTTTTCTTATGAAATGGAGTTCTAAACTAGTAGATCTAAAGATCTACAAGTGGTATTTTCGAAGAACCAACTGTAAGACGAAACCATGTTTTAAGACCGGATCTTTCCTAAACTAAAGGTGTTTTTGTGAACAAACAAGTGTGTAGACACTTGTGGAACGAAAGGTTTTAACAAAGAATTATTTTTGAGATTTTTGACAAGAAGTTGTAAACTTACACTTTCTTTAAAAAAAAAAAAAGATTTTTAAGAAACCGATTTCATTTGTAAAAATAGAAAGATCTACTAAAAACACCGGAAGGTTACTACACACTTTTACATAACCCACAAGTTCATGTGTTTGCGACTTACGTATATTTTTGACTAGTTTAGTGTTGAAACATTGTTTGTTGATGTTGGGAACATTGTTGGTTGAATTTATAAAAGAAAATGATACGCTTGAAAGCGTGGCCACCTCCTGTTACAGGGGAAACTCTGGCGAAATTTCTGCAGAAATATAAACACTTGGAAATATTTTTGGTGACAAGTGTCTATAACTATATTTCTAACTCGTTTTCAAAATATAACTTTCGCCACAATTTTATTACAAAACTTCCAAGTGTCGGAGGTGGGATTTTCACAAAATAAAACTTGATAAATATATATTTAGTATATATTTTCCATAATAACACTTGTGTGAAATTTTTATGATTATCTTGTGAACTACGTAAATATTATTTTTAGGGTAAAAATAATATTACTGAATATTAACGGCCCCAAAATAATACGAACGCCTTTACAATAAATATTTAAGTTACACCGGTATTATTAACACCACCCGAACTTTAACTGTAACTTACGTATTTTCAGAAAATACTCTTAAACGCGTATTTTGATAAAAGTATTATTTTGGAAAAAAAATTATATGGAATAAAATATAATATTTTTGGGAAAAAAATATTTATATTTTGGAAGTAAAGTATTTTGGACAAATGAAATAAAATATATTTTAAGTGAAACTTAATAATATATTTCGAAGTTATACGAACGCGCATGTATTAAAACCCCCATCCCTGGGAAGGAATATATTTACCAAATAATTACGAAGTGTAATTACGAAATAGTTGCCTAACTATTTCCCAAAGACATTAAACCGTAAGCTAAGGCACGACCGTCCGTCTAATAGAAGTTAGTACGTGTAGGTCGTCGCACAGCAGGTTGACCAGGAGGTTACTTTTTAGAGACGCACTTCGGTGAGTTCATGTCCCCCTTTTCTCTTAACTGTTTTCAGTTTTCTAAACTACGGGGGTGAAATACATGTTACTATGATTACGAGTACTTTTACACATGGTATGACTAGCGTAAGGAGGGTTACTACTTAGATCATGTGAGTGGGTAGGCGCAACTTGAGGCCATTAATCCTCATTGTAGGACCAAGGGACAGTAGCGGTAGATCTATCTGGGTGTAGCGAGCCCAACCCCTGAGCCCGCCTAATGGACCAGGTGGTGACTTTGTACCCAACGCAAAATCTGCTAGGTTTGAGTCTTCCTACTGCACATCACACATATCAATGGCCTTGCAAACCATTGGTGATCTCTTTATTTCCTTATTTGCTACATGCCACGGATTTTATACTTACAAAGGTTTTACATACTCACTTACACATGAACTCGCTCAACATTTTTGTTGATTTTTCCAACTTACATGCATTTCAGGGAACTAAGGAATCTGGCACGGTATGCTACGTTTTCACGCTGCGTAGAGTTATGGGATCATCCGAGTTTAGGGGTTGTGGCTTTTACCTGGACGAGTCACAGTTCTTAAACTACGTCTATTTTCAGTTTGTGGTTGTGTCTTTCAAACAATGTTTTATGTTATTAGGTTGTAATTTCTGTTGCATGTGTCAACGCCTCAAGACAATGTTGTGGTATTTTACTTTTCAAACTTAAATCAATGGATGATCTGCATGGTTTTATTTTCATATAGCTTCGTTGTGATTAAGCTATGGTATTAAGAAGTCACACCAAATAAACCCACGCTTCCGCAAAGCCAGGGTGTGACATATAGCTCCCGAACGATTGCGAAACGACACGTACGACATGCGGAATCCGTGCATGTGTGTGGACCGAACACAAGAACGTAATTAACAGTGATTCTATTCAATGATTTGACAAAGATTACACCATGAATCACCTTGAACACTAGAATCTCTCTCTAAAAGCTCTAGTCTTCAAATGGCAAAAGTTCAAATGTGCCAAAAGTCTTAAATGACTAACATAAGACCACTATTTATAGGCAATGGCATAAGGAAGATCTCCTTATTTAAAGGTTTGCCACTCCTCATTCTAAAATAGACTTTTCCTGTATTTAACATCATAAAACCTTGTCTTTAACAGTTTTCTGCTACGATTCGGGATTGACGGAGGTGATAGACATTATGCACTCACATATTTGCGGTGAGTTGTTGTCGCATGCGGTGAAGTTTTGAGAGAGGGGATAAAGGTGGGGCTCACTAGTATTCAACCAATCCTGCCTTTTATTTTATTTTTTATTTTTTTATGACCATGTGTAGTGGTACACATGAATAATGCCCCCACCCTTAGTCGTTTTGCGACACGTGTCAGTCCAGTCAGCAAAGGGCATTATGGAGCATTTTTCTAAAATGGGTGCAGTGGGGTATTATGTTAAAAAGGGTGTTAAACAATTAAATAAAAAAAACCATTCAAAAATGTTACTGGGCAAACAAAAACCATCCAACCTGTCATTGGCCAAAGAGATTGAGCACGTCGTGGAAAAAAGAACCCCAAACCAATGGCGGTTCCAAGGCGTGAAGGGACGTTTTTTTTTGGGAAAAACGCCCAACCCCCTCCCCCTACAGGTGGTCTAAAATGGTTTGGGTGAAACCATCCGTTGTGTTTTTGGCAATAATAGTGTATTAAGGAAGGAATTAACATGAAATATCATAATTAGGTGGGTAAAAAATTTCCCCTATCTCATAAGGGTTGCATCACTTACACCCTAACTAACTAAATAAATGGTGAAGATTTATGAACCAAAATCGTAATGTAAAACATATCATATTGTAGGTTGTTAATAATTAATAATATTATTTATTTAACTAAATAGTGAAGAAAAACAAGGACCGTAGGTTATTTAATCCAACGGTTGTTGAAGTGTTGACGTGGTATTTATAGTCATATTGATGATTTTAGAAATATAAATCCACACAAGTTTCCCCCTTTCTACCCCTAAATACTCATAAAACAAGCCCTAGCCATCTCTCTCTCTCTCTCTGGTAAAAAAAAAAAAAAAGGAATATAAAATAAAAAAAAGGTTAAAATTGAATACCAATTCGGCAGATGATCTTGAATTAGGGTTTCGAATCAGAGGTCTGGTTTTTGGGCGTATCGAATTCTCTGGTTGAATCATCCAAATTGAGGCTGCATATCATCTGATCTTCACCGTTTCGATCTCATCCATGACAGGTACCTACTTCTTTTGCGATACTTTTGTTTCGTGTTAGTTACGGTTGTTTTTCTGAGAAAATGTTTACGGCTGTCGGTTGATTTTGTTGTGGCCTGCAGATCTGAAAGTGGGTTTAAGCTGTGTGAGATGGGATAGATAGATAGATAGATATATGAATTGGTGATTTCGGTGTGGGGCGTTAAAATTGAGGGGTTGTTGATGGAGATTAGTGTAGGAGCGGATCTCGAAACTGTTTATAAACCGGAGGTTGGTAACAAGGAAAGGAGTAGCTGGTTAGGAAATGGTGAGGGGGATGAGACAAAGTTGAAGAGGAAAGAGCTGGGTGTTTGTGGCTTTGATGATCTCACAAAGAGTAAGAAGGTTAGGCATAGCATAGATGATGATGATGATACTCAAGTTGACTCCCGATCGTCCTCTGGGTTTGGTCAGAAGACAAATGGTGGTGGTATTGGTGCTGATGGCCATGCTGTACTTATTCCAAAACGACCACGTGGAGCAGGCGGTCGGAGTAAGTTTGCTAAGGGCCATCTTTTGAATCCGTCTGCTACCCTTGAAAAACTTCACGACCAGAAAGAAATTTCTGGCAGCGGTCACAGTTCTGTACCAACGCCTGTTAAGTTAAATGGGGTTAAGTCTAGAAAAAAGGACAAGGGAGTTGTTGGTTCTAAAGGGAATAAAAAACAGGGGCCAACTGCAGTTGCTTCAGGTCGTCATGCAAAGAGTGGTGGAGATTTGGTTGAGTCATTGTTTTCGAAAGATGAAGTTGCCCAGTTAAAAGGTGAGATCAAGTTTCCTGGTGCAGCAGATGATGCACCCTTAAGCAGTAGCTCATTGGGTTCTAAAGACGATGTTGCCAAGTTAAAAAAACAGGAGAATCCACAGAACAAGGATGATCAGATGGGTAAGTTAAAAGGAAAATCTAAGATTATGGAAATAGATGGAAAACAAAAGCAAACAGAAGATCCTGCAGTAGTTGGTTCATTTCTTCTTGCAAAGGGGGAAGGTACTGATGTGGCTATGACTTCTAAAAGAAATGGTGGCAACCGTATGAAAAGAAAGAGGCTGGGATCAAACGGTGAGACTGTTTCAAAGAAGGTTGCTGCATCATCATCATCTGTTGACCTTGATCCTGATAATGATCTTGAACAAAATGCGGCAAGGATGCTCTCGTCTCGTTTTGACCCTAGCTGTACTGGATTTGCTTCAGAAAGCACAACATTGGGTCTGTTGTCTGTGAATGAGGGTGAGCAGGAAAAACATACTGGTAGCCAAGGGCCAATGACTGCTTCTGCAGAGGCTCAAGACAGAGTGTTACGCCCCAGGAGACATAAGAAAGGCAAGGGCACCTCTAGAAAGAGACGCCATTTTTATGAAATACATTCTGATGACATGGATGCTCACTGGTTCCTCAACAGGAAGATTAAGATCTTTTGGCCTCTGGATGAAAGTTGGTACTATGGCCTGGTAAATGATTATGATGCCGAAAAAAATCTTCATCATATAAAATACGAGGATCGGGATGAAGAATGGATTAGCCTTGAAAGTGAGAGATTTAAACTATTGCTTCTTCCTAGTGAGCTTCCACGTAAGGCAAACAGTTTAAACTATACCACCCCATCAGAGGAAAGCTCACTCGTTCACATGAAGGATGATGGCTTTTTGGAATCAGAGCCAATTATCTCATGGTTGGCGCATCATCGAGTCAAATCATCTACTGCTACTTGTTTGAGAAAGCAAAATTTTCCCCGAGATGTGTGTAGCATGATGGAAAGAGAAACTGATAAGCTGAACTGCACTTCTGTTTTATTTAATACATCAGTAGAAGATAATATCGGCAGTGAAGGACATGTTCCTATTGTTTATGTGCGTAGGCGACGATACCACAGGTTTAGTGATGCTGAAGCAGCAGCACCACCCTGGCCCCTGAATAATGCAACAGCTGTGTTGAAGTTAGATACAACCCAACCGATAATACAACGTGACAAGTTTGAGATATGCATACCACTTTGGCCGATGCTTACATACTCCGTCCTTGGGGCGGATATATTATGGTTGCTTCGCAGTGTTTTCTTGCTTCAGTTTGGCACCCTGGTTACCATGTGGCCTACTGTTTTCTTGGAGGTTCTGTTTGTTGATAATATTGTTGGATTGAGGCTTTTTCTGTTTGAAGGTTGCTTAAAGCAAGCTGTGGCCTTCATCTTCCTAGTCATGAATGTGTTTTGTGAACATGATAAAGACGAGTCTATCAACCATCAAGTTCCAGTCACGTCAATAAGATTTAAACTTTCTTTCTTTCACAACTTCAAAAACCACAAGGTTTTTGCATATTTTAGTTTCTCAAAAGTGAGGGATTTTGACTGGCAGTACCTTGATTCTGTGTTCAAGCCACATTGTTTACTTTCAAAACACCTGTCTCTTTCTGAGTGCACATATGACAACATTAAACTACTGCAAGGTGTACCACAAACAAAGCATATACCCTATGCTGTTCAAACTGAGGTATTTGTCTCTTTTCTAAGTCTACACTCATAATACTTGTGATGATTCAGTTCTATTCATAGCAGTCATGTTGATAGTTGAAAAATAGAAATTTGTAGACGCTAGAGAAGTATAATCTGAATGAGTAATAACAGTTACAATCAGCAGTTAGGGGGACAAAAGATGATGACTTTACATATTAAGTGACCATAAGATAATTGATTAGCTGCATTTTGAAATATGAATTCATATGAAGAAAAAATAATGATGAGAATATTTCTATCCTGCAGGTTTTCCATAAGAAGTCAAATGGTGGTGGTGGTTCCTTGCTCAGTAGTTCTAGATCATCGAAGCGTGTACCTGGGATTCGGACAATTTACGGTTTGAGGCATGGAAATGTTCCTCCATTTGCTCTTTCTTTTACTGCTTCCCCGAATTTGTTCATTAGCTTACATCTCAAGCTTTTGTTGGAACGTAGTATTAGCCTTGCAGCAGCTGATGATGGCGATGATGATGAAGATTTTAGTCAGTTTGAAATATCTTCAGAAAGCTCTTCTTCTAAGGGCAGTAGTCATGATGCTGCCGTTGATGGAAGGGGGATAGAGTCATCCGCATTTGTTTCCGATTCCAATTTTAATGAAGCTGCTGGAAATTCACAAGAAAATAATCGATCGTCAAGACAGTTTAATGATCCTCACACATCTAACTTGAAAGGTATTATTAGTGTTGAAATCCCGGCATCGGATGAAGTTTACAGGCCCCAACAGCATCAGATGTCTGACTTCACATGGAATTTAAGTGATGGCATCATCTGTAGCCCCAACCAGCATTCTACAGGCCCTAAAACAAGTTTGTGGCATCATCGCAAACCGTGGGGTGATGGAAAGACAGAGATCTTTGGGAATGGGCCTAAGAAGCCAAGGACTCAGGTCCAGTACACATTACCTTATTCTAATAAGAATAAAGGCCATAATAATCTTCCTTACCAAAGAATTAGGAAAACAAATGATAAGAAAATATCAGACACTAAAAGTGGTGGTCCAAAGAGAAACCTTGAGTTGGTGACTTGTGATGCAAATATATTGATCAACAGTGGGGACAAAGGGTGGAGAGAATGTGGGGCACGGGTTTTCTTGGAAGCTGATCAGCAGAAAGAGTGGAAACTTGCAGTGAAGTGTAGTGGGGAATTAAGGTACGCGTATAAGGTACATCAGGATTTGCAGCCTGGGTCAACAAACCGCTATACCCATGCTATGATGTGGAAAGGAGGGAAGGACTGGGCCCTTGAGTTTCCAGAGAGGAGTCAGTGGTTTGTTTTCAAGGAGCTGCATGAGGAGTGTCACAATAGGAACATACGAGCAGCATCTATTAAAAACATTCCTATACCTGGTGTTCGCCCTATTCAGGTTGTTGACCATCCTCACCAAAAAGAAGAATGTTTCACCCGCACCCCCTGGTACTTGCGCCAGGTTAGAGATGACGTCGAAATGGCTATGGATGCATCACGTGTTATGTATGACATGGACAGCGAAGATGAAGAATGGGTTTGTAGGAGCAGGAGTAAAGAGGGCAGTGACGGTCATGATATCATCTCTGATGAGCTTTTCGAGAAGGTGATGGATATGTTGGAGAAAGTTTCCTATGCTCAGAAGCGTGATCACTTTTCTTCGGGGGAAATTGACGAGCTTATTGCTAGAGTAACTCCCATGCAAGCTGCAAAATCCATCTATGACCATTGGCGTGAAAAAAGGCAAAGAAAGGGCATGCCATTAGTCAGACAACTCCAGGTTTGTCATGCCCTACAAAAATAGCTTCATATACATATATCTGTGTGTGTGTATGCGCTCACCTTGGTGCTTTATTCTTTTATCAGTTTTTCTTTTTCAAAATCTGCAAACTATGACCAAGCTGTATAGGGCCTGATCTAGCTCATGCCGTAAAGAAATTTCTAACGGTGTTATTGTGCTTGTGTTGAAGTATAATTTGCTTTTTTTACTTGTTTAAGTTGAGCCAAGTGATAAGATAAGTAGAGATGTTTGTATACTTATATCTTGTCACCTCTTTTTAGAATCTTTTCCGTTATCATCCGTTTGTGACGGGCATTGATTCAGAAATATATGAGATGTTCTCCAACGTTGTGAATTCTGCTGCTATGTTGCTTGTATGAGAATCCCCCTTCCCCTAAAAAAGAATGTGCTGACAATATGCTCTTTTGATTGAGCTGCGACTCCTTTTATGCTCATTGCTATACTGCCATCTTATATCTTGTAATTAACTAATTATGGATGGATCATATCCGATATGAAAGATATGAAAGTGATGTCATAACTCAGTGGAATGTTTCAAGATTTGTGAAGATGAGTGTAGTTTTAGCATACTAGTTTCTCTCAAAGAGTCTTTAATTCTGGCTAAATGCTGGCTGTTGAGATTTGGATGCAGGCACATTTGATTCTTTAAAGAAAAAAGGTTGGCTTAATGAACAAGTTTTTGGCACTTTTTTGCAATCACTATTTTTCATGCACTTTTCTCCTTCTTCATGTCTTTTGACCTCCTCCTTAGTTTTCTATTTATTATCTGCTCTATAAACACTGTTTATGTTTGCTGTGAGTTAGGAATTACATATGATAGGATAGGATTGGGGTGTAGCTAGGATTGCGGTTTTCAATGCCCATGGGCTATATGGTCAACAGGGGCACCGGGATTAGTTCTATGTTTTAGATCTGTTTCTGTGCCAAGGGGCCCAAGTAGGGAGTAATTTGTTTCTTTTCTCTAGATTAAAGTTTATCATGGTTGTCCTGATACCATAATGATTTATGGCGGTAGCCAACCATTTTGAAACCAGAGTTAATGCCAGGCTTTATTTCTTTGTATAAAATGTATTACATTATGAATCTATATAATATTATCCTTTAAATATTAAATATTAATTTTTCTCAATGACAAATATCAAACATTATTAATCAATAATGTGCACGTTACGTCTAAAGTAGTAACTACAGTAAAAAGCTAATAATAGTTGGTAGTAAAGTAATAAGCTAATATATCAATATCAGTGGTTAAGAAATCCGTCCTAGTTATTCATAATTGACGTATAGTATGGAGTAACAAGTAAATATTTAAAGGAATAAGCATCAGAAAATTGCACCCTAATGAATAAAGTAAAAACAAACTGAGTATGTATGAACTTGATATAGTTTCCTCCTTAGTAAGCTAAATGAAATACCACATAAACTTTTTGTTCAGGAAAATGTGTGATTGCTAGGAATAATCGGAATGAGAATAAATAGGAGGCCAATAGTTCCGAGTATAGCTGTAAGCTAATGTATCAATGGCAATGGTCGAGGAACCCGTCGTAATTATTCATTATTGACGTATAGTACTAAGTAACAAGTAAATATTTAAAGTAATAAGTATCAACAAATTGCACCGACTTTTTTGTTTAGGATAGTGTGTGATTGCTTGGAATAACTGAAGTGAGAATAGATAAGAGTATAAAGCAGGCCAATAGTTAATAATGTTAAGGAATCCGTCGTAATTATTCATTATTGACGTGTAGTACAAGTAACAAGCAAATATTTAATAAGTATCAGCAAATTGCACCCTAATAAATAAAGTAAAAAACGAACTGCGTGTATGAACCAGATATAGTTTTCTCCTTAGTAAGGTAAATGAATATTACCATATAAACTTTTTGTTCAGGAAAATGTGTGATTGCTAGGAATAATCGAAGCGAGAATAAATGGAGCATAATGCAGGCCAATAGTTCTGAATAAAAATATATGAACAGCTGTGGTTAAGGAATCCCTTGTAATTATTCACTATTGACGTATAGTACGAAGTAACAAGCAAATATTTAAAGTAATAAGTATCAGCAAGTTGCACCCTAACAAATAAAGTAAAAAACGAACTGAGTATGTGAACTAGATATAGTTTTCTTCTTAGTGAGCTAAATGGATAGCTGTGGTTGCTAGGAATAATCGAAGTGATTGCTAGGAATAATCGAGTTGAGTAAAAAACAGGTCAATAGTTGTAAAATATGAAAAGTCATAGAGTAGACCCCAGGATGTTATAATAGAAATAAACTACATATCTTTCTTGTATGTCCAAGCTATAAGGGATGATGATATCCTTCCATTTTGGCCCTACTTAATCATATTCTCTACATATCTGATGGTATCTCGTTTATTTATACATGCATCTTAGAGTTGTCTTTATAGTTACATGCTCTCTATGCGAGTTCTCCGTCATGCGAAACTTGTACAGTCTAGGGGCTACCTTTTCTAGCGGATTATGGTGTCTTGCGTAGTTTTACTTAAAATGATGTTTCAGTTTCTGTTTGGAAACAGCTGTTGTCTAATCAGATTTTGCTTCTTTTTAATCATCAGCCTCCGCTGTGGGAAAGGTACCAGCAAATATGCAGAGAATGGGAGAAACTAAAGCCCAAATCGACAACAGGCCCGGGTAGTGGGTCCCAGGAGAAGGCATCTGCAGCAGCAGGAGATAAACCGCCTATGTTTGCTTTTTGTTTGAAGCCCCGTGGGCTGGAAGTGCTCAACAAGGGTTCTAAACACAGGCCGCATAAGAAAATTTCGCTTTCTGGCCACAGCCTAGGTGATCACGATGCTCATCATTATGGTAAGCTAATATTTACAAAAAATGTTTGCTGGTTTTTGATCTGTACTAACATTTGATTGATAGGTAGAAGAGTACATACATATGGTTTTGGAGATGAGAGGGCGGATTCGTCAGATGTCTCTCCACTGCTCGTTACTAAGATGTACTCACCAAGAGACACAGGCCACTTTTGGTTAGACGGTGGTGATGCATCCGACCATCAACTGAGAATCCAGAGCTCCAAGAGCAGCATTAGAACACTGGTATCACCAAAACTGGGTCCATCCGCCACCTTAAGGAAGTCGTCATCAGTGAAGAGAAACAACAGTAAAAAGTTTAGTGATTGGCATCATAACAGGGTTCAACAACATCAACTAGTGTTGGGTGGTTCTGATCTTGATGAGTTCAGACTGCGGGATGCCTCCAGCGCTGCAAAGCATGCTCGTAATATGGCTAAGCTAAAGAGGGAGAGAGCTCAGAAACTTATGTTGAGTGCTGACCTGGCTATTCACAAGGCTGTCTCTGCTCTAATGACAGCTGAAGCAATCAAAGCTTCTTGTACAGGAGGAGATAACGAGTCAACCAGTCCCCCGTCTTCGGTAAGTTGATGATAAAGAAAGATATATTATTATATTCAGGTGCAGTTTTGGTACATTAGACAGACAGGCGATTTTGATGAGTTGGATATAGGCGTGTGTGGCAATTCCCTTCTCTTCTGTCTCTTTAGACATTTGATTTGTACAGAAATCATGTTTTGCTTAATTGCCACCCCCGCCCCACCGACCCTACAAAAAGAAAAAAAAAACAGATCTTTGGTCAAGTTTTAGAAATGTAGTTGGAATAATAGCAGACTCATATGATTGGCATGAGAATACAAAGGGAAGTAACTGGCGGCAGTAATCTTTAGTTATTGCCTATAATTTTTTTTTCTTTTTCTTTTTGCATATCCTTCATTGCATGTGTTTTGGGCTTAACTGGTCAAGTTGCATTGCTTTATCATCGATATTTTTGAAGTAATTGTGCTTGGATTAAACTCTAATGGGAAGACAGTTAACAATTGAAGGAAAAGAAAGAAAAATCCTTGGCATTATATTCTTGCAAAATCAAGTAAAACTTTGGCAATCAATAAAACTAAATCTTTGCAAAAATAAAAATATCCCTATGGTTTACTTGTAAGCGAAATAGGACATCTTTATTATATATGGAATAAATTGTCATGTTCATCCCTATGGTTTGGGCAAAGTTGCCATTTTCATTCAACTAGTTTTTTACAATGCGCGCGCGTTGCGGCGCGCTAAACCAAATCGTTCTATAAGAATGAGAAAACATGTCAAATAACTAAAAGCAGCTCGAACTAAAACCTCACCAAAGGGAAGTAACTGGCGGCAGTAATCTTTAGTTATTGCCTATAATTTTTTTTTCTTTTTCTTTTTGCATATCCTTCATTGCATGTGTTTTGGGCTTAACTGGTCAAGTTGCATTGCTTTATCATCGATATTTTTGAAGTAATTGTGCTTGGATTAAACTCTAATGGGAAGACAGTTAACAATTGAAGGAAAAGAAAGAAAAATCCTTGGCATTATATTCTTGCAAAATCAAGTAAAACTTTGGCAATCAATAAAACTAAATCTTTGCAAAAATAAAAATATCCCTATGGTTTACTTGTAAGCGAAATAGGACATCTTTATTATATATGGAATAAATTGTTCATGTTCATCCCTATGGTTTGGGCAAAGTTGCCATTTTCATTCAACTAGTTTTTTACAATGCGCGCGCGTTGCGGCGCACTAAACCAAATCGTTCTATAAGAATGAGAAAACATGTCAAATAACTAAAAGCAGCTCGAACTAAAACCTCACGTATTTTCGGTACCGGTTCGGGACCGGTATTCACCGATTTTTACCCTCAAATACCGGTGTTGTACCAGTACCAACCGGTACCGAACCGTATCGTAACAGGTATATTCGGTACCGGTACATACTTTTGGGGATTTCGGTAACGGTATTTTTGGTACCGGTTGGTACCGAGTTCATCAAATCCTGTAGCAACGTAGCAATGCAAGTAATTGCACAGTTTAGATTACCTTTTATACACACAGTAAGTAAACTGACCGACATCATTCTTCAAACGATTCGAGATAAATGATGCGTAACCAGCCATATCCGGTATTGTGGAGTGCATTAAAAATGGAGCAATTGGACGATTGGATGCTGAGCTAGGTGTTTCTTGGAATGCCCACGGATTGTTCGGGTCAAAACCACGGTTATGAGGATTCATTTTTCGTATTGTGGTTTGATAAGAATTTTTTTTTTAAAATAAGATAGAGATCGTTATAGAAGAGGTGGAGTGGTTGTGGTAAAAAATGAATAGAAGTGAGTATTTATAGTGAATAGATAATTTTTTTTAAACACATAGCCGTTGGCCAACGGCTAGCCCAAACGACTACTTGTCTTGGCCAATGAGATCCCGCCATGTCATCTAGATAGCCCCGCCCAACGCCCGGGCTGAAACCACCGCCCAAGGGGCCACGCAGAAACCCAAGGCCACGCAGGGTGGTGACTTGGGCGTTTGTACCCAACCCACGCCACAACCCCCGCCCCATACCCCATATTCTAATATTTCCTAGATCTTTTTTTTAAACACATAGCTGTTGGCCAACGGCTAGCCCAAACGGCTACTTGTCTTGGCCAATGAGAGCCCGCCATGTCATCTTGATAGCCCCGCCCAACGCCCGGGCTGAAACCCTCGCCGCCCGGGCTGAAACCCCCGCCCAAGGGGCCACGCAGAAACCCAAGGCCACGCAGGGTGGTGACTTGGGCGTTTGTACCCAACCCAACCCACGCCACAAGCCCCACCCCATACCCCATATTCTAATATTTCCTAGATCTTTTTTTTAAACACATAGCTGTTGGCCAACGGCTAGCCCAAACGGCTACTTGTCTTGGCCAATGAGAGCCCGCCATGTCATCTTGATAGCCCCGCCCAACGCCCGGGCTAAAACCCTCGCCCAAGGGGCCACGCCGAAACCCAAGCATACCCGGGGTGGTGACTTGGGCGTTTGTACCCAACCCACGCCACAACCCTCGCCTCATACCCCATATTCTAATATTTTATAGATCTTTTTAAAGAGTTAAGGGGTTGTAAGAGTCAATATTGAAATTTAAAGGTTAAATGTTAAAAGTTAAAAGAAAGAAAAAAAAAAGCAATGGCAATATGGTAATTAAATCAACTATTCATTCACTTCAACTTTTATTAGTACTAGGATTTTGACCCGCCGCGCGTTGCGGCGGCGTCGAAAGTTAAAGTAACTCGTATTTATACTGTATGTTTGACCTGACTCATTACTTAAAAAAATTACATCGCCATCGAATGAAAACATAGTATATTTGACCCGACTTGCTTTCAAATACAGTTTACGAACGTACACAAAATAAGTAGAACATAGATAAAAAAAAAGTATAATAATTTGTCCACGTTGCGGTGTAAAGTTGTAAAAGTCATTTAAACCAAAGGAGGTGTCAAATTATTAAGCATAAAAGGTTAAGAAGGTTAAAGTTGTCAATTACTGAAAGTTAGAAGTGAATGTGCAACTTACTTAAAAAACAGGTAGATGCACGGTACCCCCTACCGCGGAAGGGATCCCTCTTCCCAAGCTAGCAACCCGACAATGCTGTCTGGCGGTGAATTCCCTGCGCCGAGGGGAACGAAGAATCGAACCCCCGACCTCCACATAGTTGGGCCGGCTTATGCAGAGAGTCGGTGGCCACTGAGACAAGACACAGTGGTTTGCAACTTAATTAAAGATAAGGGTTAATAGTATTTCATGTCAAAAAATTAAGAGTGTGAAGTGGAAAAACCTTGAAAAGAATTAAAAAAAAAAAAAAACAACTGCTATGATATTAGGGTTTTGGTGTTAGAGTGATATCATTTTAATAATAAAAAATGCTATATTAAAAGTAACGTTTTAAACAAACTATGTTTTATTAGAAAAGGTGTTTAAGAAAGTAATATTACATAAGAAATGAAAACTATATAAATTAAATTTTTTTTTTTAATATGAACCTCTAACACATAGATCTAAATAATCAACCAAAAACTCTCTTAACACACCCAAATCCTTACTTTGAATGTCAGCCGCCACCTCTATTTCACCATGAACAACAGCAAACAAATCTTCTTCTCACTCAAACTTCAATTCTACAACACAATTTTTTTTTTACTCTTTCTCTCTCTAAGCCCAGCAAACCGTGGTGGTTAACGGTGAATTTGTGGCGGTGATATGTAAAGTAAGAGGCGGCGGAGAAGTGGTGGTCGTGGGTTGCGGTTTCAGCGGTGGTTGGGGCTCGAGTGGGTGGTTGTCGGAGTTTTACGGTGAGGGGTCCGGAGGATGTTTGGAGGTGTTGTAGGTTGTAGAGTTCGGATTAGTCTCACCCGCCTCATGTGTTAATCTGCCTAAACCTTCAATGCCGATGAATCAACTGATTGAAATCTTCACATTTAGTGGCTTCACAATCCAGGAACTGGTGGCGTTATCCAACGCTCACACAATCGGACTCAGTCATTGTACGGAAATCAGATCTGATATCTACAACTACAGCCAGACGTCACCGATCGATCCGTCGTTGAACCGGCGGAGGTGGTGGTTGTACGGTTCTACAGAAGTTAGGTGCTTCTTTGTGGTGAATTGACTCCGTTGTTAAATGATGTTTTTTTTTGGTAGCTTGAATGATCTGTTTGTGTTTCTTAAGATAATCAAACAACAGATTTAAAAACAATATAAATGATGTTTTTTTTGTAGGTTGAATGATCTGTTTGTGTTTCTTAAAATAATCAAACAACATATTTAAAAACAATAAAAAAAAGCAAATAGTAGGATTCGAACTCGGGTATCTACTCTTAGTGGTGCACAGGAAAACCAATTTACCAAGTTGAGTTTTTGTTTAATGAGTTGAAGTTTGTTGTATTTAACATGAAGTCAAAAACGAAGGGTGGGCCATGTTACTTGAGTTACTATTCACAAGGTTTGTTTTTTAATATATAATATATATATATATATATATATAATAGTTTATATTTTTGTTTCTGGAACTTTGTACCTTTAAAAATGTTGCCATTTTCATCCTGTTACATAACACCATCCAAAGTTCAAGTTAAATAAAAACTGTATAATTGTCCTTGTACATAATTTACAAAACACCATACAAAATTCAAGTTAAATAAAAAATGTATAATTGTCCTTATACATAATTGTTTTATGTATTCATTTTTTAAACCTCATTTAAATATCCTCAGTATAATTCTTTTTTAAAGTCCTAATCGCATATCTTCCTTGTTTCTTTCCCTTACGATTCTCCGACATCTTCAAGAGAAAAATATTGATGCTCTGCTCCCATGCCAATCGCAAACCATAATTTGCACTTCATGGACGTCTTTGAACCCTGTTCGTCGGTTTTATTGATGCAATAAAAAGATAAGAGTTAAATGCCCGCATAGTCCCTGTGAATTGCCATTTTTTCACGTTTAGTCTCTAACTTTCTAAAATTACTTATATAGTTCTCAACTTTTCAATTTTTGTTCTCGGATAGTCCCTGGCATGGATAAGGGTTAGTTTTTGGTGTTAAGTGAATGTGAAATTACTAAAATGCCCTTAAGTAAAACAAAATGAATTAATTAAGTATTATATATAATACCAGCCACATCTCTCTCTCTTTACTCTCTCCCTTTCTTTCTCACACACGAGACCCACCATCTATCACCTAACCTCTTTTCCATACCACCTGTGCAAAACTCTTCACTCAAACAAACTTCGAATTGACGATGAAAAAGCACAGAGAAATTAGAGGCGTTAGGAATTATGGTTTGTGAAACACAATATATATAATGCAAAAAGGAATCCAATAATTATGGGTTGAATAGCAAAACACAATATATATAATGTAATGTTATGACCCCGAGATCTATGAACGTAGTTTTTAAAAGGTTTAGTTTTGCTATTCAAAAAGGGGTAGCGGCGCAGCTTGTAGCCCGTTTACCAACTATCAGCTGGTCTCTCGAATAGACCAGCTAGCAATTGTTTTGTAATGGATCGGTGCGATTGGGTTCCCGACAAAGTTATCATTCATATGTGGAGAGCAGAGATGGAAAAAATCCCGACGAAGGAAGCTTTAAAAAAGAGGAATGTTTTTCAAGGAGACTCGAGCTGTCCGTTATGTTCTTCGGCTGACGAAACTGCGAATCACTTGTACACTGCTTGTTCTGTATCAACCATTATTTGGAACGGAATCAGCGAGTGGTGCAAGATTCCTCCTGTTTTCGCATTCTCGGTTAAAGATCTCATCACCTTTCATAAGGACCTTCAGGTCTCTGCTAAAAAAAAAGGAGGCGGTTCTCGGTATCATTATCATCGCGTGCTGGAATTTATGGAAAGCGAGGAATAAGCTGGTTTTTTCTAATAGCCCGGTAAGGATAAACAGGATCATTAGTGATATAAAGGTGTTAGGTTTTCTTTGGTTTTCAAATAGATCTAAACACAAAGGGATTAGTTGGGAGGATTGGCTCTCTTTTGTAAATATGTAATTTTCTTGTTGTTGTTTGTGGCTGGCTCGGTTTGGGTCGGCTCTGTGTGAATGAAGTTAACCTTTCAAAAAAAAAATTATTATTCTTTTAAATAAAAATATAAATTACTTAAAAGAGTAAACTGCAATTTTACACCCTGAGGTTAGGGGTCATTGGCACTCCTACCCCCCCTAAGGAAATAATTGCAAAATTACACCCCACTGTTAACCCTTATGTCGCATGTTTACCCCCCGCCGTCAGTCAACAGTTAGTTGACTGTTATAGGCAGGGGTATTTTGGTAATCTTACCCTATATTATTATTATTTATTATTATTATTATTATTATTATTATTATTATTATTATTATTATTATTATTATTATTATATATACAGACACCATCTTCACCTCCATTCAGATCTCATCATCACCTCCCACCTCAACCGATCATCACCACCATTAACCCACCTGCCATCGCCGCCACCATCAACCCGCCACCACTCGCAACCCAGCTGCCATCAACACACCTAGCACCACCATCACCAACAACACCCACCTTACACCATCCTTACACCACAATCGTTAACCCAGCTGCCATCAACACACCTAGCTCCACCATCAACCACCACCTGCAATCTAACCCCCCAACTCCCTCCGACTTGAAACCCCAACCTCCTAAATACCGTTCATCACTGTTTACATTACCGGAAGCGAAATTACACACCAGAGATGAGTGCTGATTGATGAGTTCTTTGTCGACGGGATTGATTGCGGGTTTCACCTGAGAAGATGTGTGTGCGGTTTTCTGTTTTTGATTGAATTAGGGCTTAGTATTGTCTGTTTTGCCAGAATTTGAAGGAATTGTAAACATTTAGGGCTGTAAATTGTGAGATCTGGATTTGAAATTGTTCTAGTAGGATTACTTTGATTTTATGGAATCTATATGCGTGGTTTTCAATTTGTTAAATTTAGGGCTTAGTATTGTCTATGATTTGCCTGAATTTTGAAGGAACTTGAAACATTTGATGTAGTTTGTGAGATTTTTATTTGAAAATTTTCTAGTAGGATTACTGTTTTAATGATCCTTTGAATATGCTCAAAATGTTTAATGAATCAGGTGCAGTTGACAGAGTGTTGCTCTGTTATATCATGTTTTTGTGGTTAACACTTGACAGAGTGTTGTTAGTGGATTTTGTGCATTATAGGGTGGTGTAAAATAGTCAGTCACTTGTTTGTTTTAAGGATAGGTTAAATTCAGCAACTAGGATTGAAAATAACCTAAATTGGTTTAATAGCGAAAACCTTAACAAATTGGTTGTTTTAGATCATTTGTTGATATTGTGTAATGGTATACTGAAGAAAGAGGAGGAGCCAGGGTTCTTCAATCGTCCCGCCGTCTTCGTCTTCGTCTTCGATCCGGTTGAGTACAATTCATCTCTCAATCACCACCATTAACAGTCCTTCGATTTTGTGGGTCCTGTCACAGGCGAAGCTCCATCGGTTCATCTCATTAAATGGGTTTTGCTAATATAAATTCAGTTGGGTGTGATTTGAGTTAAATGGACAGCGGCGAGAGAAGTGGTTGAGAGTGTTGGAGGGTGGTGGCTGGAGGTGGTTGACGGTGGTGGCTGGAGGTGGCAGTGGTGGTTGTGGTGGTGAATGGTGGTGGCAGTGGTTGCAGGGGGTAATTGTGCGACTTAACACGAATGTTGGGGGTAAAATGGAAGGGTAATATAGTCATTTCAACTTAGAGTTAACATATCTGTTATTGACTTTGACGCCAAGGGGTAAGGTTGCGACATAAGGGTTAACAGTGGGGTGTAATTTTGCAATTATTTCCTTAGGGGGTAGGAGTGCCAATGACCCCTAACCTTGTAAAATTGCAGTTTACTCTACTTAAAAAAATAAATAATTGATCTCTTTGTGCAAAATTCTTCACTCAAACAAAGACTTCCAAAAGGAATCCAACTAACTGATCCAAAAAGCAACGTTGCTTTTCGGGGACAACACATATCCACCATTGAAGCTTTCAAGTAACTTATTACAATCCACAACTCATGTTGCTTCCTTAACCCAATCTAGGTTTGTTTATCTCAATCATATTAACTAGACCCGATTGTTGTTATTGTTGTTCGATTGAATCCTCAGACTGGTTTGATTATTTATGTAATTGTGTAAATGTCTATTGTGGGGTGTACTGGAATGGGGATTCTTTT
The DNA here is from genome assembly GCA_030545235.1 of Helianthus tuberosus. NCBI lineage: Eukaryota > Viridiplantae > Streptophyta > Magnoliopsida > Asterales > Asteraceae > Helianthus > Helianthus tuberosus. The sequence goes on from JARYGA010060172.1 coordinate 14,582,962, forward strand.
ATAGTGATGGTTGCAAACAAACTCTGAATTGAGATGAGATGAAGTGGTGGTGGGTGGTTTTTGAAGAAGATCAAGTAGCGGTGGGTGGTTTTTGAAGAAGATGAAATGGAGGTAGTGGAGGGTGTAGACGGTGGTGGTTGGTGGTGGTGGAGTGGTGATTAGGTGGTTGGAGGCGGCGGTCAAATGGGGTGGTGCGGTGTATCGAGGTAGGGGGGTTGGGGTGATGAAGTGGCGATGGTTTGATGGTTCGTTTTTCTGGCGGTGGTTTGGTGGTGTAGAGGTGGTTTGATGATTAGGGTGAGGGGGGCACTCCCCTCTTAGGGGAGTCCCCTCTCTTACGCACACCCAATCAGGTTATGACACGTCAACTCCCCTCTTAAACTCCCCTCACACCCCAATTTGATGGCGGCACTCCCCTATTAGGTGACTTGTTTTTTTATTAAAAAAAAAAAAAAGAAATAATTGATTGGTTTGAAAAGAGGGTGGCCCCACACTCTCCCCCTTCCTTCTTCGGTGAACTCCCCCCGACCCACCTCCCCGATTTGGGTCACCGCAGGGATGGCGGCGGTGTTCCCGCTGGGGGAATAGGGTCACCCAGGCCATTCCCCGCTGGTGCCCCGGATACCCTTATGGTTGTAGACAACTAGAAAGAGAGAAAAGGGAAAGGGGGTGGGTAGGTAGGTGGGTACTGGGTAATGGTGTGATGGAGAGAGAGAGAGTAGAGAGAGATGTGACTGATATAATATATAATACTTAATTAATTTATTTTATTTTATTTAAGGGCATTTTAGTAATTTCACATCCACTTAACATAAAACTAACCCTCACCGGCGCCAAGAATTATCCGGGAACGAAAATTGAAAAGTTGGAGACTATAGAGACAATTTTAGAAAGTTAGGGACTAAAGGTGAAAAAATGGCAAACCATAAGGACTATCCAAGCATTTAACTCAAAAGATAATGGTGGGTATGACTGTATGAGTATTATATTCGCAAATTAGTTTTTTTTTTTAACTAAGAACTTCATATTAAATTTTGTATAGAAGTTCAGTTTGATTGCAATTATATGGGAGGCAAAAAGATTTTTCCTTTGCATATGGATCTGATTCATGTTGATAGTCTGTAAGTCCTCTCCACGCGGGAAAATGATTGAACGATTTTGATTCTCAGGCTTTCCTTCTCCTAATATTGCGGGCCCAAGCAATTTTATCCTATGACGTGCAATGAAATCACCTCTAGTGGTACCAAACCACATCTCCAAGCCGATTAAAGTAGCATAATTGGTCTAGTTTTCTTCAATTATTATATTATTTTTTATTTACCTTCAAAGCAACAATTTACTCATAATATTGTAACCATCTTCAAACAAATTGCTATCTTTATAACGAAATCTCAATTTTTACTTGATCCAAGTTTTGTCCTATCTAAAAACCATTGGAGTTTGACATAGCTTTGACTAGAGCAGAGTAATAAACTTTATGGTTTCATTTTTGCGAAGTTCCTCAACCTTCATCTTTAGCCATATCAAATGTTGTTGAAGATTAATGTATACATTCGCAAGATCAGATTGGTCGTTCGTTCGTTCGTTTTATTAATAGATTCACAAAACCAGATTGCTTCTAACATTGCATTCAATGGTAATTGATTCGGTTGCTTCTAGCATCGATCTTTTTCTCTTGAGGATGTTGAAGAAATGAAGAATGTCATATGGGAAATGAACCTGAAACATATGCGATTAGGGTTTTAAACGGGAATTATACCAAGGATATTTACATGAGGGGATGGGTTATAATACAAAGGCCCATAAAAATACAAAGTGTAAGAAGGTTTTCTAGCCATTAGATCAGATCAAAAACTCATCAAGGGCTCTAAATTACACAGTGGCTTCCCTGTAATTAAAAAGGGCGGTAAGGGTAGGTTTGTCCTGTCACACCCCAAAAATCCACAAGCGGAGTATCACCGCAGGGAGCGTGACTGACCAGGACCAAGCCACCAATCATATTAAACAATATAAATAAATAAATAAAATCCAAACCAAACAATATAATTGGTGTCAAAACAATTTAACAAAGTCTAAGTTATCAGCGGAAGCAATGAGTTCAAAACAAAAACATAAGTTTAAAGTTCATAAGTTCATCATGAACACACAATGGTCCATGTTGCACAACGACTCCTCCCATGCAAGCTCCTGCTAAGTACCTAACGACCTGCAAGAGATGTAACAACGAATCAACAACAATGTTGAGCGAGTTCATAGTTGGTTGTCCATTTTAGTGTTGTTCCAAAAACCATAAGTTATTTCGAAAACCATAAGTTAACCAGTTCCTTGTTTCCCAAACCATATACCGTGGGGGCTACCCCATGTTGTAAACCACTAGACCCGTTACCATATCGACTACTGACTGGAGTCATGTTTATGTGCCCTGCGTCAATGTCTATCATCATTGACTAAGTGCCCGAGTACATTAGTCCACTCCCGTCCTCTGCGGCACGGTGTGAGGCTTGTCAAACCTAATAGCGCTATTTAATTAATGACCCGTTCGCCAATGGCCAGACGATTAAGTCGATATAAAAATGAGGGACTTCATGATAGAGTTTTGTCTAGTAAGTTCTATGTTGTCATCCTTCCCAAGGAGGATGGAGGCACGTATTCTACCCAAGGAGAACACGCAGGTTTCAATGTTGCCATCCTTCCTACGGAGGATGGAGGTACGTATCCTACCCAAGGAGGATACGCATGTTTCAATACCGTTCCTTAACCCATTCCCAAACCACCGGGAATCCCATGCCTTGTAGAAAGTGTGAACTCACCTTTGGTTACTCGGTTGAACTCTTAAAATAGCTAACGGTCAGGGTTGGTCAATCACGTCCTAATATGATTACCATTTAGTTTGTTAATGGTTTTAAATAAAACACAAAGTTCCTACACACATCTATCACATAACACGCACTCACTTTAACAGTTCACGCCCATAAAAACATCCCATCTATAACCATTCAAAAGCAATCATACGATATTGCACATAACACTTCCATTGACATATAACACGTTAGATCATCCTCAGATAACATACCCGACATTCAGACACGCAAATTACTACTTATGTCGTTTCAGCTTTAACATCCAAAACTGGGCTGTTTTCTGGCATTTTAATAAAATAGTTAACTTATTCCAAAAATTCCCAAATTTTTACAGAATGTTTTAACTGATCCAATATCATTGTGTAAAAATCTCGGGATCTAATTCATTACCAGTTATTTTATAAAAATCATTTACCGGGCTGCAATCAGATTCGTCACTTTCTGACTGCAGTAAAGAAAAAATTCATTTAAAATTCATCGTAAGTCCGATCGACGAAATTCCAATTGGAGAATTACAAAGACATCAGTGGCCATCTACAGTACAAATTTCGTGACCTGAACATATCCAGATTTCAAGTTATGATTAAAAAAAATAACACACATTTTTTGCAGAAAAAACGTAGCTTTTGCTGCTGTACAAAACAGACCTTTAAAAATAGCAAACGACCTCAAAAAAATATGATTCCAGTGCCATTTGAAGCGTTTTTCGAAATAACACGTTATAGACTCAAGAAAATCTAGATTTCGTTAAATTATTATCCCGTTACAGCCAACTGAAGTTGGCTGTAACTTCCTGGACAGAAGCTGTTTTCGTTCTCTGAACCCCTAAAACGCTTCATTAGCGAACCCGATCAGTTGTAACATCAACTACAGCAGATTATAGGTTATTTATATCCAGTTCATCACTACTCATAAGATTCAACCCATTCTTAAAACCCTAGCGACTTAACCGGAGCCGAAAACGACTTGAGCATCATATACGCGTGACCATTAATAACAAACACTATATGTGATCAAAGAAAACATCAAGAATCATGTAAGGAAATCCAGAAACGCAGCAAGATACGAGAAACTTAGCAATCAAAATCAGCACGAATGATATAACTAACAACAAAAAGCAAGATACGATACCTAGTGATGATTGGAGATTGATTAAGCCTAGATGTCAACTATCTTCTTGATTCTCTAGACCTGATCTTCGTCCACCGTAGATGAGGGAAATAAGGAGATTGGTTTGGATTCGTGATATTTGGTTTTGAAGTTGTGATAAGATTTTGAGTTTTATAAAAACTCATTCTCCTATACGAATTATAAGAGGAAACAGTTAGGGGGATGTGGGCTTGCTTCTAATCTTGGGCCGTAGCAAGTGGGGACGGTTTGGTTTTGATATGAAATAAAAAAAAAAAGATGGCAATTGAGGGAAGTTGGACCGTTCAATGGCTGCACACAATTGGAACACATGATTTTTTTATTACAGCAAATGTGCTAGATTCACATTACATACACACATATACTATTATATTATTATTATTATTACATATACTCCAACTAATTATAAAATTATGATTAGTCAACTCAAATAACAAAAAAAAGTAATAATGAAGTTATGGTTCGGGCCTTATAAGCCTCGAGTTATACCACGGTTCAAACGGTTCGGGTCGGTTCAACACGATAAGGATTTGGTTTCGAATAATCATTTACACATTATAAATAGGATAATTGTGTAAAATTTGGTTTCGTAGAAAAGAAACGCGTAACATAAAATAATTTAAAAGAAAAGTGAAGCGAACAATGCGAACCTCACGAGCACGGGTTGTCACATGTCCTTTGTCATAAAAGCACCTTTTCATCTTCTTTCTTCCTCAGTAAGATTCACAAGTAGATTCTCAATCCTTTCTCCCATTCACAGCGATCCATTCAAAAATGTCATCATGTTTAGCACTTGGGATTTTGAAAATCAGCTCTCCAACATCTGTTGTCGAAAATCTTTTTGAGTTTTTCAAAAGTTATGCTAAAACACACTGAAAATATTTTTGGATTTTTTTAAAGTAAAGAAATGCAGTAAAGAAATATTTACAAACAATACTTTTGTGAGTTTTGTGTAAGAGGATCATATCAGTTTTCAACAAGTCACGAGTACCGTTGAGCTTAGTTACACATTAAGACTTAAACAATTCACTTAGATTGCCGATATACTGATCCACTTAAATTCTCACACAAATTTCAACTAATTCAGGATATGAGTTAGATGTTTTAAGGACTTAAACTCATTCATGTGTCCCACCTCTTGAATATACTCCCGTATCCAGATCCCAATATTCAGTCTTATAGGTGAGTATACCACAGATGATATCTGTAAGGGTTAAATTGCGAGGGCCGTGAGAGCTCAGGTCGATACTCCCGTATACGCAGAGAGATGACGGCTTCGACTTTTGGTGTGTCCCCTTTAGAGGATATTTTGAATTACAACAACAATGATTATCAATTTTATTGTTTCATCAATTTGCTGAGGGCGGCGCTATTTTTCAAGCAAGCGGAAAGAATTTTCTGGGGACTAGGTCAGAATTTCCATTCAGCAGAAGTCCCGGGATAATACCCCAGATATCACTGAGCATAAAGACCTAGTATCTCAAAAAGAGGGACCTTTCAAACGAGATTTCAGGGGTTACCTATATATCCAAGTAGTGTTCCCCACGAAATAAGCAAGTTTTTGAATTTAAGTTTATAACCCGAAAAAGCTTACTAAATGTGTAAAAACCTATCGGTATATCATCAGTGAGACTGTTTAACGCTATTTAAACATTACATTTCTTTAGCATACTGTAACTGTCTACTGATGTACTATCATTTCCTCTTCTTTGACACAAAAACTCACTTTTGATTTTATCATGTTTTTGCCTTTTTCAAATTTTCTAATGTTTTTGGATTTTTGGATTTTTGGATTTCAGAAATTTCTACTCCCCCTAAAATGCAAACACATTAAAGGAAATTTGAAAATAAACTGTACAACAAACTTGACAACCGATATCGAATCGCATCAAATCGCCATCCACTAGGCATAAACAATCAGAACTCCCCCTTTCACAAAACTATTTTCTCATAATGATTTCAAAACACTTAAGTTTGTTTTAACCAGAATTATTTTTCCGGAAAATAAGTTTTGTTGATTTTACCACTTGTAGGTTCGGGGTGTGGTTCATCACATTGTCTTTCAAAATACCACTTGTAGGTTAGGTCCAATCAAGTTCAACCTAATGACCTTGATTAACCATTTGTAGGAAAAACAAGTACAACTTAATGTCCTTGATTTACCACTTGTAAATTTAAACCTTCATCAACCAACTTGTAGGAATAACACATCTACACAAAATCATTTTACCAATAAAGATGCCGATTCCTGCTTCACACTTACCAACCTGGAAGCTCCGGCAAAGTCCATCACCTGTAAAAACTAAACACATTTAAAAATCTTTCACAAAATCTATCTTAACAAGAATGATGCCGATTCCTGATCCACGATTACAAACTTGGGATCTCCGTCATAGTCAAATGTTCAAGGGAAAAGAATTTCCACCCAAGTCTGACCAACCTTGGGTGTTTTTAGCTCCTTTAGCTCTTGTTCAGTTGGATTAAAAGTTGCTTTCTTTGTTGCGTAAAAATCTTTAACCCCTTTTACTTTCCCATCAAGCATTTTCCCAAAAATTTTCTTAACATTTCCATTGAATGTTTTCTCGACATCAAACTCTGTTTTCTCAAAATAAAACTGATCTGAGATTTCAACTTTACCAACTTTCTGTTTAATCTTCTCAAATTCCAGTGATGGAAAATCATTATCATTCACTGAAACTTTTACTTCAACCTGTGGCTCATCTAGCTTTGTGGAACCAGATTCATTGCCGACTTTCTCATCAACCATTTTAACAACCCACACTTGGTTGTCTTTTGCTTTCTTTTTGTAAACATTCTTTTTAGAACACTCACCAACCTCACAAGTTGAGTTTTCAAACAATTTGAATTTTTCGGTTGGTGGTTCAACATCAACAACAATTTCTTTTAGTTTTTCAGAAACTCTCTGTTTAGTCTTAGCATTTTTCGGACAGTTCCATGCAATGTGACCAGCTTCATTGCATTTGAAACAGGTTCGAGTCTCTTTTGAATGAAATAATCCAGTTCCATTCCTTTTCTTTTCAGCAAGAAACTCCTGGTTTGATTGTCTCCAGAATGGTTTCTTCTGTTCCTCCTCAGCACTTCCACCTGAAACAAATTCTGTTTTTGTTTTAGAATTTTTCTCATTTTTGTATTTTTTAGGTGGAATAAAACCTAAACCTTTCTTTTTGTAGCTACCATTATGGTTTGGTTTCTTTTGAAAACCAGAACCAGAATTGTAACCCTTTTTCTTGTTTAATCGTTGTTGTACTCTTGAAGTGTATTTTTTAGGTTTTCCATTAACATTTAAATCTTTTATTTCAGAAAAATTAATTTCTGTCATTTTGAAAACCTTTTTGATCATTTCAAATCTAACACTTCTTATTGGAAACTCTTTGTCAGAATATAATTTGTCAGAATCATTTAAAGTGTATGCTACTTCAAATGTTTCATCATCCAAATTCGAGTTTGATAACAAAAACTCTTTACTGTATGTCCTTTTAACCATTGGTTTTGAACTGTTGACTGACGAACTTGACCCTCCAGACTTAGACTTTGACTCAAACTCCTCATCAGTATCCAACACCTGATCGACCACCTTTTTGATTAACTCAGACTCATGATCAGTGTCAGACGATGTGAAAGTGACGTCAATGTTTTCTGGTAAATCATCAGTTGTATCGGTTTTTAGCTTTATATTGACTGCTTTTTCGACTTGCTCCTCATTTGGTTTTCTGGGAGAATACCCTTCCCAGATCAGAGGCGGACACTTGTTATAGCTAATAGTCGGTTTCTTACCACTATCTTTCTTCTTTGACTTCTCATCTTGAAAAGCTTCCAAACCTGCAACAGTTGGATAAATTCGATCAATGAGATAATCAGAACTAGAGTAACTCTGCAATAAACGTCCAATTCTCTCATTCTCAATTTTCTCGGTTTCCAACTCTTGCTTCCACTTAGCACTTTCTTCTATGTAGAAGTTGATAGCTTTCTGCTTTGACATCATCACAGCATTCATCATCGTCAAAGCATCCTCTCTTTCAGAGTTGGTCTTTTGAAGACCAGTTACCATTCTGTTCAAGACATCATAGGATTCTTTTACATAATTGAGATTGAACAGCAACTGTTCCTTCATCTTTTCATATTCTGTCAACTTCTCATCTTTAGCTGCACATTCTTTGCAAGCTTCCAGACACTTCAAGCAAGGCTTGACGACCTCCACTATCTTTTCAATTTCGATGATCTTCTCAACTTCGACCATTTTCTCTGCTTTAGTCACCTTTTCGTCTTCTTTCACTTGTTAAATCTCAACAATCTCTTCAGCAACACTTTCAATCTTCATTTCCTGTTGTTCTTTTGCAGCTCTTTTCTCCTTTAATTTCTCCAAGCGATCTGCAAAATAGAAATGAAAACTTTCAGGAGAAAGATGAGATTTAGCAATTTTAATATGTTTCTCTTCCTCATCGTCACTGCTGTCATCAGTTGGTGACTTATCAAACTGTACAGATTTTTCAAAATTTTCATCCGATGACCCAGAATCAGATGGTGTTTTATCAAAAACAACTTCTTTTTCTGAACTATCATCACTTTGTACACTCTCATCTGAACTCTGTGAGTTTTCATCAACACTTTCTGAGTTTTCATCAGATGCAACCGACTCTTTCTCCACATTCTTCACAGTCTCACCGATAGACTTCATCCATGTGGCAAACATATCTGGTTCTTTAACAATCTTAGCAATGAACGCTTTGAATTCTCCTTTTCTATCAACAAACATATCCCAGCTAAAGCCTTCAGGTAGTCTTTCATCATCCTAATTGACTAAGCATGCTTTGTTGTCGGATGAAATGAATTTTTCCCAGCTGAAACTTTCTTGATTTCCTAAACATGCTCTCTTTGAATCCTCGATCACTTTTCTACCATGAGCCACTTGTGGTTCTTGCTGTTGCTGTTGACCAACTTGTTGATATATGGCTTTTCGGTAGTAATCATCTTTTCCGAACGGATTCTTTATTTCACTAGCTTCCCTGTTCTTGCATTCCCTCTTGAAATGGCCTTTCTCCCTGCATCGAAAACAAGTAACTTTAGATTTATCAAAACCTAAAGTAGAAACATGTGCATCAAGAAAGTCATTTCTTCCAGTATTCAGTTTGAACTTTTCAGCTCGTCTAAGAACACTAGCTAGACACCATTTGATGTCCATCAATTCCATTTCTTCAGCGTCTATCTGATCGTAATCCTCCTTTGTGAGCATAGGATTTCCGATCCGACCATCAACCAATCCTTCATAAGATAACAATACAGAACCAAGTAGAGCCATATGATCTTTCGCAACTTCTTCAGAAAAACTTTGGCCGTCTGGAAGATTCAAAGCGATGTTACACTGAATCATATAACCATTTCCTGTCTTTGTGCTTTGAGAGTGAAAACTTGTAGTTGACTCTTTCGGATTGACGCTCGGGTATGAAGAGAAACCACTACTTTTGTTTGAAGTCTGATCAACTTTTTCCGATGAATCACCAGCACTAAACGCAGTTTGGATTTTCGGGCTTCTTTCAACTTCTGGAACACTGCCTTTGTAGTACATTTTTACATCCTATTAACCACTTGGACTGTTCATCCTCGCGATCTTTTGCTGTTCCAAATCTTGACTCTCAATCTTTTCGATAAACTGAGAAATTGTTAACCCATCATAAACCCCAGTGTTCTTCAAAATCATCAAGTATGTGCCCCATTCCTTTTATGGTAGAGCGTCAGCTAATTTGTCTACCCACTCTTCACGATCTTTTGTAATGCTTAGCATCGACATGGATCGCACCAAGTGGCAGTATCTTTCAATCAGCTTCTTCGTATCTTCACCCGGTAGACTGCTGAATAAATCAAACTCTTTCTTGAGCAACGCCTTCTTGCTCTTAATCATGTTCTCACTACCCTCAAACTTGACTTTTAGAGCATCCCAGATTGACTTTGAAGTTTTGTTATTTTGTAGCAACACAAAGATGTCTTCTTTGATAGCTTGCTGAAGTAAACTGATCATCATCTTTTCGGCTTTGTACATATCTCGCTCTTTGTCACTGAATTCTGATAACTCTTTGATAACCTGCAAATCTGTTCGTGGCAAAACATACTTCTTCAGTATACACTCCCAAGACCTAAGATGATTTGCCTGAACCCAGTTTTTGAATCTGTCTTTCCACCCATAGTACTCTTCAATACTCATCAGTTTCGGAGGCTTTTGTAACGTTCCGGTTTCGTTTTCCAAATTCATATTCTGAGCAATGGAAGCCGGAGTTGTCAGAGATGAAGCGAAAGCGTTGTAGAACTCTTCACTCATGATGACATATCACGTTTTCCAAAAACAGTCACTTTGAAGCGGAATTAATCAAAAACACTTTTGGAGCGAAATCACCAAGATCTAATCTGGAGCGAAATCACAATACACACAGGAGCGAAATCAGAAATTTGTTAACTTGGAGCGAAATCAAAATCTTTGGAGTGGAATCACCCAGTATTGCAGTCTGGAGCGGAATTAGACAAATTTTGGAGCAAAATCAGACGTTTTCGGGCGAAATCAAAAATAGTCAATTCGAGCGGAATCAACCCGGAGATCAATTTTGTCCATTTTTAATCCGATTTTAGCTATGAAACTTTCTAGGGTTTGTCTATGTCCAATTATCTATAATCAGTGAAATTTTGAACTGATTTTGACCATTAAAACTTCCTGAACTGGTGAAAGAAGGTGTAGAAACAAGAATTTTCAATCAAATACGGCTGTAAACTGCAGAACTCCTCCAACTGGCTCTGATACCAATTGTAGGATTGTTCGACTGACCCAAATGAGTCGTTTAGAGAGGTTCTGATCTATTTCAGGTGCGGAAAACAAGAAATAGAATTAGTAACAGCTTGATCTTCACTTAATTCACTGATTGTATTGATCTGATGTTGATTACAATCAAACTTCACACCGGCAGCAGTTCGGCATGGAATTAATGAACTGGATACCTGATTTCGCTCTAGGTGACCTATATATAGGCACCTGATTTCGCTCATAATGACACAAACACATTTGGAGCAGAATTAAAGCTTTGTGATTCCGCTTGAAAGTGTCAACATGACATTTCGGGCGGAATCAGCCCTAGGAGCGAAATCGGCTTGTTAAACACTTAAACTCTCCTATTTTCTCGATCTACGTGCCCTAATCTATACAATATAGTCTAAGACTCGATACAAGACTAAGTCGACAGATGCATACACCAACAAAAATCCATGGAAATTTGCTCCCATTTCCATGTTGGGATCTCAGGTTGTTGGAGTAGTCCTGATGGCTTCTGGTATTTAATCTTAACTCTAGTGCATGTCAAGCATTTACTAACATAGGTCGCTATGTTAGCCTTCATACTAGGCCACCAGTACGTGGTTTTGAGATCGTGGTACATCTTATCAGAGCCAGGATGTACCGAGTAACGAGACTTGTGTGCCTCATCTATCACAAGCTCACGTAGATTACCATAAAATGGGACCCAGATACGCCCCGCTAAGTAGTAAGCACCGTCTTCCTTTAGTTCCAACCGTTTCTCCAATCCCCGTAGGGACTCAGCTTTAAGGTTTTCTTCCTTCAATGCTTCGATCTGTGCCTCACGAATCTGGGTAGGAAGACTGGAGTGAATTGTAAGCTGTAACGCACGCACCCTCTTAGGTTTGGTTTCCTTACGACTGAGGGCATTGGCCACAACGTTGGCCTTACCAAGATGATACTTGATTGCGCATTCATAGTCGTTAAGGAGTTCGACCCATCGACACTGTCGCATGTTCAACTCCTTTTGATCAAAGATATGCTGGAGACTCCTGTGATCGGTGTAAATGGTGCACTTGGTACCGTACAGGTAATGTCTCCATATCTTGAGTGCAAACACCACTACTCCTAACTCCAAGTCGTGAGTAGTGTAGTTCTTTTCGTGAACCTTGAGTTGGCGTGATGCGTAGGTAATAACTTTCTCACGTTGCATCAACGCACAACCAAGTCCTTGGATTGACGTGTCACAATAAACCACGAAATCGTCTATTCCTTCAGGTAACGAGAGAATAGGTGCGCTACAAAGCTTCATCTTCAGCTGTTGAAACGCGGATTCCTGAGCATCACTCCACTAGTAGGTGACACACTTCTGAGTTAGAATAGTAAGAGGTTGTGCAATCTTCGAGAAATCCTTGATAAATCTTCGGTAGTACCCCGCTAAACCCAAGAATTGAAGGATTTCAGTTGGAGTTCGAGGTGCAGGCCAGTTCTTTATCAAATCAATCTTGGATGGATCAATGTGAATCCCATCCTCATTAACCACGTGGCCTAGGAAATGGACTTCATGAAGCCAAAAGTCACATTTCGAAAACTTAGCATAAAGCTGTTCTGTTCGAAGGAGTTCCAGAATGAGTCGCATATGACGCTCGTGTTCCTCCTGACTCTTGGAATATATCAGGATGTCGTCGATGAAAACAATAACAAACTTATCCAAGTATGGTTTGCACACTCAGTTTATAAGATCCATGAAGACCGCAGGTGCGTTTGTCAACCCGAAAGGCATGACCAGAAACTCGTAGTGTCTGTAACGAGTCCTGAATGCTGTCTTAGAAATCTCCTCATCTCGGACTCTCAGCTGATGATAGCTCGATCTAAGATCTATCTTAGATTAGAAGCTCGACCCTCGCAACTGGTCGAACAGGTCATCAATACAAGGAAGGGGATAACGATTCTATGCACATTCGAAAGGTACCATCCTTCTTCTTAACAAATAAGACTAGAGCTCCCCAGGGCGAAGAGCTAGGATGAATGAAACCAATTCCCAACAGTTCCTATAGTTGCGTGGACAGTTCTTCTAGTTCAGATGGAGCTAAACGATAAGGTGCACGAGCTATAGGCGCTGCTCCAGGAGCTAGCTCGATTTGAAACTCGACCTGACGATGGGGCGGGAGACCAGGCAATTCCTCAGGGAATACCTCAGGAAAGTCGCGTACTACTGGGATATCTTCAATCTTCTTCTCTTTCGTTGAGGTGTCTATAACGAGGGCTAGAACAGTAGTGTGGCCCTTTCGCGAACACTTCTGGGCCTTTAGGAAAGAGATGATGCCTACAATAGCACCACTCTTGTCACTACAAATAATGAGGGGTTCTTCGCTAGAACGAGGGATGCAGACAATTTTCTCCTTGCCGAGTATTTCTGCTCGATGTTGGGATAACCAGTCCATCCCAATGACAACGTCAAAGCTACCAAGAACAATGGGGATGAGATCGATAGAGAAGGTCTGACCGGCTAGAGTAAGATCACAACCCTTAACTATGTGTGTGGCCTCAAGATTTTTACCGTTCGCTAGTTCTACAACATGCTTGGAATTCAGAGGGATTGGGGTACGCTTAAGCATCTAGCTAACCCTTAAAGAAACGTAACTAGTATCGGCTCCCAAATCAAACAAAACAGAAACAAAGTAATCGTCCAGTAGAAACTTACCCGTCACAACATTGGGATCGTTTCTTGCTTCACCCTGACAAATCACGAACGCACGTCCCCTGGCACCATTCCCATCATTGTTGTCCCTGTTGTTGTTTCCATTGACTTGATTGTTATTATTGTTGTTTTGATTCTGATTCAGTTATGGGCAGTTTCTCTTGAAGTGGCCTTCAGCTCCGCATTGAAAACACCCTCTGGTTGTTACCCTGCTGTTGTCGTTGTTGTTGTTGGTTCTGTGGAGCTTGTTGCTGCTACTGACGATTCTGATTCGCAGGATCTGGGCTCTTGCAATCCTTTGCTATGTGACCAGGTTTGTTGCATCTATGACAGTGACCCTTGCTGCACGGCCCGCTGTGGTGCAAGTTACAATGGTTGCACTTAGGTTGATTTCCCTTATACCCCCCCTGAATTTGATTAGCAGAAGATTGCTGGTTGGGACTCTTGTAGTCATCAGTCCTTCGCTGCTAAGACTGAGGCTGAATGGAGCTTGAACCCTTGCTAGAATTTCCATCCCATTTACGTTTGTTGTCACTTGGAGCATCAGAAGTAGTAGCACTAATCTGCTTAGGCAGCTTGCTCTGCTCGACTGCCTGATCTGTGAGGTAGTGAGATAGTCGTATAATCTGCTGGATCGTAGGAAGATTGGATGAAGTTACCATGCTCTGGATCTCTGGCACTAACCCTTTGATGTAGAGCTCGATACGCTTGTAAGGAGGGTTTGACATGTTGGGACACAATGCGGCCAATTCATTAGAACGCTTCGTGTAGGCCTCAATTTCTGACCCTACCATCTTAAGGTCATAGTACTCCACTTCCAACTTATGAATATCATCACGATGATAGTAATATTCTTTGATCAACTCTTTAAAATCATTCCATGGGGTGGCATTAGCAGCTGCCAACCCTTGCATCTGCACTTGTGCGTTCTACCAGGAGAGCGCACCACCTTCAAGAGTTCCAGTTGCAAACTTTACTCTACTAGCTACATGGCATTCACACATCTCAAAAATAGATTCGATCTTCTTGAACCAGTGGAGAAGACCTACAGCTCCTTCTATGCCACTGAAAGTACTAGGTCGACAATCCATGAAGGTCTTGAACGTACACACTCGAGGCTGAGCATTTTGACATGTTGCGCAAGAAAGAATGGATAAGGTTAAGCACGAGAGTAGGATCATGAAAGTAGGATCTAAACATCCTAGGATAGGTCGAAATAGTAGGCTGTACCTCTTCCTTGAGCTGCTGCTAGTGCCTCAGCAACTCGTTCGTTGATTAGAGCCGTCAGTTGGGAATGAGTCAAGTTGAGACGTCCACTCATGATCTTCACATCCAAAAAACACAGGTAAGAACGGTGACGTAGAGGTGTGAAAAGTATGGGATGACAAAAGAGAGTAAGTACGCAGGGTTTCAAACAACAGTTGTTAGGTTAACTAAGCATATCATGAACATTGCACTATGTAAATTAACATGCAGGTAATACAAACATAAACCATATCACCTATAGTGTTGAGTCTTGCACGTGGAGCGAAGCGTCGTTGTGGATCGTTGAGCACTGTACAGATAATAGTCTGGTTTTTATCAAAAAGATTTTTCCTTTTTAAAACCAAGTTCACTATAACCAATGGCTCTGATACCAATATGTCACACCCCCAAAATCCACAAGCGGAGTATCACCACAGGGAGCGTGACTGACCAGGACCAAGCCACCAATCATATTGAACAATATAAATAAATAAAATCCAAACCAAACAATATAATTGGTGTCAAAACAATTTAACAAAGTCTAAGTTATCAGCGGAAGCAATGAATTCAAAACCAAAACATAGGTTTAAAGTTCATAAGTTCATCATGAACACACAATGGTCCATGTTCCACAACGAATCCTCCCATGCAAGCTCCTGCTAAGTACCTATCGACCTGTAAGGCATGTAACAATGAATCAATAACAATGTTGAGCGAGTTCACAGTTGGTTGTCCATTTTAGGTGCTGTTTGTTTTTACAGATAAAAACTGTCTGCAGTCTTATTTCAGCTGATTTTATGTCTGCAACTGAAGATGTGGTCTGAAGGTCTGCAAGCTGAAAATATAATACTGTTTGTTTTATAAACTGGATATTATCGGTATAACATAAAAAACCATAATACAACCACCACCTCCACAATAATTTTCTCAATCACAATTATACTCCACCACACTGCCACTCTCTCTAAAACCTGACCGGACTCCGGCCGGTGAAACCGACGGAGCCGGTGATGTTATTGATGATGATGAAGATAGTCATGGTGGCGGCACACGGTGGCGAACGTCGGTGGCTAGAGAAAGAGAACATGAGAGCGAGAGAGAACGAAGGAGGAAGAAGGGGGCGGCGCCGCCGCTACGGAGGCGATGATGGAGTCGGTGACGACCGGTGACCAGTTTCGAGCGACGGAGGGGACATAATCAAACATCGGCAGCCGCATTTCACTCCCGTAAGCAATTGGGTCATCCCACTTTCAAATCGCAAGTCCTTCCTACTTTTAAAAATGTCGTTTTTTTTTGATTCTTATCAGTTTTAGGGGCATCGGGTGTCGGATGTTGGTGGTACCATCGCCGGAGTCCGGCGACTCGATCTGAGGGAGAAGAGGGGAATCGAGAGGTGGATGAGGGGAGTGTTGTGTCTGTGTATAAGGTCTGGTTCTTCATTTGTGTTAGGGTTTTTGTTTTGGTTCTTATGAAGATGTTTTTAGCAGGGGATCCATAGCTTATTTTTTAAGATGAAAAAAGCTGAGCACAGATCTGTTTAAAGAAAAAAACAAACAGTCTTCAAGGCCTTATGTCTGCCCGCCTGCAGACATAGGCTCTTTGCAGACGTTTTAAGCAAAAACAAACAACACCTTAGTGTTGTTCCAAAAACCATAAGTTATTTCGAAAACCATAAGTTAACCAGTTCCTTGTTTCCCAAACCATATACCATGGGGGCTACCCCATGTTGTAAACCACTAGACCCGTTACCATATCGACTACTGACTGGAGTCATGTTTATGTGCCATGCGTCAATGTCTATCATCATTGACTAAGTGCCCAAGTACATTAGTCCACTCCCGTCCTCTGCGGCACGGTGTGAAGCATGTCAAACCTAATAGTGCTATTTACTAATGACCCGTTCGCCAATGGCCCGGTGATTAAGTCGATATAAAAATGAGGGACTTCATGATAGAGTTTTGTCTAGTCAGTTCTATGCAGTCATCCTTCCCAAGGAGGATGGAGGCATGTATTCTACCCAAGGAGAACACGCAGGTTTCAATGTTGTCATCCTTCCTACGGAGGATGGAGGTACGTATCCTACCCAAGGAGGATACGCATGTTTCAATACCGTTCCTTAACCCATTCCCAAACCACCGGGAATCCCATGCCTTGTAGAAAGTGTGAACTCACCTTTGGTTGCTCGATTGAACTCTAAAAATAGCTAACGGTCAGGGTTGGTCAATCACGTCCTCATATGATTACCATTTAGTTTGTTAATGGTTTTAAATAAAACACAAAGTTCCTACACGCATCTATCACATAACACACACTCACTTTAACAATTCACGCCCATAAAAACATCCCATCTATAACCATTCAAAAGCAAGCATACAATATTGCACATAACACTTCCATTGACATATAACACGTTAGATCATCCTCAGATAACATACCCGACATTCAGACATGCAAATTACTACTTATGTCGTTTCAGCTTTAACATCCAAAACTGGGCTGTTTTCGGCTATTTTAATAAAATAGTTAACTTAATCCAAAAATTCCCAAATTTTTACAGGAGGTTTTAAACGATCCAAGTATTATTGTGTAAAAATATCGGGATCCAATTCATTACCAGTTATTTTATAAAAATCATTTACCAGGCTGAAATCAGATTCGTTACTTTCTGACTGCAGTCCACGGAAAAATTCATTTGAAATTAATCGTAAGTCCGATCGATGAAATTTCAATTATAGAATTACAACGACATCAGTGGCCATTTATAGTACAAATTTCCTGACCTGAACCTATTCAGATTTCAAGTTATGATGAAAAAAAATAACACACATTTCTGCAGAAAAACGTAGCTTTTGCTGCTGTACAAAACGGACCTTTAAAAATAACAAACGACCTCAAAAACTATGATTCCAGTGCCATTTGAAGCGTTCTTCGAAATAACACGTTATAGACTCAAGAAAATCCAGATTTCGTTCAATTATGACCCTGTTACAGCCAACTGAAGTTGGCTGTAACTTCCTGGACAGAAGCTGTTTTCGTTCTCTGAACCCCTAAAACGCTTCATTAGCGAACCTGATTAGTTGTAACATCAACTATAGCAGATTATAAGTTATTTATATCCAGTTCATCACTACTCATAAGATTCAACCCATTCTTAAAACCCTAGCGACTTAACCGGACCCGAAAACGACTTGAGCATCAAATACGCATGACCATTAATAACAAACCCTATATGTGATCAAAGAAAACACCAAGAATCATGTAAGGAAATCCAGAAACGCAGCAAGATACGAGAAACTTAGCAATCAAAATCAGCATGAATGATATAACTAACAACAAAAAGCAAGATACGATACCTAGTGATGAATGGAGATTGATTAAGCCTAGATGTGAACTCTCTTCTTGATTCTCTAGACCTGATCTTCGTCCATCGTAATGAGGGAAATAAGAAGATTGGTTTGGATTCGTGATATTTGGTTTTGAAGTTGTGATAAGATTTTGAGTTTTATAAAAACTCATGCTCCTATACGAATTATAAGAGGAAACAGTTAGGGGGATGTGGGCTTGCTTCTTTTCTTGGGCCGTAGCAAGTGGGGACGGTTTGGTTTTGATATGAAATAAAAAAAAAAGATGACAATTGAGGGAAGTTGGACCGTTCAATGGCTGCACACAATTGGAACACATGATTTTTTTTATTACAGCAATTGTGCTAGATTCACATTACATACACACATATACTATTATATTATTATTATTATTATTACATATACTCCAACTAATTATAAAATTATGATTAGTCAACTCAACTAACAAAAAAAAGTTATAATGAAGTTATGGTTCGGGCCTTATAAGCCTCGAGTTATACCACGGTTCAAACGGTTCGGGTCGGTTCAACACGATAAGGATGTGGTTTCGAATAATCATTTACACACTATAAATAGGATAATTGTGTAAAATTTGGTTTCGTAGAAAAGTAACACGTAACATAAAATGATTTAAAAGAAAAGTGAAGCGAACAATGCTAACCTCACGAGCATGGGTTGTCACATGTCCTTTGTCATAAAATCACCTTTTCATCTTCTTTCTTCCTTAGTAAGATTCACAAGTAGATTCTCAATCCTTTCTCCCATTCACAGCGATCCATTCAAATCCTTTTCATCTCAAATCCTTTCTTCTTCAACGATTCTTCATCATCATTCACAACGATTCTTCATCTCCATTCACAGCGATTCTTCTTCGATCTTCACGTTTTCTTATGGACTCTTCAGCGCAACCGCCTCAAAATACACCGATGAAGCAACACGAAACACTGATTTTACCTCGTCGTTCACCGATTACAAGGTTATATACACAACTAACCGATCCAGTTTCTTCCGAGTCGATATTGCGTATATTTGAAGTGGAAGAACAAGTTTCCAAACCGAAAACGAAGAAAAAAGCTAAAAGGAATAAAAAAACGGGTACATTGTTTGCTTTATAAGGGTTTTACATGATTAAATATCAGAAGCCATCAGGCCTACTTCAACAACCAGAGATCCCGACATGGAAATGGATCAAATTTCCATGGACTTTGTTATTGGCTTACCTAGATCTCAACGAGGAAACGATACCATTTGGGTGATAGTGGATCGACTAACCAAGTCTGCACACTTCCTGGCTATCAAAGAAACGGATAAGTTCTCTACTCTAGCACACATCTACCTGAAGGAAGTAGTCTCGAGGCACGGGGTGCCAACCTCCATCATTTCTGATCGTGATCCACCTTTTACCTCTGATTTGTGGCAGGCGATGCACAAATCCTTTGGCTCGCGTCTAGACATGAGCACAGCTTACCATCCTCAGACGGATGGGCAGACCGAACGCACAATCCAAACTCTTGAAGACATGCTTCGAGCATGTGTAATCGACTTTGGTAACGGCTGGGAAAGACACCTACATTTGGTGGAGTTTTCATATATCAACAGTTACCACACTAGCATCCAGGCTGCTCCGTTGGAGGCGTTGTATGGACAGAAATGCCGATAACCCTTATGTTGGGCAGAAATTGGTGACAGTCAAATCACTGGCCTAGAACTCGTCGTCGACACGACAGAAAAGATTGCCCAAATACGATAACGAATGGCGACAGCTAATGACCGTCAGAAAAGCTATGTGATAAGCGCAGGAAACCACTCGAGTTCCAGGTTGGGGATCGAGTGCTACTTAAAGTCTCACCTTGGAAAGGTGTGGTTCGCTTTGGCAAGCGAGGCAAGCTAAATCCACGTTATGTTGGACCTTTCGAAATCACTGAGAGAATTGGCAAAGTAGTGTATAGACTGAATCTACCTGAAGAACTCAGTGGAGTTCACAATGTATTCCATGTGTCAAATCTGAAGAAGTGTCTGTCAGATGAGACCCTCATAGTTCCTCTCAAGGAACTCACTATCGACGATCAGTTGCGGTTCGTCGAGGAACCTGTAGAGATTACAGACCGAGACGTTAAGGTTTTCTAACATACCAGGATACCCATTGTTCGAGTTCGTTGGAACTCCCGTCGTGGCCCAGAGTTTACCTGGGAATGAGAAGACCAGATGAAACACAAGCATCCCCAGTTGTTTGAGAAAAGTGAAACCACTACTGAGGCTGAAGCTACTGCGGAATTTCAGGACGAAATTCCAAACCAACGGGGGAAGGATGTGACACCCCAGGAAAACCAGGAAACCACGCAACCTAACTAGCTTCCTCAGTAACTATGTGCTAAATTTCAGGACGAAATTTCTTTCAACTTGGGGATGATGTGACAACTCGTATTTCAAACCTTTCGTCGTAATTTGATGTAACATGTTTTGAACGTTATGTGATTACTTGATATATTGATTCTAATGAGATACTATGAATTTGAATGTTATGTGTATGTAATTGTATTGTAAATGTGTATGTATATTACTTAAGTTGAATCGCACAACACAATCGCACAACATCCTCTCGGCCCACACTTTTGTTTAAACGATTGACCCAAAGGGGCATCCCATGAAGGGTTCGGCCCACTCCCTTATTTCGAATAACATCTAGGGGTGTATGATAGGATCCTCATAATCCTTAAAATACACAACACACACCGAACCCTAAATCTCTCTCCCTCTCTCTCACGAACTCGACGACAACATCTCCTCTCCTCTCGAAGCTTTCTTATTCGGATCAACCTTTGTTCTACCTTCTAACCGGTTAGTGTTTCAAGATTATTGTTTTGTTAGATGATATTATGGTTGCCATGATTTTATGTGATAACTAGGGTTGTTCATATGAATGATTCTTGATGTTGTGGTAATGTATGAACAAATGAACAAGTGATGTATATTTGGTTGATGCTTTTAAATGATTGAACCGAACTGTAAGGACCAGCATGAAAATATCCTAAAACACTCCGTAAGTAGAAACTCGGACCCCTAAAACCCTATTTCTTGAAAAACCAAGAAATCAATTTTTATTAGGCTGTCGCGGGCAGCGTAAGACTAAAGGGAAGTCTACGCGGGGCGCGACAGCCCTGAAGTTCTCCGGATAACGATCAGGGCCACGTGTCAGACACGTGGCAGACCTACGTCGTGACACAGCAGCCCTAGTCGTAGCTAGGGCGGCCATCGCGGGCCGCGTAGGATTCCCCTCAGGCTTACGCGAGCCGCGAGAGACTCAAAATTCAGCTATACAACGAGCAGTGCATAGCCTTTCTTCTGTGTTTGAAAAATCAGTTTAAAAACATCCATATTCTGCTTAAATCGAGTGTTTAGGTATCGTAACACTGCTACGAGTACAGGGTAATAACTGGATCACTGCTACGATGCAATGTCCGATCGATCGAAACCGATCCGATGGATGTTTAAGTTCTGCCCTAATTCGGGCTATACTTTGTCATTCGTCGTGAGGGTTTTGATTTCATGATCTTATCGTAAAAGTTGTATTAAGTTACTAACATAGTTTTGTTTGCATTATTTAACTAGGTTACCCAGCTTAATCAGTAGGCAAATCTCTGTCCAACTAAACCTGCAATGTGAGTCATTCTCTTTTTACTAAATGGTTTCCAAAAAAAAAAAAAATCATATTTTTCAAAAGATATAATTACAGGGATTAAGTCTTTGTAGTCTTCAATTACAGCCGGTTTGTGGGGTTTTGTATACATTACTTGATAATCATCACCATTGGACAACGGGTTAGCCAATCGGTGATATGACCAAAGTCACAGAAACGAGTCGAGTGACAAATACCGTTGGGTAATTGGTTGATATAAACATTGTAATTGCCCTTAATGCTGTAATTTATAACAACGTGTCGTTTTGTATCAAATGAATGACTCGCCAGTATTTCCCCGCTGATAAAATCTTTTTAAACATGTTTCAGGTGATTTACTGTGAATCAGGAAAAGTGACGTGTAGCACTACCAGCTTGGATGAAGTGGCTCAGTAAATAAATAAACATGTTTTTGTAAATAGGGGATTTCCCAGTGGAATTCCTTTATTGTAAATCACGGGGTTTGTCCCAAAATTTGGAATAAAATAAAGGGGTGTTTTTAGTTTAAACGATCCTGTTAAATTTTCCGCTGCCTAATTAAACACCAATACCACGGGTTTCTGTCCCACGGCTTGTGAACCGGGTAAAACCGGGTCGGGGGTCGTGACAGAAAAAGGTGGTATCAGAGCCACTGATTTAATGTGACATCTGTGTATTTTAATCTTTGTACTGTTCCGAACAACTTTGTATTTAATAAAATATGGTGTTTTAATTTCAATATTTGTTTAATTATTTGTGACATTAGTACATTTTCAATCATTGTTAAATTCCGAACTCTTAAACCTGTTCTGGAAGTGAAATCATAAACCGTTACGTAAACATAACCAGTTTAACGCGACGTACACTCCGGAACTGTGACATAAGCCAAACATACCCTAAATACCCTTTACATAAACATGTTTATTCGAACTTTAGAACTATTTGCGACAAAATTGCGAAACGAACGTTGGTGACCGCCCGGATAATATTTAAATCCTAAAAATATTCTGTTATGATTAAAATTTTATTTTTAATCATGTTCGTGTTGAAAAATAATTTAGAACGCTAAAAACATTATTTTTCAAGTTTAAGCGCGTACCGCGTGTTACTGCGTAACACAGTGTTTCTACTGCAAAACTCAGACAACGCAGCCAGTCTCAGCAACTGATATTTATTTCAGTAATATTTTGGCGAGTTTATTTTTATAGAATAATTCTAAAATCAGCGCACTTCTTGCCAATCCGTGAGGATTTATCTGCTGACAAGCTTGGCAAGATCTATGTAGATGAGATTGTATCCCGACATGGTGTTCCTTTGAGCATCATGTCAGACCGAGATGCTCGATTCTCATCTCACTTTTAGAGAACCATGCAATCTGCTATGGGAACCCAACTCAATTTGAGCACAACTTATCATCCTCAAACGGATGGACAATCTGAAAGAACAATCCAGACATTGGAGGATATGCTTAGAGCTTGTGTGATCGATTTTGGTGGTAGTTGGGATTCACATCTTCCATTGATCGAATTCTCCTACAATAATAGTTATCACTCCAGCATCAACATGGCTCCTTTTGAAGCTTTATACGGTCGAAAATGTCGTTTGCCGGTCTGCTGGAATGAGATTGATGAAGCTCAGCTCACTGGACCTGAACTCATTCCAGAGACTACAGACAAAGTCAAGAAAATTCGCGACAACCTCTTAACAGCTAGAAGCCGTCAAAAGAGTTACGCGGATAGACGACGCAAGCCTTTGGAATTCCAAGTCGGTGATCTCGTCCTACTCAAGGTATCTCCTTGGAAAGGTGTAATCAGATTTGGGAAGAAAGGAAAACTTACACCACGATATGTTGGACCATTCAAGATCGTTGAAAGAATCGGAAAAGTAGCCTACATACTTGAGCTGCCTCCTGAACTTGGAAATGTTCATCCAACTTTCCACGTGTCCAATCTGAAAAAGTGTTTGGCTGATGAAAACCTCCACATCCCCCTTGATGAAATTCGTGTCGACAACACGATGCACATCGTCGAGAAACCTGTGGAAATATTGGATCGTCAAGTCAAGAAGCTCAAGCGCAAGCGCATACGGATAGTCAAAGTTCCCTGGGAATCCAAACGTGGCCCAGAGTTTACTTGGGAATGATAGGATCAAATGAAGGCGAAATATCCACACCTTTTCCCACAAGTTTCCTCTAATAAAATTTCGGGACGAAATTTCCTAAAGTAGGGGAGACTGTGACATCTGTGTATTTTAATCTTTGTACTGTTCCGAACAACTTTGTATTTTATAAAATATGGTGTTTTAATTTCAATATTTGTTTAATTATTTGTGACATTAGTACGTTTTCAATCATTGTTAAATTCCGAACTCTTAAACCTGTTCTGAAAGTGAAATCATAAACCGTTACGTAAACATAACCAGTTTAACGCGACGTATACTTCGGAACTGTGACATAAGCCAAACATACCCTAAATACCCTTTACATAACTTAGAAATAAGTTTCGAAGGATTCAGTATGGCAAAAACATGTTTATTCGAACTTTAGAACTATTTGCGACAAAACTGCGAAACGAACGTTGGTGACTGCCCGGATAATATTTAAATCCTAAAAATATTCTGCTATGATTAAAATTTTATTTTTAATCATGTTCGTGTTGAAAAATAATTTAGAACGCTTAAAAACGTTATTTTTCAAGTTTAAGCGCGTACCGCGTGTTACTGCGTAACACAGTGTTTCTACTGCAAAACGCAGACAACGCAGCCAGTCTCGGCAACTGATATTTATTTCAGTAATATTTTGGTGAGTTTATTTTTATAGAATAATAAAAATAATTTAAAACGCCATAAACCGGGATTAAAACGCTAGATAAAATACCCGGTATCCAGTTAAATACCTGTTTTTATCTATTTTTACCATTCAAAAATTACACTTACCCCCCCCCCTTTGATATTCACGGTCACAAGGACCCACCAAGATCACACCATATCTCAAAGATTTTATTTTTATTATATTTTTGATCTTGCTTGATTTTATGGACAAGATATTGGTAGAAGATCTATAAATAAGACACTTGACATCTCCAAAGATCTTCCTATCTCACACTTCACTCCATCTTCCACTCTTTCCCTCTCTCCCAAACCGTAAACCCCACCACCACCACCATCACCATTTTCATCGTTTCAAATTTGTTCTTCAAGATTAAGCTCCATTCCAAGCTAGTTTCAAGTTGGTGTGAAGATCCAAAGGAGTTTCCAAGGTGTTTTCAAGTGATTTCAAGCTCCATATCATCAAAATCTCATAAAAAACTTACTTGAATCTTGAAGGTATAAAGTTTATGTTTAAATCATACACTTGATTCTTGGTTGTTCTTGATGATTGGAAGTTTCTCTTGAATCTTGAAATTTTTCACAAACTTGAAATCTAAAAAGAAATGGGTCTTGATACAAAATAAAAATGGTAGTATATATATGTGTGTATATAACCGTACATATATATGTGTGTGTATGAGATTTGAGTTTGAGTTGATTGTTGATAAATACTTGTTTAGGATGTTTGATTGCATGAACAAGATTATGTGCAAATATGTTAGAGATATAAATGAATGATTGAATCATGAGTTATAATTTGAAATAATGTTAGTATTTTGACATGTAAATGGCCAAAAATTTATTAGACATATTTGAGAATTTTTAAGTTGTTGCTTGTTCTTGAATGATAGTTAAAATGCAAATGTTTGATGATTTGTGCATGATATGATGAATGTTCAATTAAATCAGTAAGTAAACATGAATAAATTACATGTTTGATGCATTTAAATTCATAAGAAATGATGGTGATATGATAGTGTGCTTTAGACACTTGTACATAAGAATGCATGTTGATTTAAAGCTCAAGAAATTATTAAAAAATGATTGTATGAAAAAAATGTTTTAGAACAGATTATAAACACTAAAAATAACATTATTTGGTATGTTATAATGGCATGAGACTTTGTCATAGGTTTGATAGCTTTGCATGTTGTACATATAGCTTAGAAAGTGATAAAATATGTGAAATTTGCATGATTTATGTGCTTTATGTGAGACCTGCACTATCATGAGTATAACCACTATTTTATTCAGTAAATAACATAGGTTATGTTAAAATATCAAGTCGTTACGATTTGGGATGGTTAGGGTAACGTTTGATGCAAAACTATGCGGTAAAACGGTTAAAAATCGGCTTTTCGGAGGATTTTTATAAAACTGTTTTAGATCAGTAACCAAACTGATATCTTTGATATAAAAATAAGTATTTTAACTTATATTAAGTTTACTTGGTGTTTGGTTAGTCACACGTGACTTCCGGCGCCCAAAAACGTTACCGAATCGCTAAAATACGTGTTTTTCAACATACACTATAATGGGTTTTTCATGGGTAAATTTTATGTGTTACAATGTGTTATGTGTTTTATAATATGTGTATGATGACATGTTAATACTTGACAAGATTATGTGTATTACGCTATTATTAGTATGTTACATTTAAGTATATATATTACGACGCACAAATCGTAGATATATTGCTTATAACATGATGAGGGTCACCAATAAAATCGTTCTAGTCGCAAAGTTTTTAAAATATATATGAACTCATATATATATAAATACACCAATATAATAAAAAATAATAACTTTTCGAGAAAATCTCAAAGTTATGTGAAAATTCTAAGTATCGGAGAAACTTATGTATTTTTGTGGGTTTTTGATTATTAAATCGTTCTTATTTAATTTAGGACGAATAAACAATTTGAGGGATTGTGTTAACATATAAAAACGCACCCAAAGATGAGTACATAGTTCCCCTATTTTAGGCTTTCAATTGTTTTGGGGTGAAGCATATGTGCAATAACTTTACTTTTCGTTTTCATGACATTATACATGTTTTATTACATATTACATATAATACATTATTTCAAAGACATTTTTTTATGGTATATTGACTTAGTATACCTAACATTTGGTTTCAAAGACATTTTATTGGCATATTGACTTAGTATGCCTGTTACATGGTTTTACAAAGACATTTTCATGACATGCTTACATTGAAAAAGATATTTGGTATGTTTAACGGAGTAGTACATTCAATAACATTGATCACGCCGCTCGGTAGTATGTAATAGCGCTATAGGACTTGACAAATCCCGTTCCCGCTTTTTAGGTATTTCGGAAGGGGAATGACAGAATCCGAATACATTTTTTTTGATAAACCTTGATCCTGATAAGGGTTTATCCGACAGTCTCAAGGCTTGAGTGTATGCGATAGACAAACCACATAAATGTTCATATCAATAAAAGCAATGGTTTTCAAAACATAACTTTTGACTTTAAACTTTTGTTTATTCAAAGACTTTGTTTTGTACATGACATTTTGATTACATAAGACATTTATTTATACATGACATTATGCATTTGGCTTGAGTAAATACTATTTATTCGCCATACAAGACATGGTTATACTGGACATTTGACATTGACATTGACATTTAAACAAGACATTATTTCATGGTTATTAATAAGTGATTTAAATTACGAGACGTGTACAATATGATAAAAGCATGGTGGATACGCCGCTGGTACTTCCTATATATAAGTGCTTTTATTGTATTGCATATCATGGCGTTATCTAAACTACTTCAACAAAGACAAGACATGACATATTTTATACATATTATTTTCATTTGGTTATTTACTTAACCATACATCATTCTTTTATATCATTTGATTTTCATATGATTTTATAAAAGAAAATATTTTATAAGGTTCATGACTATTTTTCGTTAAACATTTCTTTTAACCTTCAAAGTCATAAATCTTCAACACTAAACCTATGTTACTCACAGGCATTTTTATGCTGACGTATTTACTTTCACATATGTTTCAGGAGCGAATGTTTGATGTGAGCGAGCTACACTTAGGGCGACTTGGGCCTTAGCAATCTAAAATCAAGAAAGTTATCATCTTTTATGTTTGATCTAAGACAATGTAATAATTTAAGCTTGTAAAACTTAACTTTAATTATCATGTGTTTTGAAACAATAATTCTGCCACACGACTCCCCGACGTTTCCGCCGCGGTTTGTTGTTTTACGCGGTCGGGGTGTGACAGAAGAGTTGGTATCAGAGCTCATGGTTATAGGGAATTAGGTTATTAGTAAAATTTTGACCTAGACTATAACCTTCCTAGGACCCTAACACAAGTTACATTGTGTTTAGATCTTAAAACAATACTATCACCTATCCTTAGGTGATTACCAAAACAAGTACACAAATCTCAATTCCATTTGAAAATCGATCATCTATCCTTAGATGATTAGTTTTTAGGCTTTACGCCTTTAAAGTTTTTGAATCTCGTCAAAGTTTGGGACTTAATAATGTGAACACGTGCAATCTGGAAGGGTGGGTGCCTGTACCCTGAGTTTTCTGTCTAAGGCTAGAGTGTTCGTACAAATCCACATAATCGGACCAGTCACTCTTACCTGGGAACTCTTGGGGTGAGTGTCCACTTATAGGCTAAAGCATGTCTTCATTATGCATTATATAGACCTATTTACTTTGATTAGTCACCGTGTGTTGTTTGTTTTAAGTAATGAACAAATGACCACCTTCCTTTGTGTTGTCGATGTTTTCAATACTCCTTTTAATTGTCCTATGTCAATCTCACACATTTCCTTGTGTTCCTTTTCTTTTAGATGCCTCCTCGACATGATCAAACTCAAGACACCGCAATGGCAGCCTTGATCGCTCAGCAAATTGCTGCTGTACTCCCGAACCTAGTAACTCAGTTAAACCAAGAAAATAACAATAACAACGCACCTGTTCCGTGCAACTTTAAGACTTTCAATTCGGCTAAACCGCTGCAGTTTTCGGGGTCAGAAGGGGCAACTGGGCTCCTACAGTGGTTTGAGAGTCTCGAGAGTACGTCTCGTCACGTTCAATGCCTGAATGAGCGAAAGGTTGAGTTTGCCTCAAGTGTGTTTCAAAAAAGGGCGCTTACTTGGTGGAATGGTGTGATGAGGGACAGAGGTGTCAACGTGGCAATGGCTCAAACATGGGAAGAGCTTCGCGCACTTATGATGAAGGAGTTTTGTCCTCGTCATGAACTGAGGGCACTAGAAAACGAATTCCACGATCTCAAGCAAGATAGTGGAGAGCACCGTGCCTACACAGACCGATACGAAGAACTGAGCCTGCTGTGTCCCACCATGGTCTCGCCTTTGGACAAGGCGATTGAAAAGTACATAGATGGTCTGCCTGATCCCGTTCAGGATATTGTCACCGGCAGCAACCCTACCACGGTGAGACAAGCCATTGAGCTTGCTGCGACCTTGACTGAGTCTCAAGTCAAGAAGGGTAAACTCCACCACAAGGGTTATAAGAAACCATCTGTAACAACTCTCATTAAAAGTCCTATTTGTTTTATTATTTTATCCAATAGGAAACCCTAATTGAGACACCCAAGTGATTCTGCACAAACCCTAAAATTTTCAGAATTTTCAGAATCAGGATCAGGGCCCTTAAAACTCAGGGGGGGGGGGGTAAACCCTAATCGGTAATATCCACACAGTTCATTGTCAAAAATTCGAAATAACGCGAAACCAACTCATCTGAGCTATGCAGACACGAAGCAAACCTATGGTAGACTAGGGTCTCTCGCGCCACGCGACGCGCACAAGGAGACCTTTCGCGTGGTGCGAGGGGGGCATTTTTCAAGTATAAATAGAACAGTCTGTTTGATGCAATTCTGCGTTAATGCGACGTTCAAAATCCAATTATACTCCGAGTTATAGTAGAAACAGTCTCACAACACACACGATTCACGAAGTGCTGCCGCAATCAGGGTAATAACTCGATCGCTGATACGATTCAATGTCCGATCGATTAAACTATCCAATGGATGTTTAAGTGCTGCCCACATTAGGGTTTATGCTTTGTCATTTGTCGTTAAATCGATGGATGTTTAAGTACCGCACTTTGTCATTCGTTGTGAAGGTGTTAATCTCGTGAGTTATCGTAAATGCTGTATTATGTTACTAACCGAATTGTGTTCTTGTTATTAATTTAGGTTAAAAAGCTAATCAGTAGACTAAGCTCTGCTCAATTAAACCTGCAATGTGAGTCATTCTCTTTTTATCAAATTACTTTATAAAACCCTATTTATTTCAAAGTTATAATTACAGGGATTAAGTCTTGTTATCTGAAATTACTGCCAGTATGTGGGGGGATGTGCACATAGCTACTAATTATTTATCACTTGTGGGTGAAAGGACCCAGCAAGTGATATGTCCACAGTCACTAGTCCGGTCAAGTGACAACTGAGTCAGTTAATTCAAAAGATAGAGACATTGTAATCGCTCTTAATACTGTAAATTATAACCAACAGGCCGTTTTAGTAAAATGAATGATTCACTCAGTATTTCCCGCTGACAAAACCTTTTTCAAACATGTTTCAGGTGATCTGTTGTGATCCAAAAAAAATGCCAAGAAGCACTAAAAGCTTAAGGAAGTGGCTCAGTATAAAATAAAGAAACATGTTTTGTAAAAATAAAAGATTTCTACGTGAAATCTTATGATTGTAAATTACCGGGTTTTATCCCAAGTTATGAAATAAAATAATCAGGAAATATTTCAGCTTTAAAAAGATCCTGATGAAAACTTCCGCTGTTAAATAAATACCACGGGATTTCTGTCCCGTGGCTCCTGAAACGGGTCAAACCGGGTCGGGGGCCGTGACAGAAAAAGGTGGTATCAGAGCCACTGATTTAAGCCTATTAAGTATTTAAAAATACTTAATTTTCCTGATTTCCATTATGTGATTATGTGTTTTATTAACTGACTATTTGTTAGTTACAGTATGGGTAAGCAAAAGTTGTCAAACATCTATCTTAAACTAGATAAGTCATCCAATGAGAAGGGAAGTTCATCTCAAACAAAATCCTCAAAACTCCCTGCAATTCCTAAGGAAGGAATATTTGTTCGAAAAGCCCAATACGAGGAACCACTTTCTCCTAGTAAAAGAAGTCTGATTATTAGGAAAAGTAAAGAGAAAATAAAGAAATCCCGAGAAAAGAAGAGTAAACAAGAAACCCAGGAATTAACCAGTAAAACACATTGGGAGGACAAGTTAGATGAGAAATGGGCAGATCTTTATATGCTAGCTGCTGTAGCAGTTAATGCAAATCTTTAAATAATTTGACACAAGTCTTAGCACCTTTATCATCTACAGTCCAGAAACCTTATTCAGTAAATAAATAAATTTATAAATAAAACCTAGTGTGTTTTAATTTTCAGTTGTTTTATAGTTACTCAGTCTGAAATAATATTTAAAGGTTTTCTATAAAATTTTGATATTATTTTTAATTATGTGTATTTTTCTAAACATCATGAGTGACTTGTCTGACGCTCTTCAGAACTTAAATCTCTATCCGGTAAAAATAGAGGTTTCCAAAGATTTCAATAGGTATATACCAGACATAGAAGAATCTATTGAATTTAATGCTTCACCACCTCCAGAAAAACCCAAGCCCAAGAAAAGGAGGAGATTTGTAGGATGGAGACGTGTGCGTAGGAGGAAACCCGTCCCTAGAAAGATTCCCAAAATTGAAAATCCTTTAGATAAAGGGAAGGAAATTGAAGCCGGGGAAGAGTCTTGGCAAATGGAAATACAGTTTGATGAATATTCAAAGCAAATAGAAATAGAGACTGGAGGAGGATTTAATCAAACCCAGATAGAAATGGGAGAAAGCTCTAAGCAAAATCAGGAAATGACATTGCAAGAAGAGCTGGATTTTATATTGGAAAGCTGTGATACTATTCAGCCTGTCAATAGAAATGTTTTTACTCAGCCTCTTGAATCTCAATTACCAATAAACTTAGAACCAACAATCCCAGAGCCTATAGTCCATACCCAACCTTTAGGAATGGACGAATGGTGGACGAATGACTGGCAATTCAAAACCTGCTCAACAGTCCTAATTCCTTTCTTCCTCAGTTCGACCCGGAACCATTACCAAATCCACCCATGAGTAACGAGAATTTAGCAGAACTTCGCCATTTTGGCGAAGAGTTAATGGATGCGTGAAATAGAATCCGTGAGATAGGGGGACAAATTGCATGGAAGTATGATGAAAGGGAGCTTCGTTTTTAGGAAAACGAATGACGAAAGATAGTAGGTTTATAAAACTGTTGTTGTGTAATAGTAATAATAAAATCAGTATGTGTAAAATAAATAATAAAACGGTTGTATATAGAAGCATGATATAATCTATGAAACAAATGAAATTTTAGAAAATTTACAATTTTGTATATTTGTTTACGTGATTATGTGCAATTAATTGTGACATTGGATTATTTATACTAATTATTTATCTATAAATTAATTATCAGATGGAAAACGCTAATAACGAACCAGTTAATGAGGTTAATCAATCTGAACAACACCCGGGGGATCAATATATGACTAGACAGGATATAGAAAATATTGTTGCTCAAGGAAAGGAATAGCTAATGCTATTCCAGCAATAGTTGCTGCTGTTAGAAATCCAATCGAGCCTCAACAAATCATTCCAAGCAAACGTATTTCTGAAGATAACTTCAGTAATAGCATAAACAGAGGCGGTAATCATACTAATCATAATAATGAACCACTGCAAGCTTCACTCCCTAAGAAAATGAAAGCTGCAACACTTGGTTGCACTTACAAAGAATTTCTTGCTTGCAAACCCACTGAATTTGCAGGCAATGAAGGAGCGACTGCGACACTGCGTTGGTTAGAGAAAACCGAGGCAGTGATTACTATAAGTAAATGTGCTCAGGATGATCAGGTCATGTACGCGTCAAATCTTTTCAAAGAAGGGGCGCTAGAATGGTGGAACACGGTGTTACAAGCCAAAGGAAGAATGATAGCTTATGCCATGAATTGGGAAGAATTTAAGAATCTTATAGAAAGAAAATTCTATCCTGAGTATGAAAAAGATCAAATGGCAAATAAGTTCTTAAACCATAAAATGATGGGTGTAGATTGTCGCGGTTATACTTCGACATTCTTCGAATATGCTAGAGTGGTACCAACACTGGCTTCGCCAGAACCGGTACTCATTTCTCGCTATATTTGGGGATTGATTGGTGAAATCTGCAATATCGTTAAAGCTACGAGACCTCGCACTATTGACGATGCAGTGGAATTAGCCAACACCCTAACTGATGAACTGGTACGTACAAGAGATGATAATAAGAAAAAGGAACTGGCTCATAAAATTACCCAAGGATTTCATACGGGTAATAATAATAGCTTCAAGAGAAGAGGAACAGGGCAATCTTCAACTTTGCCGTTCTGTCAAAATTGCAAAAAGAAACATTTTGGAAGATGCAAGGTATATTGCAATTTTTGCAAAACTGTAGGACATCGTGAAGAAAATTGCAGAAAGAAATCCATAATTTGTTACAATTGTGGAGAAGCAGGACATTTCAAAACAGAATGTCCTAAAGTGGTCAAACCAGCAGACAACAAAGCCAAGACGGTCAACGGAGCCACTAAAAAGAATGTCAGAGCATTTCAACTGACCACTCAAGAAGCAGAACTTATTCCAGATGTGATAGCTGGTACGTTCCTAGTTCACAACGTATATGCAAAAGTGTTATTTGACTCTGGTGCAAACCAAAGTTTTATAAATATTTTATTCTGTCAAGCTCTTAAGTTACCTTTAACCAACATTAGGCAGATTTTTACAGTCGAAACCGCAGATGGGAATTTAGTTAAAATAGATCAGGTTTTGCAAAAAGTAGAAATAGAACTTTCAGGTCATAAATTTTCTGCAAATCTGTTACCTATGAAATTAGCTGAATTCGATGTTGTGTTAGGAATGGATTGGTTAATAGCCAACCATGCTCGAATCCTTTGTGATAAAAATTCTGTAGAAATTCAGGCACCTACTGGAGAAATAATCATGATTATAGGAGATAAGCCACGTAAACCCATGAAGTTCATATCAGTAATGAAAGTTGCTAGTTATGAACGAAAGCAAAGAATAATATATATGATTTCAGTAATCATTAGTACTAAGGACAAAGAACTTAAGGAAATTCCTGTAGTCTCAGAATACCCAGATGTATTCCCAGAAGAGTTACCAGGATTACCTCCAGATAGGGAGGTAGAATTTAGGATTCATTTAATTCCCGGAACTATACCGATAGCCAAGGCACCTTATCGGTTAGCACCCACAGAAATGTTAGAACTGAAAAAGCAATTAGATGAATTACTAAGTAAAGGATTCATACAACCTAGCTCATCCCCTTGGGGAGCGCCAGTGTTGTTTGTAAAGAAGAAAGATGGTTCGATGAGAACGTGTATTGATTATAGAGAACTGAATAAGGTCACAATTAAGAATCGATACCCATTACCTAGAATTGATGATCTTTTTGATCAACTTCAAGGAGCTAGATATTTTTCTAAGATAGATTTACGCTCCGGATATCATCAATTGAAGGTACAAGAAAAAGACATACCTAAAACTGCTTTCAGAACTAGGTATGGTCATTACGAGTTTACAGTCATGCCCTTTGGATTAACGAATGCACCTGCCGCATTCATGGACATGATGAATAGAATATGTAAACCGTATTTGGATAAATTTGTAATTGTCTTCATAGACGATATACTTATTTATTCAAAAAGTCAGGATGAACATTGTGAGCACTTACATACACTCTTAACTTTATTAAGAAAAGAAAAGCTTTATGCCAAATTCTCGAAGTGTGAATTTTGGCTAAAGGAAGTGCAATTCTTAGGACACAGGGTGAATCATACAGGTATTCATGTAGATCCTGCTAAGATAGAGACAATTACCAATTGGAAGGTTCCGCAAACCGCAATGGAAATTAGAAGTTTTATAGGTTTGGCTGGGTACTATAGACGGTTTATTAAGAATTTTTCCAAAATAGCTGTACCATTAACTAAGCTAACCTGTAAAGCAGTTAAGTTTGAATGGGGACCTAAACAAGAAGAAGCCTTTAGAATCTTAAAACAGAAGTTAACCAATGCTCCAATCTTAGCCTTACCAGAAGGAACTGAAGATTTTGAAGTATATGGTGATGCTTCAAAACTAGGATTTGGATGTGTGCTAATGCAACGCAAGAAGGTAATTGCGTATGCATCAAGGCAATTGAAAAAGCACGAAGAAAATTATACGACTCATGACTTAGAATTAGGAGCCGTAATCTTTGCCCTGAAAATCTGGAGACATTATCTGTATGGAAGTAAATTTACTGTCTATACAGATCATAAAAGTTTAAGGTATATATTTGGGCAAAAAGAGTTAAATATGAGGCAAAGAAGATGGATGGAAATCTTAAGTGATTACAACTGTGATATTCAGTATCATGAGGGAAAGGCAAATGTAGTTGCAGATGCCTTAAGTCGTAAGTACCATGAGAACCAAAGACGAATTCGTGCTCTCAGATTAAATTTACAATTAGATTTAATGGAGCAATTGAAGAATATTCAAGGAACAGCAATAGAGGATGTTGCTGAAGGAATGAAAGGAAGAATAAAAGAATTAGAACAAGGAGCTGATGGAATTTGGAGATTCCACAAAAGAAGAATTTGGGTACCTAAGCAAGGAGAATTAAGAAATAAGATTTTAGAAGAAGCCCATAAATCTAGGTATACCATGCACCCTGGGAACAATAAAATTTACCAAGATTTAAGAAATAATTTTTGGTGGATAGGCATGAAAAAGGATATAGCTCGGTATGTTTCTAAGTGTCTTACTTGTTCACAAGTTAAGGCAGAACATCAGAAACCTTCAGGTCTACTACAACAATTAGAGATGCCAGTATGGAAATGGGAACTCATAACAATGGATTTTGTTACTAAGTTACCCAAAACCAGAAAAGGTAATGTCGCGATTTGGGTAATTGTGGATCGATTAACCAAATCAGCTCACTTTCTACCTATGAAAGAAACCTTTAGCATGGAAAGATTGGCTAAGTTGTATGTAGATGAAGTCGTATCTCTACATGGAGTTCCACTCTCCATTGTATCAGATAGGGATAGTCGTTTCACTTCTCATTTCTGGAAAAGTTTCCAAGAAGCTATGGGAAATCGACTAAACTTCAGCACTGCATATCATCCCCAAATAGACGGGCAAAGTGAAAGGACAATCCAAACTCTAGAAGACATGCTCCGAGCATGTGTAATAGATTTTGGTGGAAATTGGGACGATCACTTACCATTAATTGAATTCTCCTATAACAATAGTTATCATTCAAGTATTGAAACAGCCCCATTCGAAGCACTGTATGGAAGAAAGTGCAGAACTCCAGTTTGTTGGGCAGAAATAGGAGAAAGTCAATTGTCAGGTCCCGAGATAGTGCAAGAAACTACTGATAAGATTACTCAAATCAAGGAAAGGCTGAAGACGGCTCGAGATCGCCAGAAGAGTTATGCAGACAATAGATGCAAGCCGTTAGAATTCCAAGTTGGAGACAGAGTACTGTTGAAAGTTTCCCCTTGGAAAGGAATTGTTAGATTCGATAAGAAAGGAAAGCTAAGTCCAAGATACGTAGGACCATTTCCAGTGATTCAACATATAGGACCAGTTGCTTATCGTTTACAACTACCAGAAGAGTTATCTGGAGTACATGATGTATTTCATGTATCCAATCTCAAGAAATGTCTATCAGACGAATCTTTGGTAGTACCTCTCCAAGATATAGAGGTAAACGAAAAATTAAAATTTGTTGAGAAACCTCTTCAAATTGAGGATCGAAAGATCAAGTTTCTCAAGCACAAGCGACTAGTTCTAGTCAAAGTTAAATGGGATTCAAAGAGAGGAGCTGAATACACTTGGGAGCTGGAATCAGAAATGAAGCGAAAGTATCCACACTTATTCCAATAAATCTCGAGGACGAGATTTTTATTAAGGTGAGGAGAATGTAGCAACTCTCATTAAAAGTCCTATTTATTTTATTATTTTATCCAATAGGAAACCCTAATTGAGACACCCAAGTGATTTTGCACAAACCCTAAAATTTTCAGAATTTTCAGAATCAGGATCAGGGCCCCTAAAACTCAGGGGGGGGGGGGGGGGGGTAAACCCTAATCGGTAATATCCACACAGTTCGTTGTCAAAAATTCGAAATAACGCGAAACCAACTCAGCTGAGCTATGCAGACACGAAGCAAACCTATGGTAGACTAGGGTCTCTCGCGCCACGCGACGCGCACAAGGAGACCTTTCGCGTGGCGTGAGGGGGGCATTTTTCAAGTATAAATAGAACAGTCTGTTTGATGCAATTCTGCGTTAATGCGACGTTCAAAATCCAATTATACTCCGAGTTATAGTAGAAACAGTCTCACAACACACACAATTTACGAAGTGCTACCGCAATCAGGGTAATAACTCGATCGCTGATACGATTCAATGTCCGATCGATTAAACTATCCAATGGATGTTTAAGTGCTTCCCACATTAGGGTTTATGCTTTGTCATTTGTCGTTAAATCGATGGATGTTTAAGTATCGCACTTTGTCATTCGTTGTGAAGGTGTTAATCTCGTGAGTTATCGTAAATGCTGTATTAAGTTACTAACCGAATTGTGTGCTTGTTATTAATTTAGGTTAAAAAGCTAATCAGTAGACTAAGCTCTGCTCAATTAAACCTGCAACGTGAGTCATTCTCTTTTTATCAAATTACTTTACAAAACCCTATTCATTTCAAAGTTATAATTATAGGGATTAAGTCTTGTTATCTGAAATTACTGCCAGTATGTGGGGGGATGTGCACATAGCTACTAATTATTTATCACTTGTGGGTGAAAGGACCCAGCAAGTGATATGTCCACAGTCACAAGTCCGGTCAAGTGACAACTGAGTCAGTTAAATCAAAAGATAGAGACATTGTAATCGCTCTTAATACTGTAAATTATAACAAACAGGTCGTTTTAGTAAAATGAATGATTCACTCAGTATTTCCCGCTGACAAAACCTTTTTCAAACATGTTTCAGGTGATCTGTTGTGATCCAGAAAAAGTGCCGAGAAGCACTAAAAGCTTA
The DNA here is from genome assembly GCA_030545235.1 of Helianthus tuberosus. Taxonomy (NCBI): domain Eukaryota; kingdom Viridiplantae; phylum Streptophyta; class Magnoliopsida; order Asterales; family Asteraceae; genus Helianthus; species Helianthus tuberosus. The sequence continues at coordinate 14,620,816 of JARYGA010060172.1, forward strand.
AGGAAGTGGCTTAGTATAAAATAAAGAAACATGTTTTGTAAAAATAAAAGATTTCTACGTGAAATCTTATGATTGTAAATTACCGGGTTTTATCCCAAGTTATGAAATAAAATAATCAGGAAATATTTCAGCTTTAAAAAGATCCTGATGAAAACTTCCGCTGTTAAATAAATACCACGGGATTTCTGTCCCGCGGCTCCTGAAACGGGTCAAACCGGGTCGGGGGCCGTGACACCATCTGACAAGACAGAGAAGAAGAAGGGAAAGAAAGCTGAAACCTCGAAGAAATCTAGGAAGCGAAAGGATTCCAAGAACTTTGCCGTTGTTGCACAGACCAATCAAGCTGCTCCTACCCAGCCATCACAACCACCTGCCAAGAAACAGTATGTTGGTATTGCACCTCTTTGTAACAAGTGCAATTGTGATCATCAACCACATCTTCAGTGTCGTCTTTGCAACAACTATGGAAGATATGGCCATTTGGCTAACACATGTCGCTCTCCTCCTGCTCCGAATCAAGCGGCACAAAACCCTACCCAACAACCAACAAATCCTGCACGACCTCCTTTTCCGCCTGGGTCTTGCTACAATTGTGGAGATTTGACTCACTACAGGAACAAGTGCCCGAAGTTGGCTAATGTGAACCTGGCTCGTGGATGAGCATACAACATCAATGCCAATGAAGCGCGCGCTGACAATGAGGTGGTGAATGGTATGTTCTATGTTAACAACCAACTTGCTTCTATTCTTTTTGATTCGGGTGCCGGCAAGAGTTTTGTATCCCTAGCTTTTGAACCTTTTCTTGCAAAGCCTAAAACAAAACTAGGAAAACCCTTGACATTAGAGTTAGCCAGTGGTGAATCCCTTGTACTCGATTCCGCCATTCAAAATTGCCAGTTGAACCTCAACGATCATCTTTTTCCCATTGATCTCACGCCAATGCAACTTGGGAGTTTCGACGTTATAGTAGGGATGGATTGGTTGACCCAATACCGTGCTGAGGTGGTTTGTTTTGACAAGATTGTTCGTGTGCCTCTTTCGTCTGGTGAAACCTTAGAGGTTCGTGGAGAGAAACCCGCTAGTAGCCTTAAACTGATGACAAGCACCCAAGCCCAGAGATACCTAAGAAAGAATTATCTGGCTTTCTTGGCATGTGTCGTAGAGGAGAAAGACAAGGGTAAAACTATTCAAGACATCCCTGTCGTTCGGGATTATGCCGAGTTTTTTCCTGAAGACTTACCTGGTTTACCCCCAGCGTGTCAAATCGAGTTCCGTATTGACCTTGTACCTGGTGCTAACCCGATTGCTAAATCTCCATACCGTCTTGCATCGTCTGAGATGCAAGAGTTGTCGAAACAGCTGCAGGAGTTATCAGACAAAGGATTTATTCGTCCGAGCTTTTCCCCTTGGGGCGCGCCTGTCCTATTTGTAAAGAAGAAGGATGGATCATTCTGAATGTGTATCGATTACCGTGAGCTTAACAAACTCACCATAAAAAATCGATATCCCCTACGTCGCATTGATGATCTCTTTGATCAGCTTCAAGGTGCTACCTGCTTTTCGAAGATTGATCTACGTTCTGGGTATCATCAGCTTCGCGTATCCGAAGAAGATATCCCCAAGACTGCTTTTCGCACACGATACGACCATTATGAGTTTACCGTTATGCCTTTCAGTTTAACGAATGCTCCTGCCGTCTTCATGGACTTAATGAATAGGGTTTGTAAGCCTTATTTAGATAAGTTCATCATCGTCTTCATTGATGATATCTTGATTTATTCCAAGACACGAGCTGACCATGAACAACATCTCCGTCTAACAATGGAACTCCTAAAGAAGGAACAACTTTTCGCTAAATTCTCCAAGTGTGAATTTTGGCTTAGGGAAGTTCAATTTTTGGGACATATTGTTAACGTACAAGGTATACATGTAGATCCCGCTAAAATCAGTGCGATTAAATATTGGAATACACCAACTACTCCTACCGAGGTTCGTTCATTTCTGGGTCTCGCGGGTTATTACCGCCGCTTTATTGCAAACTTCTCCAAGATTGCAGTTCCTCTCACAGCCTTAACTCAAAATAATAAACCTTTTGAGTGGGGACCCAAACAAGAAGAAGCTTTTCAGACCTTGAAACATAAACTCTGCGACACTCCTGTATTGCCTTTACCTGAGGGAAACGACGACTTTGTCGTATATTGTGACGCATCAAATCTAGGTCTTGGTTGTGTTCTCATGCAAATAAACAAAGTCATAGCCTACGCATCAAGACAATTGAAAATCCATGAGAAAAACTACACGACTCATGATCTTGAGTTAGGCGCTGTGGTTTTTGCTCTCAAGATTTGGAGACACTACCTTTACGGAACAAAATGTGTGGTTTTCATAGACCACAAAAGTCTTCAACACATCTTCAATCAGAAAGAACTAAACATGAGGCAACGACGTTGGGTAGAACTTCTAAACGACTACGACTACGAGATTCGCTACCATCTTGGAAAGGCGAATGTCGTAGCCGATGCGTTAAGTCAAAAAGAAAGAGTCAAGCTTCATTGTGTTCGAGTTCGATCTGATATTCAAACCCGCATCTTTCAAACTCAACATACTTGTTTTTCACAGAACTTGATGGGTAAAGAATTACCGTGTCACATTAAACTTGAGCTTGAATTGAGAGACTTTGGGATATTCTATTTCACGGGCCGTTTGTGGGTCCCATGTATAGACAATCTTCGCACCTTGCTTATGGATGAAGCTCATAAGTCTCGTTATTCTATTCATCCTGGTGCAGACAAAATGTATAAGGATCTTCGAACCCAGTACTAGTGGCCGGGAATGAAGAAGGACATTGCCTTATACGTATCAAAATGCCTTACTTGTCTAAAGGTTAAGGCAAAACATCAACATCCCTATGGATTATTGGAACAACCAGAGATACCGGTTTGGAAATGGGAAAACATTTCTATGGATCTCATTACCAAGTTACCGCGCACTAATAGAGGTCATGATGCCATTTGGGTAGTAGTTGATCGTTTGACAAAATCAGCGCACTTCTTGCCAATCCCTGAGGATTTATCTGCTGAAAAGCTTGCTAAGATCTATGTAGATGAGATTGTATCCCGACATGGTGTTCCTTTGAGCATCATATCAGACCGAGATACTCGATTCTCATCTCACTTTTAGAGAACCATGCAATCTGCTATGGGAACCCAACTCAATTTGAGCACAACTTATCATCCTCAAACGGATGGACAATCTGAAAGAACAATCCAGACATTGGAGGATATGCTTAGAGCTTGTGTGATCGATTTTGGTGGTAGTTGGGATTCACATCTTCCATTGATCGAATTCTCCTACAATAATAGTTATCACTCCAGCATCAACATGGCTCCTTTCGAAGCTTTATACGGTCGAAAATGTCATTCGCCGGTCTGCTGGAATGAGATTGATGAAGCTCAGCTCACTGGACCTGAACTCATTCTAGAGACTACAGACAAAGTCAAGAAAATTCGCGACAACCTCTTAACAGCTAGAAGCCGTCAAAAGAGTTACGCGGATAGACGACGCAAGCCTTTGGAATTCCAAGTCGGTGATCTCGTCCTACTCAAGGTATCTCCTTGGAAAGGTGTAATCAGATTTGGGAAGAAAGGAAAACTTGCACCATGATATGTTGGACCATTCAAGATCGTTGAAAGAATCAGAAAAGTAGCCTACATACTTGAGCTGCCTCCTGAACTTGGAAATGTTCATCCAACTTTCCACGTGTCCAATCTGAAAAAGTGTTTGGCTGATGAAAACCTCCACATCCCCCTTGATGAAATTCGTGTCGACAACACGATGCACTTCGTCGAGAAACCTGTGGAAATATTGGATCGTCAAGTCAAGAAGCTCAAGCGCAAGCGCATACGGATAGTCAAAGTTCCCTGGGAATCCAAACGTGGCCCAAAGTTTACTTGGGAATGAGAGGATCAAATGAAGGTGAAATATGCACACCTTTTCCCACAAGTTTCCTCTAATAAAATTTCGGGACGAAATTTCCTAAAGTAGGGGAGACTGTGACATCTGTGTATTTTAATCTTTGTACTGTTCCGAACAACTTTGTATTTAATAAAATATGGTGTTTTAATTTCAATATTTGTTTAATTATTTGTGACATTAGTACGCTTTCAATTATTGTTAAATTCCGAACTCTTAAACCTGTTCTGAAAGTGAAATCATAAACTGTTACGTAAACATAACCAGTTTAACGCGACGTATACTCCGGAACTGTGACATAAGCCAAACATACCCTAAATACCCTTTACATAACTTAGAAATAAGTTTCGAAGGATTCAGTATGGCAAAAACATGTTTATTCGAACTTTAGAACTATTTGCGACAAAACTGCGAAACGAACGTTGGTGACTGCCCGGATAATATTTAAATCCTAAAAATATTCTGCTATGATTAAAATTTTATTTTTAATCATGTTCGTGTTGAAAAATAATTTAGAAAAAACGTTATTTTTCAAGTTTAAGCGCGTACCGCGTGTTACTGCGTAACACTGTGTTTCTACTGCAAAACGCAGACAACGCAGCCAGTCTCGGCAACTGATATTTATTTCAGTAATATTTTGGTGAGTTTATTTTTATAGAATAATAAAAATAATTTAAAACGCCATAAACCGGGATTAAAACGCTAGATAAAATACCCGGTATCCAGTTAAATACCTGTTTTTATCTATTTTTACCATTCAAAAATTACACTTACCCCCCCCCCCTTTGATATTCACGGTCACAAGGACCCACCAAGATCACACCATATCTCAAAGATTTTATTTTTATTATATTTTTGATCTTGCTTGATTTTATGGACAAGATATTGGTAGAAGATCTATAAATAAGACACTTGAAATCTCCAAAGATCTTCCTATATCACACTTCACTCCATCTTCCACTCTCTCCCAAACCGTAAACCTCACCACCATCACCATTTTCATCTTTTCAACTTTGTTCTTCAAGATTAAGCTCCATTCCAAGCTAGTTTCAAGTTGGTGTGAAGATCCAAAGGAGTTTCCAAGGTGTTTTCAAGTGATTTCAAGCTCCATATCATCAAAATCTCATAAAAAACTTACTTGAATCTTGAAGGTATAAAGTTTATGTTTAAATTATACATTTGATTCTTGGTTGTTCTTGATGATTGGAAGTTTCTCTTGAATCTTGAAATTTTTCACAAACTTGAAATCTAAAAAGAAATGTGTCTTGATATAAAATAAAAATGGTAGTATATATATGTGTCTATATAACCGTACATATATATGTGTGTGTATGAGATTTGAGTTTGAGTTGATTGTTGATAAATACTTGTTTTGGATGTTTGATTGCATGAACAAGATTATGTGCAAATATGTTAGAGATATAAAGGAATGATTGAATCATGAGTTATAATTTGAAATAATGTTAGTATTTTGACATGTAAATGGCCAAAAATTTATTAGACATATTTGAGAATTTTTAAGTTGTTGCTTGTTCTTGAATGATAGTTAAAATGCAAGTGTTTGATGATTTGTGCATGATATGATGAATGTTCAATTAAATCAGTAAGTAAACATGAATAAATTACATGTTTGATGCATTTAAATTCATAAGAAATGATGATGATATGATAGTGTGCTTTATAGACTTGTACATAAGAATGCATGTTGATTTAAAGCTCAAGAAATGATAAAAAAATGATTGTATGACAAAAATGTTTTAGAACAGATTATAAACACTAAAAATAACATTATTTGGTATATTATAATTGTGACACCCGGGTCACTGCGACCATCAAACAAATACCAAACCAATGAAATATTGTATTTCATACTTGGTATTTGTACAAATATGTGTATCATTTGCACATATCAATTCTTGTTCGATTTCGGGCTCTAAATCGCTTTCTTGAAGGTTATACGCGCACTGATGCGTAAATATAACCAGTTTAATGCAACGAACACTCTGAAATAGTGAAATATACTTAACATACCTTAAATAACCTTTACATAACTTAGAAATAAGTTTTGAAGGCTTTGGTATGGCAAAAACTAGTTAATTCGTCTACAGGAACTAAATTTGACAAACTGCGAAAGTATGCCAATTTGAATTGTAACAGACATTCCAGAACATGACCATAAGTTAAACATACCATAAATATCCTTTACATAGCTAAGAAATAGGCTTTGAAGGGTTCGGTGTGCTAAAATAAACTTTTGGCTCATTTAGGGACTAAAAATGTCAAAAAGTGCATAAGTTTGCACTTTCGCGCATAACTTACGTTCTGAATACATCCGGACATCCAAAAATTTATGTAAGCACTAAAATATTTTATTTTAGTGTTTGGCATAAGAAAAATCCATTCATCGCGCAATTTGGATCATTTTCGCGCTTATGCGCATTCCGTCGTAATTAAGCGAACATCACGATCGTACGACCAAACGAACCAACATCCGACATATTTTTGAGCATGTTTCATGTCCACAATGTTTAGGCATAATTTTAGGGCCTTAAAGTTGGCTTAACGAGCCTTAAACATGTCGGAAACGGCCTTAAACACCAATAGGGACCTAAACTGTCATTTTTGAAAGTTATTTTCTGATCAGACACCCAGGCGGCCCGCGTAAACTCCTGGTGATACTTTACGCGGCCTGTGTCAGCTCCCCAGATCAGAATAATTAGTTTTAACAGCAGATTACAGCAGATTACAGCTGTTAACCACTCACAACTCACCCACACTTGCCCTTTCATGCTTATGGGGGGCCATTTTGATGTTACCACAAGGTTTCAACAAGTGTATGGATGAGATCAAAGCACGTTATTCGAGAAACGATCCTAACGGTTCTACCACATCTATACCCACCTCCATTCATTCCAAAAACCCACAAATCTGATCTAAAAGCTCTAAGTTGAAGCCATTGCTTCATACCTGAGCTATTTGATCAAGATTCACTAGCGGGGACCCTTTGTAAGTGTTCTTTCGTTCTTTTCTTTCGTTTTAGCGTTAAAGTCAAAGTTTGTTTGACTTTCTGCGTTGACCAGTTTATGGTCAATGCGAAGTTCGTTTGAACTTCATAACGTGAGCGTGATCACGATGGTTATAGCCCCTAGTGACTATACCTATTGATTACCACGTTATCTTGGCTCAGTGACGAGTCGTAGTTTCGGCCAAAATGCGTGTTATTGCATATTTTGTAACCAAACTACTTATAGGTATCAAAACCGTTTGTTTTGATACCAAACTTGTTTTCTAACTTAGTTAAGCATGTTTTAACATGCTTAGCTCGTCACTTTTAGTTTTGTGCTTGTCTAGGGTTGTAAAGGTAAGCGATCTAAACAATCGCTTATACTTTCGAACCCGACCCGTTTGGTCGATCATTAGGATCCGACCAAACACATTAGGTGACCATAGTATATAGGGAATAACCTTCCGAGGTTATACCTTATGGTCGCTTCGTTTAAGTAGTTGTATGATAGGTAGTTTATATGCCTTAGGTAAATTACCAAAACGCCCTTTTTATGCCAAAATTCATTTTAAGCATATGTGACATAACTTTTAACATATAAATTGATTTGGTAACAATATTAGACATGTTCAGGCATATTTTACTTATCATAGGACTAGTTAGGCAGTCTGAACGCGTTTTACGCGAACGACGCGTTAAAGTAGCATAAGCTACCTAAACGGGTCGTAATGGGTCGTAAGCACTTAGGTTAGGTTTCATTTAGTATGCAGGCTTTGTTAAACCATAATACATGAGTTCCCATACTCATTTGGTTTACGAGCCCTCATTCTATCCAAATCCTCCGATTTAGGTCCGGTATATTAACATAGTTACCTATATTAGGTGCCGTTTGATATCCGTGATCTCTAGCATTGTTTGGTTGTTACTTAAGGACTACTAAGCAATCTCAAGTGAGTACATAGACCCCTCTTTTACTGTTTTCCAAACATTTTGGGGTGAAACACATGTGCCTACTTGTTACTTTCGTGCTTTTCATGCTTTCATATCATATGCTTGTTATGTTCAACAGTACACTTATAGTACATGATTTCATTGTTTTTATGCTATGTATGCCCATTGTGTGCATACTTAGTACATCGTTTTACATTACATTTTATGCTATGTATGGCCATTGTGTGCATACTTAGTACATCGTTTTACATTACATTTTATGCTATGTATGCCCATTGTGTGCATACTTAGTACATCATTTTACATTACATTTTATGCTATGTATGCCCATTGTGTGACAACTGGCCCAAACCGGTAATTTCCGTACACATTAATTATTGCTTAATGACTGCAATTATGAGTTTAATTGTCAGCAATGTCTGAACACATGATTAAACAAGTGAATTCATGCATGTTGTATACTACAAAATATTGCTTTATGCATAAACGAGAGCGTTGCGTCAGAATAATAGTAAACTCACCGGTAAGACACACTGTGTCAACAGAACTGCAGAAAGCAGTCAGACACCAGAATAGAGGCCTAGGTGTAGGTCCGACGACAAGAATGCATTAAAACCCAAGAGTACATACAAGGGTTTAATTTATATACATTGCGAAAGCGAAAATAAGCACTAAAAAGCACCCGAAACGCACTTTAAGTGCCGAATTTTGTATAATTCAGCTCTAATCAGCATTTAAGCATATAAATATTATGCAGAAATGTCGTTTTATTATCCAGAATATTTCCCTAAGTGTTGGGAATTGAAAGAGTACATGAAAGGTACTTAAAAGACACTAAAAAGTGTGATTTAGCACTTTAACGAATCGGTATGTAACCGAACAACCGGACTATACCCGGAATATGAAAATATTATTATTTTCACTATCTATATTTTTCTGGGCCAGTTAGGGTCCCTGATTACCCTAACACCCGCCATAACGTGTAACATACAAGTAACGGGGTTAGACACTTAACTTAACTAATTATCACCCTAACTATCTAGTTGTAACCAAACTAGACCCCCCCTCCTTATAACCGTCCCCATGTATGGGGGACATGATAGTACAAGCAAGATTATTTTAATTGCCTTGGCTTGATATCTAGAGAACATAATATCCAAGGGATAATAACACCTTAACTTTCCTATAAATAACACTTAAACACATGAGACTTTCATACTTAATCAACACAATTCACTCACTCTCTCTCCCTCCCTCAAGGCTCTCGGCCGAACCACCCCAGCCCCATACACCCACCTTCGGCTCTTGATCACTACATTCCAACATCATTCACACTTCAAGGATCGCGTATTAGGAGCCTCGGAGCAAGCGGAACACGAAGGACCTCTACCGTTAGCTTTTATCCACCCATTTTTCATCAAAGATCTTCCCTAGCCTTGAGCTAGAGGTATAACACTTAAAACTTGTTTTTAAGCTTATCTAAGGTGGTTAAAAGGAATATTGTCGGTTAAATATCGTTAACTTACATTTTGAAGCTTTAAAGTCTAGTAAATATACTAAAATGGTGGTTAATAACACATGTGTTGTGTAAAAGTTGTAGTATTTGGAATATGAGATTTTTGAGACCCGATCTATGATGTGGTAGCTCGGATCATCGTTTAACCCGACCTTGTAAGATCATGGATCTTCACATAAGCTCGTTTTTGGTTACTACAAGGGTTAAAAGGCGAAACTCTACCACACAAAAGACATGAACTTGTGTAAAATATTTTACTTGTGTAAAAGTAATTTAACCTGTACATTGGTGTTTAAAACTAGTAGATCTACGTATCTACAAGCGGTATTTTCAAAGGACCAAGTGTCCAAGAAATCACATGTTCTAAACCGGGTCTTACACAAACAAAAGTGGTTTTTGTGAACAAACAAGTGTGTGGATACTTGTGTAACAAAAGTTTTAACGAAGAAATAGTTTCGTAAAAACCGACTAGGAGTTGTAAAACTTCATATTCTTTAAAAATAAAGTTTTTAAGAAATTAAACTTATTTTTAAAGATAACAAGACTTACTAAATGTGCTAGTAAGTTACTACACATTTTTGTAAATATTCGAGTTCATGAAATTAGTGATTATTGTTGACGAATATTGTTGATAATTGTTGTTGCTGATTATTGATGATTGATAATGATTTAAAAGAAAATAAACACACGTTTTGAAAACGTGGGAAACCTCCATTTTTAGGGGAAACTCTGTCAAAATTTTTATAAATTTTGACACTTAGAAAAATATAAGTTTTTGAGAAACTTATTCCCTAAAAATGTGTTTAAGAGTATTACTAAGGTTTCCCTGATTTTTGATGATGAGAAATGGTGATTTCTTGAAGAATAAAAATGGATATTATGTATATATATTTTTGAGAGAAAAATATATATTATTTTATCACCAATTTTTGTGCTAAGTGTATATAGTATGTGTTATACGTGCTAGTGTATTAAGGCTTAAAAATACACTAATTACTCATGAAGAGTAGAAATATAAAAAAATACACATACAACATACAAGATACACAATTCGGGTGCAAAGTGCAAAACGCAAAAGACTTATATTTATTTTTGGAGAAAATAATATAAGTAAGATTCGTAGTTAAAAATATAGAATATTTTTAACACAAGAATATATACAAAAGAGAGTGACTGTACTTGTGCGACGCAAGTCTAGTGACTAACGTTAAGAAAACGCGTATAGGTTACGGCGTTATTTAAGCAAATCCGGTGGAGTTTACGACGCCAGGAACGCAAAGTTGTGAGTTCATGCTCCCCCTTTTCTCTTTAACTGTTTTCAGTTTTTATAACTGCGGGGGTGAAATACATGTACAAAAGTACAATATTTATAAATGGTATGATATAAATACAAGAAGTACACTTGGTGAGAACGAGAACCAAGTGTGACAAAATATAAGAATATGAGAAGCGCATTTGGTGAGACGAGAACCAAGTATAAGGCGCTATGAAAAATGATAACAAGAAACGCGCTTGGTGAGAACGAGAACCAAGTAGGAGGCGTTATGAGAAATAGTGTCACGAATAGGGTACAGAAGCACCATTAATCAACGTATACATTCAGACCGCAGAACAAAAGGTTAGATCTAACAGGTGCCTGGCAGCCTCACACTCGGTCGGGGCGAGAATCGAGTGGTGCTTTTGTGTCTCAGAATATACCAATTAAATGCCTTAGGTTTGGTGACTTCCTATGACGTGTCACATGTTAATGGCTTTGCAACCCATTAACAATCTGATAAGTACAGAAATACTGTATTTACATAAAATTCATACCATACAAAAATTGATAAATAACTTGAAGTACGTGGGGTACTCAAGAGGATTGATAAATAACTTGAAGTACGTGGGGTACTCAAGAGGATTGATATGTAACTTGAAGTACGTGGGGTACTCAAGAAAAGATTGAAATATTGCATGAGTACGTGATGTACACACGAAACTGGATTTATATATGAAAACTTGATTTACTCACAAACTATGTTTTCATACAAAGTATACAAACATGAAATACAAAACTGCATGAATTCACACCAACATTATGTTGACGTTTTTCCAAAAACTCACATGTATTTCAGGTAACTAGGATGGATGTGCGCGTGGTCTTGCTTATGCTCGTGGATGTCGCTTGTGTTTAACCTTAAATAAAGTTGTAAACTTTTAAGACAATGTCTTTATGCTGTCTAGCGATGTAAACGCTAAACTTATGTTTTCAAATCATGGTATTTGATGTTATTTTATGAGCATGTAGCATGTTTACTCTTCGTATGCAATGAGAACCTTTCATGATCACACCTCGTGCTTCCGCCATAGAAAGGGGGTGTGACAGATTGGTATCAGAGCTGCGATTGTAGTGAACCAGGATTCCTTCTCGAGTCTAGTCTACAATCTCTAGGATCCATTCACGAAAACAATTTTCAAAGAAGTTTTCATTGCATAAAACGTCCCGCGACATCCACTGCCTGAAACTGTCTACATGAGTCTAGAAAAGACACTACAAGACTTAGAGTGCACTTGAGTAGCACTTGTCGTTGACTAGAAACTACTTGCAATTATGTGCGATAATTAGCATACTAGTAGTAGAATGTCACAAGTATACGTGACTTTACCTGAAAGCGATGGCCTATCTGAAGGAGGAAATACGAGGATGAAACGAACTGTGCGGACTGTGCAAGGAGTTACGTAATTATGGATGCATACATAATTATGGAATTCAGTGCACAAAAATCACAGCAAGTCTTGTCACGTATAGATTCCCTCAGTGCAAGCCTACTAAGTACTCTGCTAGAGTAATGATTGTTTGATGTCACTTATGTGGTATATATACCTGCGAATATATATGATACTACTGTCTAGTGTGACGATATCAAACAAATGTGTAACCCTGCTGTGTTATGTTCTGTCAGAACATGGCACCCAGGAAAAACTGTGAATGCTCGCAATGACGATCAACCTCCTCCTCCCCTACTGCCAAGAACTGCTGAGGAGCTGAACGCTCTACTGGAGGAAAGGATCTCCGCTGCTATCGCCCAGTACGAGGCGAACCGAACTCAAGACTGTGGAGGACCAAGCAACGCTAGGGGTAATGGGAATGGAGATTCGTCTGGAGGCAATGCAGCTCAAGGTAACCTTGAGACACTATACTAAGCATGAGGAAATTTATGAACGGTCTTTGTTTCATTATTTCTTCGATTGCTCATATATGAATTGGCTGAATCAACTCCAGGCTGCACTTTCAAGCAGTTCCTCGACTGCAAGCCGCTGAACTATGACGGCACAGGAGGTGCAGTAGCATTTGTGCGCTGGACGGAGAAGACTGAAGCTACTTTCCGCATGAGCAAGTGTACTGCGGATCAACAAGTCACCTTTGCTACTGGGTTGTTTGTCGATGAAGCTCTGACTTGGTGGAACCTGCAAGCCCAAACCTTGGGTGATGATGCCGCTTATGGCCTAACTTGGAATGCACTGAAGGAAAGAATGAGAGAGAAGTACTGCTCTCGTGCCGAACTCCAAAGGCTGGAGACAGAGTTCTGGCACTTGACTATGGAAGGTGCTGACATCAATGGTTACACTCGAAGGTTCCATGATCTGTCTAGAGTGCTTCCCTACATGGTGACTCCTGAATTTAAGCGTGTGGAACGCTACATTTGGGGACTGGCCTCAGAGTTTCGTGGCATGGTGACGTCGGCCAAACCACAAACAATCACCGAGGCTGTAACTCTGGCTGTCAGCCTTACTGAAGATTGTGTTCGTATGAAGAAGCTATCATTGAACCCCACTGAGAAGACCGAGACGCATGCTGAGTCGTCCGGTGACAAAAAGAGAAAGCATACAAGTTTGAACCAAGCAACTCGTAACAACAAGGGTTTCAGCAAGAAGCGTGACACTAATCCGCCTCAGGAGACGAAAACTCATGCAACCAAAGCATACCAAGGCTCCATGCCTAGATGCCAAAAATGTAAGTATCATCATGATGGAGCTTGTCGCATTCCAAGGTGCGACAAATGTGGTAAATTGGGTCATCAAACTGAAGACTGTTGGGGAAAAGGAAAGAACCGAAATGGAAACGGTGCTGGTAACAAGAATGGTAACGGGAAGGGGCAGAACCAAGGATGCTTCAAGTGTGGAAGCAATGATCATTTCATGAAGAACTGCCCAGAGAGAAACAACGCTCCGGTTCGAGCATTTGTGATTGGAGCAAGAGACGCACGCGAGGACCCTAACGTGGTCACCGGTACGTTTCTCGTTAACAATCACTTCGCATCCATATTATTTGACACTGGCGCCGATTATAGCTTCATGTCTGTGGAATTTAAACGTATACTCGGAATAGAATCTAGTAGATTAGAAATTCCTTATTCCATAGAACTAGCTAATGGTAAACTTGTTGAATCGGGCGAAGTTGTTAGAGGCTGCACACTAGAACTTGGCGAACGAAATTTTAGCATCGATCTCTTGCCTATTCAATTGGGTAGCTTCGATGTAGTGGTCAGAATGGACTGGTTGTCCAAGAACAGAGCTGAAGTTATCTGTCATGAGAAAATCATTCGCATCCCTCTAGCGAATGATGAAACTCTCATTGTACATGGGGAAAAACGAGACGCGCCTCTTCGAATCATCAGCTGTATGAAGGCACAGAAGTGCTTGAGGAAAGGATGTGTCGCTTTCCTAGCACACGTTATAGACAAGAAGGCTGTGGAGCCAAAGCTCGAAGATATTCCTGTGGTGAAGGAATTTCCTGATGTGTTCCCTGAGGATCTGCCAGGACTACCTCCGCAACGACAAGTCGAATTTCATATAGACTTGGTTCCGGGAGCTGCTCCTGTAGCCAAGGCACCCTATCGACTTGCTCCATCCGAAATGCAAGAATTATCTACACAACTCCAGGAGTTGTTGGATAAAGGATTCATAAGGCCAAGCTTCTCACCCTGGGGAGCTCCAGTATTGTTCGTGAAGAAGAAGGATGGAACACTGCGGATGTGTATCGATTATAGGGAACTAAACAAGCTCACTATCAAGAATCGGTATCCACTACCGAGGATTGATGACTTATTTGATCAACTGCAAGGATCAAGCTACTATTCCAAGATCGACCTTCGATCTGGATATCATCAGCTGAAAATCCAAGAGGAAAGCGTACCAAAGACTGCATTCAGAACGCGATACGGGCACTACGAATTTCTGGTGATGCCGTTTGGGCTGACGAATGCACCAGCGGTCTTTATGGATCTAATGATCCGCGTATGCAAACCATATCTCGATAAATTCGTGATTGTATTTATCGATGATATCTTGATTTACTCGCGAAGGAAAGAAGAGCACGAGCAACATCTCAGAACCATCTTGGAACTACTGAAGAAAGAGAAGCTTTATGCAAAGTTCTCGAAATGCGAATTCTGGATTCGCGAAGTACAATTTCTTGGTCACGTGGTGAATGAGAAGGGCATTCATGTAGACCCATCCAAGATTGAAGCAATAAAGAATTGGGAAGCTCCCAAGACCCCAACTGAAGTTCGTCAATTTTTGGGTTTAGCGGGCTATTACCGGCGATTCATCGAGAATTTCTCAAAAATAGCTCAACCGCTAACGACCCTTACACAGAAGGACATGAAATACGACTGGGGTCACAAACAAGAAGAAGCCTTTCAGCTACTTAAGAACAAGCTCTGCGATGCACCGATACTATCGTTACCCGAAGGCACTGAAGACTTCGTGGTATACTGTGACGCTTCACGACAAGGGTTGGGTTGCGTGCTCATGCAACGCCAAAAAGTCATCGCTTACGCTTCAAGACAACTGAAGGTTCACGAGAGAAATTATACCACTCACGACGAAGAGTTGGGCGCAGTGGTATTCGCCTTGAAGATTTGGCGACATTATTTATATGGTACTCAATGTACAATCTTCACAGATCACAAAAGCTTACAACACATATTTGATCAGAAGGAATTGAATATGCGCCAACGACGTTGGGTCGAGCTGCTAAATGATTACGACTGTGAGATTAAGTACCATCCTGGAAAGGCAAACATTGTAGCGGACGCGTTGAGCCGAAAGGAAAGGGTCAAGACCCTAAGGGTTCGAGCATTGGAAATGACGATTCGAACGAACCTCACTGCACGCATTCGGGATGCACAACAAGAAGCTCTTAAAGAAGAGAACCGTAAAGCTGAATACCTCCGGGGTGCATTGAAATACATGGTGCCAAATGAAGAGGGAGCCTTATACTTCAAGAAGCGTATCTGGGTTCCACTCTGTGGTGGCATACGTGAGGTCATCCTTAATGAAGCCCACAAATCGAGATATTCGATCCATCCAGGATCGGACAAGATGTACCAAGACTTGAAAGAGTACTATTGGTGGCCGAGACTCAAAAGCGACGTTGCTGTCTATGTTGGAAAATGCCTAACCTGTGCGAAGGTTAAGGCCGAATATCAGAAACCGTCCGGCCTACTACAACAACCAGAGATTCCCGTGTGGAAGTGGGAACAAATCTCGATGGACTTCATAACGAAATTACCCAGGACCCCGAGAGGGCACGATATGATATGGGTAATAGTTGATCGATTAACGAAGTCTGCGCACTTCCTACCGATCCGAGAAAAAGACAGCACTGGAAAGCTTGCTGAAATATACTTAAGGGAAATTGTGGCACGACATGGAGTGCCAATCTCAATCATTTCAGACAGAGATGGACGCTTTGTCTCAAGAATCTGGCAATCATTTCAGGAAGCCTTTGGATCTCAGTTAGATCTGAGCACGGCATTCCATCCGCAAACAGACGGCCAGAGCGAACGGACTATACAAACATTAGAAGATATGCTTCGTGCATGTGTCATGGATCTAGGCGGCAGCTGGGATACTCATCTACCTTTAGTTGAGTTTTCCTACAATAACAGTTATCATACGAGCATAAAAGCCGCGCCGTTCGAAGCTCTGTATGGCCGCAAATGCCGATCGCCCTTATGTTGGGCAGATGCCGGAGATAAACGTATGGTTGGTCCGGAACTTGTACAAGAGACAACCGACAAGATTGCGCAGATCCGGGAGCGCATTAAGGCGGCCCGAGAGCGACAAAAGAGCTACGCGGATCCAAATAGAAAATCGGTAGATTTCAAGGTGGGAGACAAGGTGTTGTTAAAAGTCTCACCATGGAAGGGCGTAGTCAGGTTTGGAAAGCGTGGAAAGCTGAATCCACGATACATCGGACCATTCAGAATTTTGAGGAGAATTGGTACCGTGGCATACAAGTTGGAGTTACCGGAAGAACTTAATGGAGTACATGATACATTTCATGTATCCAACCTGAAGAAGGGTCCAACGTAAGAAAACGTGACCATCCCGTTGGATGAAGTGCATGTTGATAAAGCCCTCCGATTTACAGAACAACCCATTGAGGTTACCGACTGGAAAGTCAACAAGACCAGGAGGAGCAGTGTGAAACTTGTCAAAGTACGTTGGAGCTCTAAGCACGGACCCGAGTACACATGGGAACGTGAAGACCAGCTCAAGAAAAAGTATCCCCACCTATTCAAGAAAACTCCAGCGAGAGTTAGTTCAGCCTGAATTTCGGGACGAAATTCTTTTAACGGGGGGAGACTGTGACAACTGGCCCAAACCGGTAATTTCCGTACACATTAATTATTGCTTAATGACTGCAATTATGAGTTTAATTGTCAGCAATGTCTGAACACATGATTAAACAAGTGAATTCATGCATGTTGTATACTACAAAATATTGCTTTATGCATAAACGAGAGCGTTGCGTCAGAATAATAGTAAACTCACCGGTAAGACACACTGTGTCAACAGAACTGCAGAAAGCAGTCAGACACCAGAATAGAGGCCTAGGTGTAGGTCCGACGACAAGAATGCATTAAAACCCAAGAGTACATACAAGGGTTTAATTTATATACATTGCGAAAGCGAAAATAAGCACTAAAAAGCACCCGAAACGCACTTTAAGTGCCGAATTTTGTATAATTCAGCTCTAATCAGCATTTAAGCATATAAATATTATGCAGAAATGTCGTTTTATTATCCAGAATATTTCCCTAAGTGTTGGGAATTGAAAGAGTACATGAAAGGTACTTAAAAGACACTAAAAAGTGTGATTTAGCACTTTAACGAATCGGTATGTAACCGAACAACCGGACTATACCCGGAACATGAAAATATTATTATTTTCACTATCTATATTTTTCTGGGCCAGTTAGGGTCCCTGATTACCCTAACACCCGCCATAACGTGTAACATACAAGTAACGGGGTTAGACACTTAACTTAACTAATTATCACCCTAACTATCTAGTTGTAACCAAACTAGACCCCCCCTACTTATAACCGTCCCCATGTATGGGGGACATGATAGTACAAGCAAGATTATTTTAATTGCCTTGGCTTAATATCTAGAGAACATAATATCCAAGGGATAATAACACCTTAACTTTCCTATAAATAACACTTAAACACATGAGACTTTCATACTTAATCAACACAATTCACTCACTCTCTCTCCCTCCCTCAAGGCTCTCGGCCGAACCACCCCAGCCCCATACACCCACCTTCGGCTCTTGATCACTACATTCCAACATCATTCACACTTCAAGGATCGCGTATTAGGAGCCTCGGAGCAAGCGGAACACGAAGGACCTCTACCGTTAGCTTTTATCCACCCATTTTTCATCAAAGATCTTCCCTAGCCTTGAGCTAGAGGTATAACACTTAAAACTTGTTTTTAAGCTTATCTAAGGTGGTTAAAAGGAATATTGTCGGTTAAATATCGTTAACTTACATTTTGAAGCTTTAAAGTCTAGTAAATATACTAAAATGGTGGTTAATAACACATGTGTTGTGTAAAAGTTGTAGTATTTGGAATATGAGATTTTTGAGACCCGATCTATGATGTGGTAGCTCGGATCATCGTTTAACCCGACCTTGTAAGATCATGGATCTTCACATAAGCTCGTTTTTGGTTACTACAAGGGTTAAAAGGCGAAACTCTACCACACAAAAGACATGAACTTGTGTAAAATATTTTACTTGTGTAAAAGTAATTTAACCTGTACATTGGTGTTTAAAACTAGTAGATCTACGTATCTACAAGCGGTATTTTCAAAGGACCAAGTGTCCAAGAAATCACATGTTCTAAACCGGGTCTTACACAAACAAAAGTGGTTTTTGTGAACAAACAAGTGTGTGGATACTTGTGTAACAAAAGTTTTAACGAAGAAATAGTTTCGTAAAAACCGACTAGGAGTTGTAAAACTTCATATTCTTTAAAAATAAAGTTTTTAAGAAATTAAACTTATTTTTAAAGATAACAAGACTTACTAAATGTGCTAGTAAGTTACTACACATTTTTGTAAATATTCGAGTTCATGAAATTAGTGATTATTGTTGACGAATATTGTTGATAATTGTTGTTGCTGATTATTGATAATTGATAATGATTTAAAAGAAAATAAACACACGTTTTGAAAACGTGGGAAACCTCCATTTTTAGGGGAAACTCTGTCAAAATTTTTATAAATTTTGACACTTAGAAAAATGTAAGTTTTTGAGAAACTTATTCCCTAAAAATGTGTTTAAGAGTATTACTAAGGTTTCCCTGATTTTTGATGATGAGAAATGGTGATTTCTTGAAGAATAAAAATGGATATTATGTATATATATTTTTGAGAGAAAAATATATATTATTTTATCACCAATTTTTGTGCTAAGTGTATATAGTATGTGTTATACGTGCTAGTGTATTAAGGCTTAAAAATACACTAATTACTCATGAAGAGTAGAAATATAAAAAAATACACATACAACATACAAGATACACAATTCGGGTGCAAAGTGCAAAACGCAAAAGACTTATATTTATTTTTGGAGAAAATAATATAAGTAAGATTCGTAGTTAAAAATATAGAATATTTTTAACACAAGAATATATACAAAAGAGAGTGACTGTACTTGTGCGACGCAAGTCTAGTGACTAACGTTAAGAAAACGCGTATAGGTTACGGCGTTATTTAAGCAAATCCGGTGGAGTTTACGACGCTAGGAACGCAAAGTTGTGAGTTCATGCTCCCCCTTTTCTCTTTAACTGTTTTCAGTTTTTATAACTGCGGGGGTGAAATACATGTACAAAAGTACAATATTTATAAATGGTATGATATAAATACAAGAAGTACACTTGGTGAGAACGAGAACCAAGTGTGACAAAATATAAGAATATGAGAAGCGCATTTGGTGAGACGAGAACCAAGTATAAGGCGCTATGAAAAATGATAACAAGAAACGCGCTTGGTGAGAACGAGAACCAAGTAGGAGGCGTTATGAGAAATAGTGTCACGAATAGGGTACAGAAGCACCATTAATCAACGTATACATTCAGACCGCAGAACAAAAGGTTAGATCTAACAGGTGCCTGGCAGCCTCACACTCGGTCGGGGCGAGAATCGAGTGGTGCTTTTGTGTCTCAGAATATACCAATTAAATGCCTTAGGTTTGGTGACTTCCTATGACGTGTCACATGTTAATGGCTTTGCAACCCATTAACAATCTGATAAGTACAGAAATACTGTATTTACATAAAATTCATACCATACAAAAATTGATAAATAACTTGAAGTACGTGGGGTACTCAAGAGGATTGATAAATAACTTGAAGTACGTGGGGTACTCAAGAGGATTGATATGTAACTTGAAGTACGTGGGGTACTCAAGAAAAGATTGAAATATTGCATGAGTACGTGATGTACACACGAAACTGGATTTATATATGAAAACTTGATTTACTCACAAACTATGTTTTCATACAAAGTATACAAACATGAAATACAAAACTGCATGAATTCACACCAACATTATGTTGACGTTTTTCCAAAAACTCACATGTATTTCAGGTAACTAGGATGGATGTGCGCGTGGTCTTGCTTATGCTCGTGGATGTCGCTTGTGTTTAACCTTAAATAAAGTTGTAAACTTTTAAGACAATGTCTTTATGCTGTCTAGCGATGTAAACGCTAAACTTATGTTTTCAAATCATGGTATTTGATGTTATTTTATGAGCATGTAGCATGTTTACTCTTCGTATGCAATGAGAACCTTTCATGATCACACCTCGTGCTTCCGCCATAGAAAGGGGTGTGACACATTGGGTGCATATTTAGTACATCGTTTTACATTACATTTTATGCTATGTATGCCCATTGTGTGCATACTTAGTACATTTATTCATCACATGCTTACATTTTGGTATGACATTTGGGTTATTTAAATGGGACAATATATTCATTAACATTAGCTACGCCGCTCGTTAGTAGGTAATGGTACCATAGGACTTGACAACTCCCGTTCCTGAACCCTAGGTTTGTTTGGGTGGAAGGAATGACTGAATTCGATATACATTTACACAAGATAGACCTTTAAATTCATTTAGGGGTTTATCGCCACAGTCACAAGGCTTGGATGTATGCATTTTCACAATACCACATAGATGTTTGTATCAGTATAGCACGCATTTGTTCCACAAAACATAACTTTGATTTAAACCATGTTTTACTTCAATACCTTGTTTTTTGTGCATTTTACATATGGTTTAGTTGATATACTTCACTTACCATACATGATACATTGATATACACAACTCATGATTTACATTAGACATAGACATCAGACATGGTTTTCACTCAAACATTTTGACATTTGATTATACATAAACATTTTACAATGGTGGTTTGGTTTGAGTAAGTGATATAAGTAACGAGGCGTGTGTAATATGATACAAGCATGGTGGATACGCTGCTGGTACTTCCTATATATAAGTGCTTGTATGGTTTTACATATCGTAGCGTTATTTGAATCATTTCAATTTAGACATATAACATTTTTTACAAATAACATACTTTTCACAATACATTGTTTTACAAACAACTTATCTAATACAAACTCATTTTACTTGGTTATTTACTTAACCATGTATTATTCTTATATACATATATATCATTTGGTTTATTTATCACTTTTCAAATGATTTACAAGACAAAGCAAATTACAAGGTTCATGACTAAACATTTTCTTAAACATAAGTCATGAATCTTATTTTCACAAAACCTATGTATCTCACAGGCATTTTTATGCTGACGTACCTATTTTCACATGTGTTTCAGGAGATGATGCATAGGATTTATCAAGATACACTTAGGCGGACTTGGGCCTTAGTGACAATTAAAGATGCAAGACTAGTTATTTATGTAATATTTCTTTGATTGTCAAGACATTTTAACTCTTTTAATCAATAAAACAATATTTCAATTTCCATGTGTTATGAAACAATGATTCTGTTACAACACTCCCCGATGTTTCCGCCACGATTTGATGTTCTACATGGTCGGGGTGTGACAGAAAAGTTGGTATCAGAGCCCATGGTTATAGGGAATTAGGTTATTAGTAATGCTTTGACCTAGTCTATAACCTTCCTAGGACCCTAACGCGAGTTTACTTGCGTTTAGACATAAAACAACACCGTCACCTATCCTTAGGCGACGACCTCAACAAGAACACAAATTTCAAAACCGCTTTGAAAACTAATCATCTGTTCTAGGATGATTGACTACTAGGTTTTGAACCCTCTGTTATAAGGTTTTGAACCCTCTATTATAAGGTTTTGAACCCCTCTGAGTTTTCAAATCTCATCAAAGTTTGGGTCTTGTAATGTGAACACATGCAAACTGGAAGAGTGAATGCCTGTACCCTGAGTTTTCTGTCGAAGGCTAGAGTGTTCGTACAAATCCACAGTATCGGACCAGTCACTCTTACCTGGGAACTCTTGTGGTGAGTGTTCACTTATAGGCGAGCATGTCTTCAGTGATACATTAATATGATCCGCTTACTTTGATTTGTCACCGTCTCATTTGTTTGCCTTAAACAACAAACAAATGATCGCAAATTCTTATGCATTGCCATTCTGTTTTGTTTTATTTTCCGATAACATTTCATTTGTTTCCTCCTATATCTTTCTTCTCCTCCAGAATGTCTCTTCATCGCAACGATGCGCAGATATCCGAGCAGACTGCCAAATTTACCCAGCAAATAGGCGAAGTAGTCCCGAAGACTATTGAATTAGCTACTGCCATATACCGTCTCCAGGATGAAGCAACTCAAGAGTTACCAAAGGAGACAGAGACCAAGCCTTCACCTAAACCAAAGAAACGTAAAGCTTCAAAGCATCCCGCAGCGATTGCACCAAAACAGGCAAGACCTAGCCAAGTGACAGCATCACCAGCCAAGAAACCAATCAAGGAATCAAAGACCATGGATGAACAGACAGGCTCCCCTAAGAAGTCAAAGAAGCGAAAGGCTTCTCAGAACTTCGCCGTGGTCGCTCACAATGGTCAAGCCATCCCCAACCAACCAGCTCAACCCCCTGCTAGGAAGCCATACAACGGAACTGCACCTTTGTGCAACCAATGTAACCTTCATCATCACGCTAGTGTGAAGTGCCGCAAATGCCAGATTTGTGGACTTATAGGTCATACAGCAAGGTTTTGCTCAACTGCAACTGTACCAAATCAAGCAGGACCCATCCGGGTGGCAACACCACCTGCTAAGAAGCAATACAAGGGAACGGAACCAATATGCGACAAATGTAATGGGCATCACCAAGCTCACTTACAGTGTCGTCTGTGTGTATCATGTGGGCGAGTTGGTCACCTGGCAAGTGCTTGTCGATGTAACCCGAACCAAGGTGGTCCAAATCAACCACAAGCCAATCCTGCTCAAGCTCGCTTCCCGCCTGGATCGTGCTACAACTGTGGCAAGATGGGTCATTTCGTGAATAAATGCCCGAAGCTTGCTAAGGCAAATCCAACCCACGGATGAGCAGTTGGTTGATTAGAAGATGTTGTTGTCTTATGCTTTTGTTTCTTCTATTTTCTTGTAATGTGAAACAATCTGCTTTGTTTATAAATAAATTGTTGTTCACAATTCTGATATACAAGTGTAGTTACATGAGTGTATGGAAATCCTCTATAATACCTACATAAAGGAACTATGTTCCTTACAAACTACTCTTGCGAATTTCCCATTCTTGTGTTTGCTCATGATTCCCTTGAAAAATTCTAAGTACTCGTTTCACTCTAAGAAACAAAGTACATAAAATAAAGTGACGTTACGAGTAATCGTGCTTTTGCACATCTGTGCCTTTGAAATCCTTGGTTAGATAACTGAGGGTATGTTCAATTTCGTACCCATATCATTTCATTCTGGTTTAGTAACAATATACATAGTATAAGTATTACAAAAACAATCTTCATGATCTCAAAACATTTCATATAGTTTGAAAACAATTTTTCAATGCATTGGCTATGTTTTCAAAAACAACCTTCATGATTTCAAAATGTTTCATATAGTCTGAAAACAATATTAACACAATACATTTTCTTATCAAGTGCATGATTTCGAAAAGCATTTTTCATATTTTCAGAAACCTCATACATAATTTCAAAAATTTCATCTCGCATGATTTTAAAACATTTTATAAATATACCTACCTAGTACACCTACTTTATGATTTCAAAAGTATTATGCATAAGGTTTCAAAAACATTGAACACATTTTTTTAAGAACCCCATGCATAGTTTTCAAAAATATTTTCCTCATACATTGACTTAACCTTCAAATTCCGCTTCATATGTCGCCTTGGCATATCTAGCATCTCAACTTTATAAGCATTTTTACTTCATGTTTTGACTTAAGCACATCCAGTGCAAAGTTTCAAAACATCTTCAAATCCCAAAATCCATATGGGATCTTCTTACCTTCACAATTAGAACCTTGTGGATAATTATCATTCAAATCAGAGTCCTTAATTGGATTCCTTGTATGCTGTTAGTGCATTACGTCTATTGACTTCGTCTTGTATCATGTAATAGAATTGAATAGGATTATCAGTGCATAAGGTAATTTAGCTTGAAAGTGATGATTAACCTTGAAAGTGTCACATGTCATTTCAAGGGAAATCATGATTTAGCTTGAAAGTGGCATGTGTCATTTCAAGCTAAATCAACATCACTATATATAGCTTTCAAGCTAAATCATTTGAGACTTTTGCACATTTCATATTTGGAGAGCTTAGATTCTAGAGAGAGAAAGTACTCCAAGTGATTCAAGGTTCTTTGTACGTTTCAGATTTATCAATAGAATCACGTTTATATTACGTCTTGTATGTTTCGGTCGCGTTCGTGTACGGATTTCGCACGTTTCACGTTCGTTTAGCAATCGTTTCGGAGTCAAACCGGTCCTAACAAGTGGTATCAGAGCAGGAGCTCGACTGCGTTGATCAAACAACAAGATTCATACCAGTTTATAGCGTTTTCAGATCTGAATTGCATCATTTCTTCATCATCTACTTATTCTTTCACGTTTTCTACGGTTTTTTGACAAATTGAACGGGATTCTATGGTCCGAATTGGCTGATTTTTTAGAATATTGTGCGAAAATTGTTGATCTACAATCCTGCCAAGTTTCAGATTCAAATTCCTTGTCGTTTAGGAGAATTTCGAGTTTTTGTGTTCGAATCCGTAACAATCAGCAAGATTTCGCTTGAATCCGTAACAATCAGCAAGATTTCGCTTGAATTTCAAGCGAAATCCTTATAAGTCAGATTTCGCTTGAAAAAATTGCTGGATTTCGCTTGAATATTGAAGATTTCGCTTGAACATGATGTTTGGTTTTAATTTCGCTTGAGATTATCGAACAGTTCAGTAATAAAGCTTGTCAGTTCACGTGATTAAAGATCATCGGTCCTGTTATAATTTGATGATAAAACTGAGTGTCGGACTTTGTCAATGAAAATCTGAGATTTCATGTTGTGAATATTAATTGTTGTCGGCCGCTACTTGTTTCATTTAAACAATTTGTTGACATATGTGAATGTGTTTAATATTGTCAACTTAGTGTTATTTTCGGTTCAATCTAAATGTGTTGAATTCAAAACAATATTTTTTTCAGTTTGTGCTGCATATTTCACGTTAAAAAGTGTCTGACATTAAAAGATTGTATGTGAATTCATGATTACATGTGTTGAGGAATGTGAAAATTTCGAATTTAATGGTTGTATGTGCATGTGATCATCGTAAATTGTATTCATGTGTTTGTCAGCCATATTAAATTTGTAGGTTCAATGATTTGAGTGTATAGTGTCGGTTTAGTGCTGTTGTAGGCCCAATCAGAATTAGATATACATTGTTGTTGTCGGTTATTTGCAAAAGTGTTTGCTGAAATAGTGTAGTGATATATCAGTTTGTCAGTTGTCACTTGTCGGTAATCAGGTCACAAGGTTTGGAGCACGGTTTGATCAATACGTTTGATTGGTCAAGTCATTTTGTAGGTCAAATTGGATTAAAGTTGATTTGTTAATTGAAGACTACATTAATTGAAGATTGTTATTGCACGAGGTTTGATTCAAGTTTGCATGTGATTTTGCATTAAAGTCAAAAAATCAGCCTTCACCCAAAACGGACAACACATTTGTCGTTTAGTACCATACATTGAGAAGTTATCTGTTCAGACAGTTCCAATCCCACCCGAACGGACAGCATTGTAACGCGATTATTGTCACTCTTGACTTGTGTTAACTCACTCGATCGAATACTCGTCTGTTTCAGTTGGTTGATATTCTTGTTGAAAATAATCATTGTTATTTGATTGTTTTTTTGTGTTGTGATTTACAAGGTGTGAATATCAAGGTTTACATCATGGCTGAAAACAAAGAAGAAAATATTGTTGTTGAGGTTAAAGAGAAAACTCGAGAAGAGATCTTGAGTGAGAAGACCTACAGAGAAAGAAACGTGGTCTATAACATAATGGATGATATGCAAGAGGAGTATGAGATGGCTGTCGGTAGCAAAAGATGGGATAAAAAGAGAGAATGCTATTATAACAGAGAAGGAGAACCAGTTGTTCCCAAGAAAGACATAATCTTCGATGATGTTCTTCTCAAAGTCCCGTTGAGAGCTGAATACTATAGAAATGTATTGAAAGATGACACATACGTCAAGAGATTTGAAAAGGAGATCAGATATGCTATGTTATCATGTCTGAGAAAAAGGGATGAGGAGAGAATGAAGAAGAATGTTGAAGAAATGGTGAACAATCTGAAGAAAGCTGCTGAAGAGGTTAAAGCAGAAACTGTTGAAGTTGAAGCTGTGAAGGAAATTAAAAGTGAAGAAGTTGTTGTGAATGAAGAGGTTGAGAAAGCTGTTACTGAAGAACAGCAGATTGAAGAAGAGGTGAAGAAAGAAGAAAAAGAAGAAAAGAATGTGATTGAGGAAGCTGATAATGTTGGTGATGAAATCGGTGTTGAAGAAAAGCAGAATTTTGCTGAGCAGACAGAGGTTGCTGAAAACACCGAAGTGCCAATCACTGAGGTAAATTCTGATTCTGAAAAATTGAAACTGATTGATCAGTGCAAGAAATGCATGGAACCGTGCAGAGCTTGTACTGAAAAAGATGAGCAATTTAGAACAAGAGATCTTGAGTTCACAAAAATTGAAAAGATTTTCAAAGAAAAATGCAAAGAAATGCTAGAAAAAGAAAAAGTTTTTAAAGAAAATGATGAAAAACTTTCAGAAAAATGTAACAAATTAGAGAAAGAAAATGAAGTTTTGAAAGAAAATGTTTTCAAAATGACAAATGAATGTGAACTAAAAGAAATTGCTTGTCAAGAAATGAAAAAGGAATATGACTCTATGAAATTATCATATCATATTACGAAAGAGTCATATGATAAAGTAAAAGACGAAATGAAATATGCTCAATCTAGAATGAATTATATGTCTGAAACAACCAAAGAGCTTAAACGAATGTATTCTATAAAACAAGATGTTGTTAATTCTTATATTGAGGATGTTGCTAAGTTGAAGTGACAGATTGCTGATTTAGAGCAGGATAATAACAAGTTAAAGAGTTACCACGTGTCGTCATATGTGCTTGAACGAATTTTCAATATAAAACCGGGTGATGGTGAGTCTGAGCAGAATAAGAAAGGCATTGGCTCAGAGTTTCATCAAGTTCCACCACCGGGAAAATTTGCATTTTATGATGAGGAAAAGGTCGAAAAAGCTTTCAACATGGTAGACCAATTGCCAGACAACATTGACATAACCTATTCCAAATCTGATGATTCTCATGATTCAGAGGTGGTAGGTAAAGTCGTTGAAAGTGTGTTGAAAGAAGAGTCAGTTGTTACAGGTAAATCTGAATCACAGGATGAAGATGAAGGAAATCTTCATGATGGATATCTGAAAAACACAAAATCCGAGAAAAATTTGAATGATGATTCAAAAGGATTGGTTTATACCATGATTGGATCGGACAAATTGTTCTTAGATGTTGTTTTCCCGATTCAGAATGTGATTTCAGAAAAGGTTGATAAAGTTTTCAAAATGGTTGAGATTGAAAAGTCTGAGATTTCAAAGTTTGCTGGTAAGAGTCATAGAGGTTCGTATAACAAACCTGGTTACAAGAAGAAAAACATGAAGGCTGGGTTGGGTTATAAGAAGAAACAGAATCGAAACAAAAATGAAATGCTAAATTTTCAAGCAAAAATGAGTTTTGTTCAAGGAGGCAGTTTAGTAGAAGAAAAAGAATTCAAAATGAGACAGTCTAATGATGAGTTCTTTGCTAAAAAGAGAAAGCAACAACCACAGGTCAAAGATGTGTCCATGAGAACATGTTTCAAATGTAATCAAAAAGGACATCTTGCACGCAAGTGTCCTAATCTAAAACCTGTGGATGTTGATCAAAAGAAGATTGATGTTGAGAAACAAAAATCTGAGAATGTGAGACAAAGATCAACCAGATTTGATTCGAAACAAACTTGGAGGTATAATACAAACAAGTTTGCTTCAAATCAAAATTGGAAATCAGACCCGAATAGGTTTGATTCAAGACAGACATGGAATTCTCACACACCCAGATTCAGAACAACATAGAGTTGGAAAACCACAGTTGATATGACAAAACCTCAAGAGTTTTGGAAACCAAGAGTTGTTGTTCAAAATCAAAATGGTCAAAAAGTTTCACATTTTTACAAACGAGGAACACCAAAAGGTCAAACATGGAGTGTAAAGAAACATGTTGATTTGGTAAAAGATGAGAAAGTTGAAATTAAAATTGAGAAAGTTTTTGTGAAAAATGACAAAGAATTTCCAGCATTGAATGAAAATTATTGTGTTGAAATGCCTAAGGTTCAACAGACCTGGGCTAAATTGTTCAAGTAATTGAGTAGTTTGTTTGTGCAGGTGCTCATGGAATTCAAAGATTGTGAGAATGGAAGTTGGAGCAGCCTGACACAACAAGGAGAGGAGGCTGCTGAATCCTATGTTGGTTGAAACAGGAAGTTTATATGTTTTTATGTAAATAAATAAACAATATTTCAAAAACCCTAAAAAATTGAAAAATTTGAAAAACCAAAAATATGTTTGTTTTCAATTCTTGTCAAAAACAGAAAATTACAAAAATA
This sequence comes from Helianthus tuberosus, assembly GCA_030545235.1. Lineage (NCBI taxonomy): Eukaryota > Viridiplantae > Streptophyta > Magnoliopsida > Asterales > Asteraceae > Helianthus > Helianthus tuberosus. The sequence goes on from JARYGA010060172.1 coordinate 14,649,813, forward strand.
TGTGTTGATTGAATACGCCGAAACCCTCACGGCTGAACAAACATGATTACTTTCATCAGATTGAAAAACGGTTTTCAAACTGTTAAGATCAATGTGTTGTAAATCATGGGGGTATGTTAGATTTTCTGCAAATCAGTACACTTTTAGCAGAAAATTGATGGCGAGACAAAGCTATCAGTGTTGGTTGTCAAATTTTCTTTAAATGATTTTGCATTTTAGGGGGAGAAAAAATTGTCATTAGAAAATCCAAAAACATTTGAAAATTTGAAAAAGCCAAAAACATGATAAAATTCAAAAATTTGAGTTTTGCGTAAAAAGAGGAAATGATAGTACATCAGTAGACAGTTACAGTATGCTAAAGAATTGGAAAGGTTAAATGTGTTAAACGATCTCACCGTGGATGTGTCGATAGGTTTTTATACATTTAGTAAACTTTTTCGGGATATAAACCTAAATTTCACACTTGCTTATTTTGTGGGGAACACTACTTGGATATATAGGTAACCCCTGAAATCTCGTTTGAAAGGTCTTATATTCTGATATACTAGGTTTTTATACTCAATGATGTCTGGGGTATTATTCCGGGACTTCTGCTGAATGGAAGTTCTGACCTAGTCCTCGAATAATACTTTCTGCAAATGCTTGAAACATAGCATCACCCTCAGCATATATGATAAGACAATAAAATTGCTTAGCAATGCTGTTGTAAAAAAGATCCTCTAAAGGGGACACACCCAAGTTGAGTCATGATCTCTCTGCTGAACGGTAGTTCTGACCTGAGCTCTCATGATTCTTCATAAATTATTAACCCTTTACAGATATCATTTGTGTTATAATTGCCTGTAAGACTGAATATTGGGATCTGGATACGGGAGTATATTCAAGAGGTGGGACACATGAATGAGCTAAGTTCATAAGACATCTAATTAGTATCCTGATTAAGTTGAAATTTGTATGAAAATTTAAGTGGACAAGTATATCGACAATCTAAGTGAATTGTTTAATACTTAATGTGAAAATTAAGCTCAACGGTACTTATGACTTATCGAAAACTGATATGATCTTCTGACGCATATTCAAACAAAAATATTGTCTGTAAATATGTTTGTACATATTTAGTTACTGCTTTATATTTTCAGAAAATACAAAAAGATTTTTGATTCTGCTTTATTTTCGACAACTGATGTCTGAGTGCTAAGTTTCAAAATCTAAGTAAGCTGATTGTGTTTCTGAAAATAAAACAAGTTCATTAATTTGAAACTTGAAGGTTTTAAATCAAAAATTCAAAAACAGTTTGTGATATCTCCAAGGTCATTAGTTTGGACTTGGATGATTAAATGTGAAGGATTTGGATGCTTATACTGTTATAGAGCTAGTTTCCGATTCGATTCGATGAAACTGCCAAATTCATGAAATTTGTTTGTTTAGAATGTTTAAGTGAGCCAGGTTACAATTCCTGGATAGCTGAAATTTGAAATGCTGTTACTTATAAATGTTTGAGTGATTGCAGATGAAATTCCAGACTACGATCCCGGAAGCTGAGTCTAAGGGGGAGTCTGAAGACGAGCTCAAAGCAAGGGGGAGCTTGTAGATGGAAAGCTAGGTGTTGATCCCAAAGCACGGAATCTTGATGAAAGGGGGAGCCTGAAGCTGATGGAAAGAAGATAAAGAGAAGTGATGGATGCTTACAATGTTACAATCTGAGTGAGAATGCAGAATGATCAAGACTGAAGAAGGTGTCATAACAGAGAATAGTCACTGAAGACTTCGTCAATATCCGAGGGGGAGTCTGTTAGTGCATTACGTCTATTGACTTCGTCTTGTATCATGTAATAGAATTGAATAGGATTATCAGTGCATAAGGTAATTTAGCTTGAAAGTGATGATTTACCTTGAAAGTGTCACATGTCATTTCAAGGGAAATCATGATTTAGCTTGAAAGTGGCATGTGTCATTTCAAGCTAAATCAACATCACTATATATAGCTTTCAAGCTAAATCATTTGAGACTTTTGCACATTTCATATTTGGAGAGCTTAGATTCTAGAGAGAGAGTCTAGAGAGAGAAAGTACTCCAAGTGATTCAAGGTTCTTTGTACGTTTCAGATTTATCAATAGAATCACGTTTATATTACGTCTTGTATGTTTCGGTCGCGTTCGTGTACGGATTCCGCACGTTTCACGTTCGTTTAGCAATCATTTCAGAGTCAAACCGGTCCTAACATATGCCTTAATTCGAACATTTCGATTCCTTATAATCGAAATCGAATTTTCTTTTTAAGATCTTCCTATCTTTATAGTTAGATTCTTGAAAATATTTAAAGCACCAATCAAAATCCACTGATTGGATACGTGGTGTGCTTTAAATACATGTGCACAGTTAACAGAACAAATTGACAAAATGATGACAAATCTAAAAATCAAGTTAAACAATTATGTGATTATGTGTTTATGCATTTTGTGTTTTCTTTTATGCATTTTTGTGTACTCTGGATAATTCGTTATCCAAATCCTCGTAGAATCTCCCATATCTTCATATAAGGGATTCATAGTAGGATATCCAAAGGTACTACCTTAAATCCTTAATGGGCTTCTATGTATTAGTTAAGACCCTTGGATTATATAGTACCATTCCATGATTCATAAGAGGCCCTTTTAGTGGTCTAGTAAAAAAGATTGATTCAAAAATCTGGGTAAGAATGACATGTGATGATATAAGCTAAAAAGACCCCTTGGTTGTCTAATAAAATCATTTATGGATTTAAAAAAAACAGGGACCCTATGGTGGTCTAGTCACAATCCTCAGGCTCGTTCATTGTTTTCTTCCCCTACACATTTTAAGATGCACTACGTGACTATGCAAGGAATTATGTGATTATGGATGCATACATAATTACGAAGTTCAGTGCACAGAAACCACAGTAAGACTTATTATGTGTAAGAACCGATAGTGACAACCATAACGAAATGCGAACAATGTAATAGAGGTACGGTGGACGCACCAATGACGCTATATATACTTGTATATAAGTGTCCCTCTCACATTGTAAGCATGATGTTATTGTAAAGTTACTAGAAGTTCAAGACTCTAACCAGTGTTGTTTGATCTTTTCAACTTCATGTTTCAAGCTCTCACAAGTTTCCTCTGAATAAATTTCGGGACGAAATTTCCTAAAGTAGGGGAGACTGTGACACCTGGGTCACTGCGACCATCCAACAAATACCAAACCAATGAAATATTGTATTTCATACTTGGTATTTGTACAAATATGTGTATCTTTTGCACATATCAATTCTTGTTCGATTTCGGGCTCTAAATCGCTTTCTTGAAGGTTATACGCGCACTGATGCATAAATATAACCAGTTTAATGCAACAGACACTCCAGAATAGTGAAATATACTTAACATACCTTAAATAACCTTTACATAACTTAGAAATAAGTTTTGAAGGCTTTGGTATGGCAAAAACAGTTAATTCGTCTACAGGGACTAAATTTGTCAAACTACGAAAGTATGCCAATTTGAACTGTAACAGACATTCTGGAACATGACCATAAGTTAAACATACCATAAATATCCTTTACATAGCTTAGAAATAGGCTTTGAAGGGTTCGGTGTGCTAAAATAAACTTTTGGCTCATTCAGGGACTAAAAGTGTCAAAAAGTGCATAAGTTTGCACTTTCGCGCATAACTTACGTTCTGAATACATCCTAACATCCAAAAATTTATGTAAGCACTAAAATATTTTATTTTAGTGTTTGGCATAAGAAAAATCCATTCATCGCGCAATTTGGATCGTTTTTCGCGCTTATGCGCATTCGGTCGTAATTAAGCGAACATCGCGATCGTACGACCAAACGAACCAACATCCGACATATTTTTGAGCATGTTTCATGTCCACAATGTTTAGGAATCATTTTAGGGCCTTAAAGTTGGCTTAACGAGCCTTAAACACATCTATACCCACCTCCATTCATTCCAAAAACCCACAAATCTGATCCAAAAGCTCTAAGTTGAAGCCATTGCTTCATACTTGAGCTATTTGATCAAGATTCACTAGCGGGGACCCTTTGTAAGTGTTCTTTCGTTCTTTTCTTTCATTTTAGCGTTAAAGTCAAACTTTGTTTGACTTTCTGCGTTGACCAGTTTATGGTCAATGCGAAGTTCATTTGAACTTCATAACGTGAGCGTGATCACGATGGTTATAGCCCCTAGTGACTATACCTACTGATTACCACGTTATCTAGGCTCAGTGACGAGTCGTAGTTTCGGCCAAAATGTGTGTTATTGCGTATTTTGTAACCAAACTACTTATAGGTATCAAAACCGTTTGTTTTGATACCAAACTTGTTTTCTAACTTAGTTAAGCATGTTTTAACATGCTTAGCTCGTCACTTTTAGTTTTGTGCTTGTCTAGGGTCGTAAAGGTAAGCGATCTAAACAATCGCTTATACTTTCGAACCCGACCCGTTTGGTCGATCATTAGGATCCGACCAAACACATTAGGTGACCATAGTATATAGGGAATAACCTTCCGAGGTTATACCTTATGGTCGCTTCGTTTAAGTAGTTGTATGATAGGTAGTTTATATGCCTTAGGTAAATTACCAAAATGCCCTTTTTACGCCAAAATTCATTTTAAGCATATGTGACATAACTTTTAACATATAAACTGATTTGGTAACAATATTAGACATATTAAGGCATATTTTACTTGTCATAGGACTAGTTAGGCAGTCTGAACGCGTTTTACGCGAACGACGCGTTAAAGTAGCATAAGCTACCTAAACGGGTCGTAATGGGTCGTAAGCACTTAGGTTAGGTTTCATTTAGTATGTAGGCTTTGTTAAACCATACTACATGAGTTCCCATACTCATTTGGTTTACGAGCCCTCATTCTATCCAAATCCTCCGATTTAGGTCCGGTATATTAACATAGTTACCTATATTAGGTGCCGTTTGATATCCGTGATCTCTAGCATTGTTTGGTTGTTACTCAAGGACTACTAAGCAATCTCAAGTGAGTACATAGACCCCTCTTTTACTGTTTTCCAAACATTTTGGGGTGAAACACATGTGCCTACTTATTACTTTCGTGCTTTTCATGCTTTCATATCATATGCTTGTTATGTTCAATAGTACACTTATAGTACATGATTTCATTGTTTTTATGCTATGTATGCCCATTGTGTGCATACTTAGTACATCGTTTTACATTACATTTTATGCTATGTATGCCCATTGTTTGCATACTTAGTACATCGTTTTACATTACATTTTATGCTATGTATGCCCATTGTGTGCATACTTAGTACATCATTTTACATTACATTTTATGCTATGTATGCCCATTGTGTGCATATTTAGTACATCATTTTACATTACATTTTATGCTATGTATGCCCATTGTGTGCATATTTAGTACATCGTTTTACATTACATTTTATGCTATGTATGCCCATTGTGTGCATACTTAGTACATTTATTCATCACATGCTTACATTTTGGTATGACATTTGGGTTGTTTAAATGGGACAATATATTCATTAACATTAGCTACGCCGCTCGTTAGTAGGTAATGGTACCATAGGACTTGACAACTCCCGTTCCTGAACCCTAGGTTTGTTTGGGTGGAAGGAATGACTGAATTCGATATACATTTACACAAGATAGACCTTTAAATTCGTTTAGGGGTTTATCGCCACAGTCACAAGGCTTGGATGTATGCATTTTCACAATACCGCATAGATGTTTGTATCAGTATAGCACGCATTTGTTCCACAAAACATAACTTTGATTTAAACCATGTTTTACTTCAATACCTTGTTTTTGTGCATTTTACATATGGTTTAGTTGATATATTTCACTTACCATACATGATACATTGATATACACAATTCATGATTTACATTAGACATAGAGATCAGACATGGTTTTCACACAAACATTTTGACATTTGATTATACATAAACATTTTACAATGGTGGTTTGGTTTGAGTAAGTGATTTAAGTAACGAGGCGTGTGTAATATGATACAAGCATGGTGGATACGCCGCTGGTACTTCCTATATATAAGTGCTTGTATGGTTTTACATATCGTAGCGTTATTTGAATCATTTCAATTTAGACATATAACATTTTTTACAAATAACATACTTTTCACAATACATTGTTTTACAAACAACTTATCTAATACAAACTCATTTTACTTGGTTATTTACTTAACCATGTGTTATTCTTATATACATATATATCATTTGGTTTATTTATCACTTTTCAAATGATTTACAAGACAAAGCAAATTACAAGGTTCATGACTAAACATTTTCTTAAACATAAGTCATGAAACTTATTTTCACAAAACCTATGTATCTCACATGCATTTTTATGCTGACGTACCTATTTTCACATGTGTTTCAGGAGATGATGCATAGGATTTATTAAGATACACTTCGGCGGACTTGGGCCTTACTGACAATAAAAGATGCAAGACTAGTTATTTATGTTATATTTCTTTGATTGTCAAGACATTTTAACTCTTTTAATCAATAAAACAATATTTCAATTTCCATGTGCTATGAAACAATGATTCTGTTACAACACTCCCCGACATTTCCGCCACGATTTGATGGTCTACGTGGTCGGGGTGTGACAATAATGGCATGAGACTTTGTCATAGGTTTGATAGCTTTGCATGTTGTACATATAGCTTAGAAAGTGGTAAAATATGTGAAATTTGCATGATTTATGTGCTTTATGTGAGACCTGAACTATCATGAGTATAACCACTATTTTATTCTGTAAATAACATGGGTTATGTTAAAATATCAAGTCGTTACGATTTGGGATGGTTAGGGTAACGTTTGATGCAAAACTATGCGGTAAAACGATTAAAAATCGGCTTTTCGGAGGATTTTTATAAAACTGTTTTAGATCAGTAACCAAACTGATATCTTTGATATAAAAATAAGTATTTTAACTTATATTAAGTTTACTTGGTGTTTGGTTAGTCACACGTGACTTCCGGCGCCCAAAAACGTTACCGAATAGCTAAAATACGTGTTTTTCAACATACATATAATGGGTTTTTTCATGGGTAAATTTTATGTGTTACAATGTGTTATGTGTTTTATAATATGTGTATGATGACATGTTAACACTTGACAAGATTATGTGTATTACGCTATTATTAGTATGTTACATTTAAGTATATATATTACGACCCGCAAATCGTAGATAAATTGCTTATAACATGATGAGGGTCACCAATAAAATCGTTCAAGTCGCAAAGTTTTTAAAATATACATGAACTCATATATATATAAATACACCAATATAATAAAAAATAATAACTTTTTGAGAAAATCTCAAAGTTATGTGAAAATTCTAAGTATCGGAGAAACTTATGTATTTTTTTGGGTTTTTGATTATTAAATCATTCTTATTTAATTTAGGACGAATAAACAATTTGAGGGATTGTGTTAACATATAAAAACGCACCCAAAGGTGAGTACATAGTTCCCCTATTTTACGTTTTCAATTGTTTTGGGGTGAAGCATATGTGCATAACTTTACTTTTCGTTTTCATGACATTATACATGTTTTATTACATATTACATATAATACATTATTTCAAAGACATTTTTTATGGTCTATTGACTTAGTATACCTAACATTTGGTTTCAAAGACATTTTATTAGCATATTGACTTAGTATGCCTGTTACATGGTTTTACAAAGACATTTTCATGACATGCTTACATTGAAAAAGACATTTGGTATGTTTAACGGAGTAGTACATTCATTAACATTGATCACGCCGCTCGGTAGTATGTAATAGCGCTATAGGACTTGACAAATCCCGTTCCCGCTTTCTAGGTATTTTGGAAGGGGAATGACAGAATCCGAATACATTTTTTTGATAAACCTTGATCCTGATAAGGGTTTATCTGACAGTCTCAAGGCTTGAGTGTATGCGATAGACAAACCACATAAATGTTCATATCAATAAAAGCAATGGTTTTCAAAACATAACTTTTGACTTTAAACTTTTGTTTATTCAAAGACTTTGTTTTGTACATGACATTTTGATTACATAAGACATTTATTTATGTCACACCCCGACCACGTAAAACAACAAATCATGGCGGAAACGTCGGGGAGTGCTGTAACAGAATTATTGTTTCAAACCATGGATACAAAAGAGTTTCGTTTTATTAAATATTAAACATTAACATTGTCTTAGCAAGAACCCAACACGTTATAAATCGACTATCATTGTTATTATGTCACTAAGGTCTCCTCCAGATCCTATGTGACTCATGCATCCTAGCAATCAACATTAAGCAACATCACCTGAAACATATGTAAAAACAAAGTTAGTAAAGAAATGCAGGCGAGCACATAGTTTTTGTGTGAGTGTCAGATTCATGGCTCGTTTACATGTTGAAATATCTCATACAACTTCGTTAATCAATACTAGAAACCTTGTTTTGTAAAATGTTTGTATTGTAAAATGAATAACCAAGTCAAAACAGATTGGTTATAATTTATAAACCTCAATGCCATGAACCTTAACCCAAAACATTTGTTTATGTAAACCAAATTATAAATCGTTCTCGTAATAAAACTCGTATGGTTTATATAGTTTCGTAAATATCGTTGTGTGACATCGTTTAACTCGTTCTCGTTATAGATCATCGTTCATTTGTTTAAATCGTTCAAATCGTTCCAAATCATTCAATCGTTCAAATCGTTCTCGTTTTAATTGTGAAAACTACTTTTGGTCGTCTCGCTAATAACATTCAAACCTTCGTGACTCGTTCATTGTTCAACTCATTCAACTCATATTAACAAACCACCAAAGGGTAAGTTAACAATCATCAGGTTCAGTCGTTACCCACCTAACCCACACATAACCATGGGTGCAGTCTGATAATGGGATTTGTCGGATCCTATGGTACCATAACCTAATACTGGTCGGTTCGGCCAAAATTAACGAATGTCATTCGTTATGTAACTACAACCAACAAGTTCGTTCACATTGTCGAAATCATTATTAATTTAGTATAAACCATCTTAATCGTTTTTGAAATCATCGTTAAAACATCGAAATCGTTTTGATACATATGAATCACCCCAAAACAATCGAAAATAGTAAAAAGAGGGGATCTATGTACTCACCTTTGGGTGCGTTTTTATATGTTAACACAATCCCTCAAATTGTTTATTTGTCCTAAATTATATAAGAATGATTTAATAATCAAAACTCACAAAAATACATAAGTTTCTCCGATACTTAGAATTTTCACATAACTTTGAGATTTCTCGAAAAGTTATTATTTTTGATTATTTTGGTGTATTTATATATATGGGTTAGCGTAATACACATAATCTTGTCCACACTAACACATCATCATACACATATTGTAAAACACATAGCACATTGTAACACATAAAATTTACCCATGAACAACCCATTATAGTGTATGTCGAAAAACACTTATTTAGCGATTCGGTAACATTTTTGGGCGCCGGAAGTCACGTATGACTAACCGCACACCAAGTAAACTTAATATAAGTTAAAATACTTATTTTTATATCAAAAATATCAGTTTACTTACTGATCTAAAAGAGTTTTATAAAAATCCTTCGAAAAGCCGATTTTTAACCGTTTTACCGCATAGTTTTGCATCGAACGTTACCCGAACCATCCCAAATCGAAATGACTTGATATTTTAACATAACCCATGTTATTTACTGAATAAAATAGTGGTTATACTCATGATAGTGCAGGTCTCACATAAAGCACATAAATCATGCAAATTTCACATATTTTACCACTTTTTAAGCTATATGTACAACATGCAAAGCTATCAAACCTATGTCAAAGTTTCATGCCATTATAATATACCAAATAATGTTATCTTTAGTGTTTATAATCTGTTCTAAAACATTTTTGTCATACAATCACTTTTTACCATTTCTTGAGCTTTAAATCAACATGTATCCTCATGTACAAGTGTCTAAAGCATACTATCATATCACACAAAAATCATTAAACACTTGCATTTTAACTATCATTCAAGAACAAGCAACAACTTGAACAAGTACTTATCAAGAAATCAAACTTCAAAATTCATACACACATATATATATGCACGGTTTATATATACATATATATCACCATTTTTTTATTTGTATCAAGACCCATTTCATTTTAGATTTCAAGTTTGTGAAAATTCCAAGATTCAAGAGAAACTTCAAATCATCAAGAACAACCAAGAATCAAGAATATGATTTAAACATAAATGTTATACCTTCAAGATTTAAGTAAGTTGTTGGATGAGGTTTTGATGATATGGAGCTTGAAATCACTTGAAAGCACCTTGGAAACCCCTTTGTATCTTCACACCAACTTGAAATGTGCTTAAAATGAAGTTGAATCTTGATGAACAAAGTTGCAAAAGATGAAAGTGGTGGGGGTGATGGGGTTACGGTTTGGGGAAGGAGAGAGAGAGTGGAAGATTGAGTGTAGATTGCTTTGTGATCTTATGAAAGATTTAAGAAGATATAGAAGATATGGAATTGGCATGCAACTACACTTGTCCACCCAAGGATCAAATATGATATTTAGAGATCTTGCAAATATTTTGGTGGGGTCCCCATATATTGTGACCGTAAATTTGAAGGGGGGGGGGGTTAAAGTGTAAGCTTGCTTGGTAAATTAGATAAAAACAGGTGTTTAACTGGATACCGGGTATTTTATCTAGCGTTTAAATCCCGGTTTATGACGTTCTAAATTATTTTTATTATTCTATAAAAATAAACTCGCCAAAATATTTCTGAAATAAATTTCAGTTGCCGAGACTGGCTGTGTTGTCCGCGTTTCGCTATATAAGCACTGTGTAGCGCAGTAACACGCGGTACGCGGTTAGACTTGAAAAATAACGTTTTTAAGCGTTTCAATTTATTTTTCAACACGAACCTGATTAAAAATAAAATTTTAATCATAATAGTATATTTTTGGGATTTAAATATTATCCGGGCAGTCACCAATGTTCGTTTCGCAGTTTTGTCGTAAATAGTTCTAAAGTTCAAATAAACATGTTTTTGCCATACCGAATCCTTCGAAACTTATTTCTAAGTTATGTAAAGGGTATTTATGGTATGTTTGGCTTACGCCACAGTTCCGGAGTGTACGTCACGTTAAACTGATTGCGTTTACGCACCAGTTTGCGTATAACCTTCCAGAAAGCGATTTAAAGCTTGAAATCGGAATCGAATCAAATTGTAAAATTATTAAAAACAATAACACACATAATAACACCAAAGCACATTGTTTTGTTGATAATCAACATTGTTTTACATTAAATGATGATTATAGAACACAGTTGTCACAATTTACACATGACATTATGCATTTGGCTTGAGTAAATACTATTTATTCGCCATACAAGACATGGTTATACTGGACATTTGACATTGGACATTGACATTTAAACAAGATATTATTTCATGGTTATTAATAAGTGATTTAAATTACGAGACATGTACAATATGATAAAAGCATGGTGGTTACGCCGCTGGTACTTCCTATATATAAGTGCTTTTATTGTATTGCATATCGTGGCGTTATCTAAACCAGTTCAACAAAGACAAGACATGACATATTTTATACATATTATTTTCATTTGGTTATTTACTTAACCATACATCATTCTTTTATATCATTTGATTTTCATATGATTTTATAAAAGAAAATGTTTTATAAGGTTCATGACTATTTTTTCGTTAAACATTTCTTTTAACCTTTAAAGTCATGAATCTTCAACACTAAGCCTATGTTACTCACAGGCATTTTTATGCTGACGTATTTACTTTCACATATGTTTCAGGAGCGAATGTTTGATGTGAGCGAGCTACACTTAGGGCGACTTGGGCCTTAGCAATCTAAAATCAAGAAAGTTATCATCTTTTATGTTATGTGTTTTGTTTGATCTAAGACAATGTAATAATTTAAGCTTATAAAACTTAACTTTAATTATCATGTGTTTTGAAACAATAATTCTGCCACACGACTCCCCGACGTTTCCGCCGCGGTTTGTTGTTTTACGCGGTCGGGGTGTGACATTTAAGCCAATTAAGTATTTAGAAATACTTAATTTTTCAGATTGCCATTTTGTGATTCTGTGAAAATTTAATTTACAAATAAATAAAATTTTAACTTGAAATTTTGTGTGTTTCTACATGTGTGCTAACAACATGAATGAACTGTCGGAGGCACTTCGAAACTTTACTATCTATACCACCGATATGGATACAACCAGGACCCTATCCGGCTATCTAGCAGATACTGAGGAGCCACTAGTATTCCAGGCCTAGCCCCAGGAGAAACCCAAGCCTAAAAAGTGGAGGAGAATCCTGGACTGGAAACGCGGACGAAGGAAGAAGCCAGCTGCCCAGAAGGTGAAAAAGACCGAGGATCTGAAAGACAAAGGAAAAGGAAAGGAAGTAGGGGAAAGTTCCAGTCAAGCCCAGGAGATGCCACCATGGGAAGAGCTTGATAGGATACTGGCAAATTGTGGCCTCATCGGACCTGCCGACGAAAAGCTTTGCAATTTCCCTGCCCAATCACAACTTCCAATTAATTTGGAACCTGCTATTTCGGACCCTATTGTCAACCCACAACCTGTTACAGGCCAGCTGGAAGAATGGTGGACGAGCGACTGGCATTTTCAGAACTTCATGAATAACCCCAATGTTTATTTTCCCCAGTTTGATCGTGAACCTGCACCATTCCTACCAATGAGCTCGGAAAACGTTGCCGAATTATGCCGCTATGGTGAGGAACTGGTGGATGCGGGAAACCAGATTCGTGAAGTGGGGGAAAACATCACGTGGAAGTACGACGAGAGGGAGCGTCGTTTCTGAAAGGCCAGCTAACCGGGGGTGAATGTTTGCATAATAATAATATTATGAATATATATATATATACATACATATATAATATCTAATAATATAATATTGTATAATAATAACTAAAATAAAAAAACATCTGTAAATGTTAGGTGTGTACGGATGCATACTATTATAAAAATATATGAAAGTCGCAGGGTCGACAATTTTGGCTATGCATGTTGACTTAATTGTTTCCGTGATTGCTCTATTTGTTTGATTGCTATCCATTTTGTGATAATAATTTGCATATATTGTTAATTATTCAGAAGGAAAATGCGGAAAATCAACCGGCAAACTAAGTTAACCAATCTGAACAAAATAATGAAGACCATTTTCTTAATAGGCAAGATATAGAAAATATCGTTGCTTAGGGAATAGCCAACGCTATCCTGGAAATCGTCGCTGCTATTAAGAATCCTAGTGAACCTTCCCATGCCAACCATAGTAAACGTACCCGTGATGATAATTTCAGTAACAGTGTGTATGGGGGCGGCAATAATAATGATAATAATGTGGTTCAGGCCCCGTTCCTTAAGAAAATGAAAGTTGCAACACCTGGTTGCACTTATAAAGAATTTCTTGCCTGTAAGCCAGTCGAATTTACAGGCAATGAAGGGGCGACTGCCGCACTGCACTGGTTAGAAAAGACCGAAGCAGTAATTAAAATCAGGAAGTGCGCAGAGGAAGACAAGGTTATGTATGCATCCCACCTTTTTAAGGAAGAAGCGTTAGAATGGTGGAACACGGTGCTACAAGCCAAGGGAAGTGACGTGGCTTATGCCATGAGCTGGGAGGAATTTAAGGAATTGGTGGAAAGGAAATTTTGTCCCGCCCACGAAAAGGAACAAATGACAAATAAGTTCCTAAATCACCGGATGGTAGATGTTGACTGTCAGGGGTATACTTCGAAAATTTTCAAGTATGCTAGAATTGTACCAACTCTGGCCTCGCCAGAACCGGTACTTATTTCTCGCTATATTTGGGGGCTAATTAGCGAGATTCGTGATATAGTCAAAGCTGCGAGACCCCGCACTATAGACGATACAGTCAAACTGGCCAACACCTTAACTGACGGACTGGTGCGCATGAGAGAAGAAAATAGGAAAATGGAATTGGCCTAGAAAATTACCCAAGGATTCCGTGGGGGAAATACTAATAGCAACTTCAAGAAAAAGTGAACTGGGCAATCTTCCATACCTCCATTCTGCAGAAACTGCCGAAAGAAACATTTTGGTAAATGTCACGAGAAGTGTAATTTCTACAAGGCACAAGGACACCGAGAGGAGGAATGCAGGAAGAAAACAACGATTTGCTTCAATTGCGGAGAAGCTGGCCATTTTAGACCAGAATGCCGTAAACTGGTCAAGCCAGGGGACAACAAGGTAAAAGCAATTGAAGGAACTAATAAAAAGAATGCAAGAGCTCCAGCTGACTACATAAGAAGCAGATCTGATTCCGGATGTGATAGCTGGTACGTTTCTTGTGCATGACGTTTACGCATAAGTATTATTTGACTCTGGTGCAAACCAAAGTTTTATAAATACTTCATTCTGCCAGGCTCTTAAGCAACCTTTAACCAAACTTAGGCAGATTTATACAGTAGAAACGGCAGATGGTAATTCTGTTAATATAGATAAGGTTCTTCAAGAAGGAAATATAGAAGTCTCGGGACGTAAATTTTCTGCAAACCTGCTACCTATGAATTTTGCTGGATTCGATGTCGTATTAGGAATGGATTGGTTAGTAGCCAACCATGCTCGAATCCTCTGTGATAAGAATTCCATAGAAATTCATACACCCGCAGGAGAAGTAATTTTGATCTCAGGAAATAAGCCGCGTAAACCAATGAAATTCATTTTAGTAATGAAAGTTGCAAGTTATGAACGAAAACAAGGAATAGTGTATATGATTTCGGTAATCATTAACACTAGAAGTAAGGAACTTAAGGAAATTCCAGTAGTATCAGAATACCCAGATGTATTCCCAGAAGAGCTACATAGACTACCACCAGATAGGGAAGTAGAGTTTAGAATTCATCTAATTCCTGGAACTACACCAATAGCTAAGGCACCCTATAGGTTAGCACCCACCGAAATGTTAGAACTGAAAAAGCAGTTAGATGAATTGCTAGGTAAAGGATTCATACAACCTAGTTCATCCCCTTGGGGAGCACCAGTGTTGTTCGTGAAAAAGAAGGATGGGTCGACGCGGATGTGTATCGATTATAGAGAATTGAATAAGATTACAATTAAGAATCGATACCCATTACCTAGGATTGATGATCTTTTCGATCAACTCCAGGGTGCTAGATATTTCTCCAAGATAGATTTGCGCTCCGGATACCATCAGCTGAAGGTACAAGAAGAAGACATACCTAAAACTGCTTTCAGGACTAGGTATGGTCACTACGAGTTTACAGTCATGCCCTTTGGGTTAACGAATGCTCCTGCAACATTTATGGACATGATGAATAGGATCTATAAACCGTATTTGGATAAATTCGTAATTTTCTTCATCGACGATATACTTATTTATTCCAAAAGCCAGGACGAGCATTGCAAACACCTCATGCACTCTTAGCTCTGTTAAGAAAGGAAAAGCTTTACGCCAAATTTTTGAAGTGTGAATTTTGGCTAAAAGAGGTGCAATTTTTAGGACACATGGTGAATCACGAAGGTATTCACGTAGATCCCTCCAAGATAGAAGCGATCCCTAATTGGAAGGTCCCACAATTAGCTACTGAAGTTAGAAGTTTTCTGGGATTAGCCGGATATTATAGGCGTTTTATTAAAGACTTCTCTAAGATAGTTGTTTCATTAACTAAGCTAACCTGTAAAACTGTTAAATTTGAATGGGGACCTAAGCAAGAAGAGGCCTTTAGGATTTTAAATCAAAGATTAACAAATGCCCCAATTCTAGCCTTACCAGATGGAACTGAAGATTTTGAAATCTTCTGCGACGCTTCTAAGTTAGGCTTAGGATGTGTGCTAATGTAACGCAAAAAGTTAATTGTGTATGCATCAAGGCAGTTGAAGAAGCACGAGGAAAATTATACGACTCATGACTTAGAATTAGGAGCAATAATTTTTGCCCTTAAAATTTGGAGACATTATCTGTATGGGAATAAGTTTACAGTCTATACAGATCATAAAAGTTTAAGGTATATATCTGGGCAAAAAGAATTAAACATGAGGCAAAGAAGATGGATGGAAATTCTAAGTGACTACGACTGTGATATTCAATATCACGAAAGAAAAGCGAATGTAGTAGCAGATGCCTTGAGTCGTAAGTATCATGAAAAACAAAGGCGAGTTCGTGCTCTTAGATTAAATCCCCAATTAGATTTAATGGAACAACTGAAGACGTTCAAGAAACAGCAACCAAGGATGATGCTGAAGGAATGAAAGGACGGATAAAGGAATTAGAGCAAGGGACTGATGTAATTTGGAGATTCCATAAGAAAAGGATTTGGGTACCTAGGCAAGGAGATTTAAGAAATAAGATTCTAGAGGAAGCCCATAAATCTAGGTATACGATGCATCCTGGTAATAACAAGATGTATCAAGATCTAAGGAACAATTTCTGGTGGATAGGAATGAAGAAAGACATAGCTAGATATGTTTCTAAGTGTCTAACTTGTTCGCAAGTTAAGGCAGAACACCAGAAACCTTTAGGTTTACTTCAACAATTAGAAATGCCTGTATGGAAATGGGAACTAATAACAATGGACTTTGTTACTAAATTGCTCAAGACCAGGAAAATTAACGATGCAATTTGGGTAATTGTAGACCGATTAACCAAATCAACTCATTTCCTACCAATGAAGGAAACCTTTAGCATGGAAAGATTAGCAAAGTTGTACGTAGATGAGGTAGTATCCCTACATGGAGTCCCACTCTCCATTGTGTCAGATAGGGATAGTCGTTTCACTTCACATTTCTGGACGAGTTTCCAAGAAGCTATGGGGACATGCTTGAATCTAAGTACAACATACCATCCCCAAACCGATGGACAAAGTGAAAGGATGATCCAAACCCTTGAAGACATGCTCATAGCATGTGTGATCGACTTCGGAGGAAATTGGGATGACCATTTACCATTAATTGAATTCTCCTATAATAATAGTTACCATACAAGTATCAGTGCTGCTCCGTTCGAAGCATTGTATGGACGAAAGTGTCGAACCCCAGTTTGCTGGGCAGAAATATGAGAAAGTCAATTATCAGGACCCGAGATTGTATCGGAAACCACCGACAAGATAAATCAAATCAAGGAAAGACTAAAAAAGGCTCGAGATCGTCAGAAGAGTTATGCAGACAATCGACGCAAGCCGTTAGAATTCCAAGTTGGAGACAAGGTACTCTTGAAAGTTTCTCCTTAGAAAGGAGTAGTTCGATTAGGTAAGAAAGGGAAGCTAAGTCCAAGGTACATAGGACCATTCTCAGTTACCCAACGAATTGGACCAGTTGCTTATAAACTACAACTACCAGAAGAATTAGCCGGGGTACATGATGTGTTTCATGTATCAAATCTCAGGAAGTGTTTATCGGATGAATCACCGGTATTACCTCTTCAAGACATAGAGGTAAATGAAAAGTTGAAATTTGTTGAGAAACCTCTCCAAATTGAAGACAGAAAGGTCAAATTCCTCAAACACAAGAGATTGGTACTGGTCAAAGTAAAGTGGGATTCAAAAAGAGGACCGACGTATACCTGGGAACTGGAGTTGGAAATGAAGCGAAAATATCCTTTCTTGTTCCAGTAAATCTCGAGGATGAGATTTTAAATAAGGTGGGGAGGATGTAAGGAACAACACAAAAATATCCTAAAACACTCCGTAAGTAGAAACCCAGACCCCTAAAACCCTAAATTTCATGAAAAACCAAGAAATCAATTTTTATTAGTCTGTCGCGGGCCGTGTAAGACTAAAGGGAAGTCTACGCGGGGTGCGACAACCCTGAAGTTCTCCGAATAACGATCAGGGCCACGTGTCAGACACGTGGCAGACCAACGCCATGACACGGCAACCCTAGTCGTAGCTAGGGTGGCCCTCGTGGGCCGCGTAGGATTCCCCTCAGGCTTTTGCGGGCCGCGAGAGACTCAAAATTCAGCTATATAACGAGCAGTACATGGCCTTTCTTCTGTGTTTGAAAAATCAGTTTAAAAACGTCCATATTCTGCTTAAATTGAGTGTTTAGGTATCGAAACGCTGCTACGAGTACAGGGTAATAACTCGATCACTGCTACGATGCAATGTCCGATCGATTGAAACCGATCCGATGGATGTTTAAGTGCTGCCCTAATTCGGGCTATACTTTTTCATTCGGCTTGAGGGTTTTGATTTCGTGATCTTATCGTAAAGGTTGTATTAAGTTACTAACCTAGTTTCATTTCCATTATTTAACTAGGTTACCCAGCTTAATCAGTAGGCAAATCTTTGTCCAACTAAACCTGCAATGCGAGTCATTCCCTTTTTACCAAATGGTTTCCAAAAAAAAAATCCTAGTTTTCAAAAGATACAATTACAGGGTTTAAGTCTTTGTAGTCTTTAATTACAGCCGGTATGTAGGGTTTTGTATACATTACTTGATAATCGTCACCATTGGACAACGGGTTAGCCAATAGATGATATGACCATAGTCACAGAAATGAGTCGAGTGACAAATACCGTTGGGTAATTGGTTGATATAAACATTGTAATCGCCCTTAATACTTTAATTTATAACAACGTGTCGTTTTGTATCAAATGAATGACTCGCCAGTATTTCCCCGCTGATAAAATCTTTTTAAACATGTTTCAGGTGATTTACTGTGAATCAGGAAAAGTGTCGTGTAGCACTACCAGCTTGGATGAAGTGGCTCAGTAAATAAAGAAACATGTTTTTGTAAATAAGGGATTTCCTAGTGAAATTCCTTTATTGTAAATCACGGGGTTTGTCCCAAAATTTGGAATAAAATAAAGGGGTGTTTTCAGTTTAAACGATCCTGTTAAATTTTCCGCTACCTAATTAAACACCAATACCACGGGTTTCTATCCCGCGGCTTCCGAACCGGGTAAAACCGGGTCGGGGGTCGTAACACGAACCTACAGGATGATTTTGAAATTTGTGTTGATTTGGAATTAGGGTTTAGGTGATGATGCTCATATGAATCGGATTTGCATGATATTGATCTAGAACCGAATAGATGTTAATCGGCTATCATGTTTCTGTTTTTCGGATTGTTTGCTTGTTGATTTTGAAAGCTTTAATATGATAGTTTAAATGTTATAAGATGTTGTTTATGCTTTGAATATGGTTAGGGTTCATAAGAAATTAATTGATAAAATCATGTTTGATCGAATAATGGATTGATTAGAAACTGTTGATTGTGTTGATCGATTGATTGCATATATGGAAACTGTTAGAATAGATTGCATGATTTTAGGAAACATAAAACTAATCGCACAAGGCTAATCGCACAAGCCAGTCGCACAAGCCATAGGGTGCAACTGTTTAAACACACTGTACAACTCTTTAAAGCATAAGCGCACAACATCTTGTGAATCACACAAGGTTGTGCTGCTCGCACAAGATGTTGGGCTGCATATATACTAAGTTATGATATGCTGTTGGGCCAAACAGCCCAAAACCCAATCGTACAATGTATGATGAATCGTACAAGATTATATGGACCGCACAAGTTGAGTGTTTGTTTAATTATTTGGGCCGCACAAGCTGTTGGGCTTAGGATGTAATGGGTCGGGTTGGACTTGATCGCACAACCCATTGTGGATCGCACAAGTTGTGCTGATCGCACAACAGGTTGGGCCGGTCATCCTTTAGGGCTTTATCTTTTGAATCGCACAAGAGGATTGGGCTTGCACAACCATAACGGCCCAATCACTCGAGTCGCACAAGTTGGATTATGTTTATGTGAACTGTATGCTACGGTTAACGTGTTAAATGTGTGTGTTTGCCATAATCGTTATGTGTTTGTAACTTGTTAGCTTATGTGCAAACCTAAGTGCACTACTGGAACCTAGACCTTACTTGTATGGTAACCATGATAGGACGTGGTTGACCACAAATAGCTCAAGTGACCTTTTTGTTTATCTGCCGAGCTAACCTAAGGTGAGTTCACACTTTCTACAAGGTATGGGATTCCCGGTGGTTTGGGAATGGGTTAAGGAACTATAATGAAACCTGCATATCCTCCTTGGGTAGGATATGTACCTCCATCCTCCATGGGAAGGATGACAACATTAAGCCTGCGTATTCTCCTTGGGTAGATTACGTACCTCCATCCTCCGTAGGAAGGGTGACAACCTATAACTTACTAGACAAAACTCTATCATGAAGTCCCTCATTTTATATCGACTTAATCGCCGGGCCATTGGCGAACAGGTTATTAGTTAAATAGCGCTATTAGGTTTGACAAGCCTCACACCGTGCTGTAGAGGACGGGAGTGGACTAATGTACTTGGGCACTTAGTAAATGATGATAGACATTGACGCTGGGAACATAAACATGACTAACGTCAGTAGTCGATATGGTAACGGTCTAGTGTTTAACATGGGGTAGCCCCCCACTGGTTATGGTTTGGGAAACAAGGAACTGGTTATGGTTTGGGGAAACAAGGAACTGGTTAACTCATGGTTTTCGAATTAACTTATGGTGTTTGGAACAACAGTAAAATGGAAAACCAACTGTGAACTCGCTCAACTTTGTTGTTGATTCATTACTATATGCCTTGCAGGTCGTTAGGTGTTTAGATGGAGCTTGCACAGGAGGACGAGGTCGATGTGGGGCATGGACTGTTGAGTTCCATGTTAAACATTTGAACTTTTAAACTTATGTTTTGGGTTTAAACTTTATGCTTCCGCTAATAACTTGAATTTAGTTAATTTGTTTTGGACACCAATTATATTGTTCGTTAGTTTTATGTTTACTTTAATACATTGTTCAATATGATTGGTGGCTTGATCCTGGTCATGTCACGCTCCCTGCGGTGATACTCCGCTTGTGGAATTTGGGGGTGTGACAGATTGGTATCAGAGCCATTGGTGATAGTGAACTTGGTTTTAAAAAGGGAAAAGCTTTTTGACAAAACCAGACTATAACCTGTACAGTGCTCAACGATCCACAATGAAACTTCGCTCTACGTGCAAGACTCAACACAATAGGTGATATGGTTTATATTTGTATTATATGCCTGTTAGTTTACGTAGTGCATTGATCATGGTATGCTTAGTTAGCATAACAATTATTGCTTGAAACCCTGTGTGCTTGCTCTCTTCTGTCATCCCATACCTATGCACTTTCGCGACATCTTTCTCACTTGTGTATGTGACACCTGTGCCTCTGCGACCATCAAACAAATACCAAACCAATGAAATATTATATTTCATACTTGGGATTTGTATAAATATGTGTATCTTTTGCACATATCAATTGTTGTTCGATTTCAAGCTTTAAATCGCTTTCTGGAAGGTTATACGCGCACTGATGCGTAAATATAACCAGTTTAAATCAACAAACACTCCGGAATAGTGAAATAGGCTTAACATACCTTAAATAACCTTTACATAACTTAGAAATAAGCTTTGGAGGGTTTGGTGTGGCAAAATCAAGTTTATTCGCTTACAGGGACTAATTTCGACAAACTGCGAAAGTATACCGTTTTGTACTGTAACGAACATTCCGGAACATGACCATAAGTTAAACATACCCTAAATATCCTTTACATAGCTTAGAAATAGCCTTTGAGGGGTTCGGTGTGCTAAAATAAACTTTTTGGTCATTCAGGGACTAAAAGCATCAAAAAGTGCATAAGTTTGCATTTTCGCGCATATCTTACGTTCTGAATACATCCGGACATCCAAAACTTTATGTAATCATTAAAATATTTTATTTTAGTGATTTTCATGATAAAATTTCATTCGTCGCATAATTTGGATCGTTTTTCGCATTCGTTCGTGTTTCGTCGTAATTAATCGAACAACGACCAAACGAACCGACATCCGAGATATTTTTGAGCATGTTTCATGTTCCCTATACTTTAACTTCATTTTAGAGCCTTGAAATGGGATTAACGGGGCTTAAACATGTAAAAAATGCATCAAAAACCATGTTTTGCACATTCAGGGACTAAAATTGACAATCTGCCATAGTTATCTTAGGAAGGGACCAAAATGAAAAATCTAAATTCCAGCTTGTTCCAGCTGTTCCCCTCATTTGCACATGGTTTTATTGAAACTAGGGGCTCCCATGGTTTCACAAAACCATGGGCACATGTGTACGAATGAGATCGAAGCTCGTTTTACGATGAACGATCTTAACGGTTGCGCAAAAACTATAAATACCCCATCCATCTCATTGTTGCAACTCACATTTGATCTGATATTTCTCTAAGTTAAGGTGCTTCCACTTTATACGTGAGAATAATCAGGTCAAACTTCCGTTCTTGGACCTTTTGTAAGTCCTCTTTCGTTCTTTTTCACGTGAAAGTCAAACTGTGTTTGACTTTCTGCTTTAACCAGTTTATGGTCAACATGAAGTTCGCTTGAACTTCATAACGTGAGCATAATCACGATGGTTTTAATCTCTTGTGACTATACCTACTGATTACCACGTTACCTAGGCATAGTGGTGAGTCGTAGTTTCGGCCAAAATGCGTATTCTTGCGTATTTTGTAACCAAACTACGTTTAGGTATCAAAACCGTTTGTTTTGATACCAAACCTGTTTTCAAACCTTGTTAAGCATGTTTTAACATGTTTAGCTCGTCACTTTAGGTTTAGTGCTTATGTAGGGTCGTAAGGTAAGCGGTCTAAACAACCGTTTATACTTTCGAACCCGACCCGTTTGGTCGATCTTTAGGATCCGACCAAACACATTAGGTGACCATAGTTGCATAGGGAATAACCATCCGAGGTTATACCTTATGGTCACGTCGTTTAAGTAGTTGTATGATAGGTAGTTTATATGCCTTAGGTAAATGACCAAAATGTTCTTTTTACGCCAAAATTCATTTTAAGCATATGTAACATAATTTTTGATATCTAAACTGATTTGGCAACAATATTAGACATGTTAAGGCAGATTTTACTTATCATAGGACTAGTTAGGCGGTCCGAACGCGTTTTACGTGAACGACGCATTAAAGTGGCGTAAGCTACCTTAACGAGTCGTAATGGGTCGTAAGCACTTAGGTTAGGTTTCGTTTTAGAATGTAGGATTTTTTAAAACATATTACATGAGTCCCTACACTCATTTGGTTTACGAAACCTCATTTTATCCGATCCTCCGATTTAGGTCCATTTATTTACATAGTTACCTATATTAGGTGCCGTTTGATTCCGTGATCCCTCTAGCTTTGCTTGGTTGTTATTCAAGACTTCTAAGCATCCTCAAGTGAGTACATAGTCCCCTCTTTTACTGTTTTTCAAACGTTTTGGGGTGAAACACATGTGCCTACTTGTTACTTTCGTGCTTTCCATGTTTTCATATCATATACTTGCTATGTTCATTAGTACGCTATTAGTACATGATTTCATTATGTTTTTGCTATGTATGTCCTTATAGTGCATACTTAGTACATCGTTTTACATTACATTTCATGCTATGTATGTTCATTTGTTGCATATACTTATCCAGTATATGGACACATTGTTTTAATATCTTTTTAAACCCTTTGAAGCTGATTGATTTATGTGAACCATTTGTAACCTGTTGATTTATGCGAACCATTTGTAACCTGTTGATTTATGTGAACCATTTGTAACGGTTTAAAACCATTGGGATTAGGGAAGTGATTAAGTAACGGGGCGGGTGTAATGTGTTAAAAGCATGGTGGATACGCTGCTGGTACTTCCTATATATAAGTGCTTTTAACACATTATATATCGTTGCGTTATCTAGATCACTTGGGCAAGGTTATCAAAACAAAGTTATATTACAACGTTTTTCTAACAATATAAACCATACGAGTTTTATTAACGAGTTTTAACGAGATGTTTTACAAATTTTGTTTTTTCTTAAACAAACGTTTTGGGTTAAGAATCCTGGCTATGAGATTTTATAAAGTATAACCAACTTGATTTGAGTTGGTTAGTTATGATGCAATGCTATACTTTTCAAAACAAGGTTTTTAATAAGGTATTGCAACATGTAAAACGAGCCATGAATCTGACACTCACATAAAACCTATGTACTCGCCGGCATTTTTATGCTGATGTATTTTCACATGTGTTTCAGGTACCATAGTCGATGACGATTGATGATGATATTTGTGTACGCTCACATAGGAATGGACGAGGCCTTAGTGACTTAATAACAATGAAAGTCTATTTGTTCATGTTTTGTTTCTAATTCCAATGTAATGTAATACATTTAATTCAGTAAAACGAAACCGTTTAATCCATGGCTGTGAAACAATGATTCTGTTACAACACTCCCCGACGTTTCCGCCACGTTTTGTTGTTTTACGTGGTCGGGGTGTGACATAAAAGTTGGTATTAGAGCCAATGGTTATAGGGAATTAGGTTATTAGTAATGCTTTGACCTAGACTATAACCTTCCTAGGACCCTAACGCGAGTTTACTTGCGTTTAATCATAAAACAATACCGTTGCCTATCTTTAGGCAGCAACCACAATAAGAACACAAAATTCGAATCTGCTTTGAAAACTAATCATCTGTTCCAGGATGATTTATTATAAGGTTTTGAACCTTCAAAGTTTTCAAATTCTCGTCAAAGTTTAGGGCTACAGAATGTGAACACGTGCAAACTGGAAGGGTGGGTGCCTGTACCCTGAGCTTTCTGCCTAAGGCTAGAGTGTTCGTACAAATCCGTAATATCGGACCAGTCACTCTTACCTGGGAACTCTTGGGGTGAGTGTCCACTTATAGGCGAGCATGTCTTCGCGATACATTATGAGGACCTATTTGCTTTGATTCAGCCTTTGTGTGTCGTTTGTTTGCTTCGTGGTTCAAACAAATGACCATCACCCATGATTTTGGTCGGTAATTGTAACATCCTATTCCTACCCAATGCCATTTCATTTGTTTTCTCTCTTGTTTCCCCTTTTTAGAATGCCTCCATGACGCGAAAATCAGGTACCTATTGAAGAACTGGCAGCTGTCATTACGCAGCAAATGACTGCTGCAATCCCGAACATCGTTGCTCAATGTAACCAAACTCTCAACAACAATAATGCCCCCTGCAACTTCAAGACGTTCAACTCGGCTAAGCCATCAAAGTTTTCTGGGTCTCAAGGAGCGACTGCACTTCTGCAATGGTTCGAGAGTCTAGAGAGCACCTTCAGACATGTTCAATGCCCAAATGAGCGAAAGGTAGAATTCGCATCTAGTGTCTTTGAGAAACGAGCTTTGACATGGTGGAATGGTGTGATGAGAGATAGGGGAGCCGATGTGGCACTTGCTCAAACGTGGGAAGAGCTTCGAGCTCTGATGATGAAAGAATTCTGTCCTCGTCTCGAGATCAGGGCCTTGGAAAGGGAATTCGACGATCTTAAGCAAGATAGCGGTGAGCATCGAGCCTACACGGATCGTTATGAGGAGTTAAGTCTGCTATGCCCGAATATAGTTACGCCTTTGGATAAGGCAATCGAAAAGTACATTGATGGCCTCCCTGACCCAGTACAAGACATTGTGACTGGTAGTAACCCCGCTACAGTTAGGCAGGCCATTGAGCTATCTGCTACCTTGACTGAATCTCAAATCAGGAAAGGTAAACTTTTCTGAAAAGGTGATAAGAAACCAATCGAGGAATCGAAACCCAAAGATGAACAGACTGGATCCTCCAAGAAGTCAAAAAAGCGAAAAGCTTCCTAGAACTTCACCGTGGTTGCTCACAATGATCAAGCTGCCCCCAACCAACTAGCTCAACCCCCTGCTAGGAAGCCATATAACGGAACTGCACCCTTGTGCAACCAATGTAACCTTCATCATCATGCTAGTGTGAAGTGCCGCAAATGCCAAATTTGTGGACTTATAGGTCATACAGCAAGAGTTTGTCGAGCTGCAGTTGCACCCAATCAAGCTGACAACAATCCTGCTCAAGCTCGTTTTCCACCAAGTTCTTGCTACAACTGTGGCGAGATGGGCCATTTCCGAAGAAATTGCCCAAAGCTTGCTAATGCAAATCCAGCACAGGGATGAGCATCTGACCGACTAGAGGACAACACCATTTAGAAATAATCACGTCTTATGTATTATTTTCTTTTGTTGTCAAGGTCCATGAAACAGTTGTTATCGTTTATTATAAATAAATCTTTTATTTACATCGCAATGTATTTATGTGGTTGCATGTATAAACACCATATCCCCTACAATACCGACAATCAAGGAACCGTATTCCTTGAAGAGCAGACTACCCCCAAAATTCTTACATTTTATTATCTCTTGCGTTTTCCACAAAAATCCTAAGTACCCGTTTCTTCCAAGGAAACAAAGTACAAGGCGCAAGTTACAACTCTGGACGAATACCCAAAGTGCCACTATAAATCCTTAATAGGGTACCTAAGGGTATTTCCGTAAATCCTAAAATTGTTGTGTGCCTTAATTCGAATATTACATTTATTTGAAAACAAAATCAAATTTTCGGAAGATCATCCTATCTTCAAAGATAGATTCTTGAAAATGATTAAAGTGCCAAATGAAATCCACGGATTGGATTCCTGGTGTGCTTTAAATATCCGTGTCCAAAGATAACAAATTAAAGGTCAAATTAAACAAATATGTGATTATGTGCTTATGTGTTCCCTTTTATGTTTTTGTGTGATCCAAGTTTTTGTTATCCAAATCCTCATAGAATCTTCCATATCTTCGTATAAGGGATTCATAGTAGGATATCCAAAGGTACTACCTTAAATCCTTAATGGGGTTCTACGTAATAGTAAAGACCCTCGGATTATAATGTACTATTCCATAATTAAACCCCTTGAGTGGTCTAGTTAAACAGATTGATCCAAAAATCTGGTTAGGAATATCATGTGATGATATAGCTGAAAAGACTCCTTGGTGGTCTAATTAAAGAGATCATTTGTCGATCTAATTAAAAGGACCCTATGATAGTCTAGTCACACTCATCACAGGTTTTATTTTCTTCCCCTTCACATTACAAAACAAACTGTGCGGACTGTGCAAGGAACTACGTAATTATGGATGCATACATAATTATGAAATTCAGTGCACAGAAACCACAGCAAGTTTTGTCATGTGTCTAGAGTTGACTCAGTTCATTTCCGTTTCTGAAGAATACCCATTGAGGAAAATGACTCATTCCGTTCATTTTCGTTTCTGAAGAATATCCATCGAGGGAAATGAATATTCTTGATTTTTCCTTCATTTCCGTTTCTGAAGAATACCCATTGAGGAAAATGACTCATTCTGTTCATTTTCGTTTCTGAAGAATATCCATCGAGGGAAATGAACAGTCTTGATTTTTCCTTCATTTCCGTTTCTGAAGAATACCCATTGAGGAAAATGACTCATTCTTTTCATTTTCGTTTCTGAAGAATATCCATCGAGGGAAATGAATATTCTTGATTATTCGTTCATTTTCGTTTCTGAAGAATATCCATTGAGGAAAATGACTCATTCCGTTCATTTTCGTTTCTGAAGAATATCCATCGAGGGAAATGAATATTCTTGATTATTCGTTCATTTTCGTTTCTGAAGAATACCCACTGAGGAAAATGACTCATTCCATTCATTTTCGTTTCTGAAGAATATCCATCGAGGGAAATGAATATTCTTGATTATTCGTTCATTTTCGTTTCTGAAGAATACCCATTGAGGAAAATGACTCATTCCGTTCATTTTCGTTTCTGAAGAATATCCATCGAGGGAAATGAATATCCTTGATTTTTCCTTCATTTTCATTTTTAAAGATTGTCCGTTGAGAGAAATGACAGGATTATGCCTTGCATAATCTTTGATGGGTTATTCTATGCAAATAGATAAACACCATAGATTCCATGCAAGGCAATTATTTAACACAGCGTCACAGACAGACTCCTACGAATAAATTTCGGGACGAAATTTCCTAAAGTAGGGGAGACTGTGACACCTGTGCCTCTGCGACCATCAAAAAAATACCAAACCAATGAAATATTGTATTTCAAACTTGGGATTTGTATAAATATGTGTATCTTTTGCACATATCAATTCTTGTTCGATTTCAAGCTTTAAATCGCTTTCTGGAAGGTTATACGCGCATTGATGCGTAAATATAACCAGTTTAATGCAACGAACACTCCAGAATAGTGAAATAGGCTTAACATACCTTAAATAACCTTTACATAACTTAGAAATAAGTTTTGGAGGGTTTGGTGTGGCGAAATCAAGTTTATTCGCTTACTGGGACTAATTTCAACAAACTGCGAAAGTATGCCAATTTGTACTGTAACGAACATTCCAGAACATGACCATAAGTTAAACATACCCTAAATATCCTTTACATAGCTTAGAAAAAGGCTTTGAGGGGTTCGGTGTGCTAAAATAAACTTTTTGGTCATTCAGGGACTAAAAGCGTCAAAAAGTGCATAAGTTTGCATTTTTGCGCATATCTTACGTTCTGAATACATCCGGACATCCAAAACTTTATGTAATCATTAAAATATTTTATTTTAGTTATTTCCATGATAAAACTCCATTCGTCGCGTAATTTGGATCGTTTTTCGCATTCGTTTGTGTTTCGTCGTAATTAACCGAACAACACAACCGTACGACCAAACGAACCGACATCCAAGATATTTTTGAGCATGTTTCATATTCCCTATACTTTAACTTCATTTTAGATCCTTGAAATGGGATTAACGGGGCTTAAACGTGTCAAAAATGCATCAAAAACCATGTTTTGCACATTCAGGGACCAAAATTGACAATCTGCCATAGTTATCTTAGGAAGGGACCAAAATGAAAAATCTAAATTCTAGCTTGTTCCAGCTGTTCCCTTCATTTTCACATGGTTTTAATGAAACTAGGGGCTCCCATTGTTTCACAAAACCAGGGGCACATGTGTACGGATGAGATCGAAGCTTGTTTTACGATGAACGATCTTAACGGTTGTGCAAAAACTATAAATACCCCATCCATCTCATTGTTGCAACTCACATTTGATATGATATTTCTCTAAGTTGAGGTGCTTTCACTTCATACCTGAGAATAATCGGGTCAAACTTCCGTTCTTGGACCTTTTGTAAGTCCTCTTTCGTTCTTTTTCGCGTGAAAGTCAAACTGTGTTTGACTTTCTGCTTTGACCAGTTTATGGTCAACATGAAGTTCGC
The DNA here is from genome assembly GCA_030545235.1 of Helianthus tuberosus. Lineage (NCBI taxonomy): Eukaryota > Viridiplantae > Streptophyta > Magnoliopsida > Asterales > Asteraceae > Helianthus > Helianthus tuberosus. Next base: position 14,679,066 of record JARYGA010060172.1, read on the forward strand.
TTGAACTTCATAACGTGAGCGTAATCACGATGGTTTTAGTCTCTTGTGACTATACCTACTGATTACCACGTTATCTAGGCATAGTGGCGAGTCGTAGTTTCAGCCAAAATGCGTATTCTTGCGTATTTTGTAACCAAACTACTTTTAGGTATCAAAACCGTTTGTTTTGATACCAAAACTGTTTTCAAACCTCGTTAAGCATGTTTTAACATGTTTAGCTCGTCACTTTAGGTTTAGTGCTAATGTAGGGTCGTAAGGTAAGCGGTCTAAACAACCGCTTATACTTTCGAACCCGACCCGTTTGGTCGATCTTTAGGATCCGACCAAACACATTAGGTGACCATAGTTGCATAGGGAATAACCATCCGAGGTTATACCTTATGGTCACGTCGTTTAAGTAGTTGTATGATAGGTAGTTTATATGCCTTAGGTAAATGACCAAAATGTTCTTTTTACGCCAAAATTCATTTTAAGCATATGTAACATAATTTTTGATATCTAAACTGATTTGGCAACAATATTAGACATGTTAAGGCAGATTTTACTTATCATAGGACTAGTTAGGCGGTCCGAACGCGTTTTACGTGAACGACGCATTAAAGTGGCGTAAGCTACCTTAACGAGTCGTAATGGGTCGTAAGCACTTAGGTTAGGTTTCGTTTTAGAATGTAGGATTTTTTAAAACATATTACATGAGTCCCTACACTCATTTGGTTTACGAAACCTCATTTTATCCGATCCTCCGATTTAGGTCCATTTATTTACATAGTTACCTATATTAGGTGCCGTTTGATTCCGTGATCCCTCTAGCTTTGCTTGGTTGTTATTCAAGACTTCTAAGCATCCTCAAGTGAGTACATAGTCCCCTCTTTTACTGTTTTTCAAACGTTTTGGGGTGAAACACATGTGCCTACTTGTTACTTTCGTGCTTTCTATGTTTTCATATCATATACTTGCTATGTTCATTAGTACGCTATTAGTACATGATTTCATTATGTTTTTGCTATGTATGTCCTTATAGTGCATACTTAGTACATCGTTTTACATTACATTTCATGCTATGTATGTTCATTTGTTGCATATACTTATCCAGTATATGGACACATTGTTTTAATATCTTTTTAAACCCTTTAAAGCTGATTGATTTATGTGAACCATTTGTAACCTGTTGATTTATCTGAACCATTTGTAACCTGTTGATTTATGTGAACCATTTGTAACGGTTTGAACCATTGGGATTAGGGAAGTGATTAGGTAACGGGTCGGGTGTAATGTGTTAAAAGCATGGTGGATACGCCGCTGGTACTTCCTATATATAAGTGCTTTTAACATTATATATCGTTGCGTTATCTAGATCATTTGGGCAAGGTTATCAAAACAAAGTTATATTACAAGGTTTTTCTAACAATATAAACCATATGAGTTTTATTAACGAGTTTTAACGAGATGTTTTACAAATTTTGGTTTTTCTTAAACAAACGTTTTGGGTTAAGAATCCTGGCTATGAGATTTTATAAAGTATAACAACTTGATTTGAGTTGGTTAGTTATGATGCAATGCTATACTTTTCAAATCATGGTTTTTAATAAGGTATTGCAACATGTAAAACGAGCCATGAATCTGACACTCACATAAAACCTATGTACTCGCCGGCATTTTTATGCTGACGTATTTTCACATTTGTTTCAGGTACCATAGTCGATGATGATTGATGATGATATTTGTGTACGCTCACATAGGAATGGACGAGGCCTTAGTGACTTAATAACAATGAAAGTCTATTTGTTTATGTTTTGTTTCTAATTCCAATGTAATGTAATACATTTAATTCAATAAAACGAAACTGTTTAATCCATGGTTGTGAAACAATGATTCTGTTGCAACACTCCCCGACGTTTCCGCCACGTTTTTTTGTTTTACGTGGCCGGGGTGTGACAGTGTATACTTCGATGTGAAGATCATGAGTGGACGTCTCAACTTGACTCAAGCCCAGCTGATGGCTCTAATCAACGAACGCGTTGCTAAGGCTCTCGCAGCAGCTCCAGCAGGAGGTATAACCTGCCATTTCGACCTATCCTAGGATGTTTAGAACCTACTCTCGTGAACCAACTCTCGTGCTTAACCTTGTCTTTTATTTCTCGTGCGACAGGTCTGAATGCTCAACCTCCCGTGTGTACGTTCAAGACCTTTATGGACTGTTGACCTAGTACCTTCAGTGGTACAGAAGGAGCTGTAGGTCTTCTCCACTGGTTCGAGAAGATCGAATCCATTTTTGAAATGTGTGAATGCCCTGTTTCTAGTAGGGTGAAATTTGCTACGGGAACTCTTGAAGGTGGTGCGCTCACTTGGTGGAACGCACAGGTGCAAATGCTAGAGTTGGCAGCTGCTAATGCCACCCCATGGAATGACTTTAAAGATCTGATCAAAGAGGAGTATTGTCATCGTGATGAGATTCACAATCTAGAGGTGGAGTTCTACAATTTGAAGATGACGGGGTCTGAAATCGAGGCGTATACGAAGAGACCGAATGAACTAGCCGCTCTGTATCCTACTATGGTGGATCCTCCCTGCAAACGTATCGAGCTTTACATCAATGGTTTAGTGGCAGAGATTCAGAGTATGGTGACTTCAGCTAACCTTCTCACGATTCAGCAGGTCATACGACTATCCCACCGCCTCACTGATTAGGCAGTTGAGCAGAACAGACTGCCAAAGCGTATTAGTGCTACCACTACTTCTGATGCTCCTAGCGACAACAAGCGCAAATGGGATGGAAATTCAAGCAAGGGTTCAGCTTCTGTTTAGTCTTAGCAGCGAAGGACTAACGACTACAAGAACCCTAGTCAGCAATCCTCTGGTAATCAAGGTCAACGAGGGTATAGCGGAAATCAACCAAAGTGTAACCGTTGTAACTCGCACCACAGCGGGCCGTGTAACAAGGGTCACTGTCATAGATGCAACAAACCTGGTCACGCAACAAAGGATTGCAGGAGCCCATATCCTGCGAATCAGAATCGTCAGCAGTAGCAACAAGCTCCACAGAATCAGCCACAGCAGCAACATCAGGGTAATAATAAGGGGTGTTTTCAATGTGGGGCTGAAGGCCACTACAAAAGAAACTGCCCACAGCTGAATCAGAATCAAAACAATAACAACCAGGGGAATGGAAACATTGGGGGTAACAATGATGGCAATGGTGCCAGGGGACGTGTATTCGTGATTGGTAAGGGTGATGCAAGGAACGATTCCAACGTTGTGACGGGTAAGTTCTTACTGGATGATTTATTTGTTTCTGTATTATTCGATTCGGGTGCCGATACTAGTTATGTGTCCTTAAAAGTTAGTCAGATGCTTAAGCGTACCCCAATTCCTTTAAACACCAAGCATGTTGTAGAACTAGCCAACGGTAAAAGTCTTGAGGCCACACACATAGTTAAGGGTTGTAATCTTGTTGTTGCTAGTCAGACCTTCTCTATCGACCTTATCCCCATCGTTCTTGGTAGTTTCGACATCGTCGTTGGGATGGGTTGGTTATCCCAACATCGAGCAGAGATCCTGAAGGAGAAAATAGCCCGCATTCCTTGTTCTGGTGAGGAACTTCTAGTCATTGATGGTGACAAGAGTGGTACTCTCTTAGGCATCATCTCTTTCCTTAAGGCCCAGAAGTGTTTGCGAAAGGGCCACACTGGCATTCTAGCTCTCATTACAGACACCTCAACGAAAGAAAAGAAGATAGAAGATATTCCGATCGTGCGCGACTTTCCTGAGGTATTTCCTGAGGAATTACTTGGACTTCCGCCTCATCGTCAGGTCGAGTTTCAAATCGAGCTAGCTCCTGGAGCAGCGCCTATAGCTCGTGCACCTTATCGTTTAGCCCCATCTGAACTAGAAGAATTATCTGCACAGCTACAAGAGCTCTTGGACAAAGGTTTCATTCATCCTAGCTCTTCGCCCTGGGGAGCTCCAGTATTGTTTGTGCAGAAGAAAGACGGTACCTTCCAAATGTGTATAGACTATCGCGAATTCAACAAGTTAACCGTGAAGAATCATTATCCTCTTCCCCGTATCGATGACCTGTTCGACCAGTTTCAAGGGTCGAGCTTTTACTCTAAGATTGATCTGAGATCGGGCTATCATCATTTGAGAGTTCGAGACGAGGACATCTCCAAGACATCATTCAGGACTCGTTACGGACACTACGAGTTTTTGGTTATGCCTTTTGGGTTGACAAACGCAGCTGCGGTTTTCATGGATCTTATGAACCGAGTGTGCAAACCTTATTTAGATAAGTTCGTTATTGTGTTCATCAACGACATCCTGATCTATTCCAAGAGTCAGGAGGAACACGAGCGTCATCTGCGACTCATTTTGGAACTTCTTCGAGCAGAACAACTTTATGCTAAGTTTTCGAAATGCGACTTTTGGCTTTGTGAAGTCCATTTCCTAGGCCACGTGGTTAATAAGGATGGGATTCACGTTGATCCATCCAAGGTTGACTCAATCAAGAATTGGCCTGCACCTCGAACTCCAACTGAAATCCGTCAATTCTTAGTTTGGCGGGTTACTACAGAAGGTTTATCATGGATTTCTCGAAGATTGCGCAACCCGTTACTGTAACACCCCAACCCGGAAGGGCTGACGTGTCACAATAACAGTATCATAAACAAAAGTCATAATTCCATTTATTTATTTATTTGACAAGGATACAACCACATGACAATTTAACTTAAGGTTAATATACAAGCAGACACATTCAATTTTATTAACTAACATCTTCAGATTTATTTCTAAGCTTTATTCTTCTCTCTTTCCCCCGCCCAAGATAACCTGCTGACCTGTAAATACAAAATTTATACGGAATGAGCCAAATGCTCAGTACGGAATTATAGGCTCAAAGAACAAATAACGTTTTATGCAAAACTTATACAATACAAGAACATAATTTCATAATCATATCTTACGGATGTACCCATGAGCAAACTGAAAACGTGATAATACACAGGTAGCTACTCCCGCATACTTATCACACGAGATGGCCAGTTGGCATACCTGTTATCCATCTCATTAACTTAAATTCTAGGATCGATCCATACGCCTCCTAGTAGCTTTGTACCACACTTGTACCTAGGGACGCCGTGAACTAATCTCTCCGTCACAGATGGAGCACATGCTGTTGATGCCGCAACAACATGCTCGTGGGACACTCCACGAGAAGCGATACTCAGGGTAACAGAGTACACATGGTCTTATTCACATAACTTATAAAACTTATTTTCATAACAGAACGGAACTTATATTGGAACATGCGATAATGAGTACAACTAACATAATACTATCGCATGACATGAAAGCTTAAATCAATTGATTAGAATAGAATTCGAACGGACTGTCAAATGAATTGATACTCAAAGACGTGAGGAGTGTTTTAAAATATATTTAGTGGTTTATAACAATTTTGAATATGAAGCAATAAGGAGTGGGGTAGGATCCGTACCTTAATAACTCCAAAGTGAAGCTACCTTGTGCTAATATTTTAGATTTATACGGGCAGAGTTTAGACTACTGATTAGTCTATTAACCTAATTTAAATAACATGCATACAAACTAGGTTAGTAACTTAATACAGCCTTTACGATAACTCACGAGATCAAATTCTCACAATGAATGTCAAAATGCAATACTTTGTCCATCGAATGAACGATGATCCGTTGAATTAACAACGAATGACAAGGTATAATACTTTACCCATCGAATTAACGACAATCCGTCAAATTAATGACGAACGAACGATAAAGTATAATACTTTACCTATCGAATTAACGACAATCCGTCAAATTAATGACGAACGATAAAGTATAACCCTAATGTGGGCAGCACTTAAACATCCATTGGATATATTGATCAATCGGACAATGAATCGTAATAGCGATCGAGTTATTACCCTGTTCTGCAGCACCCCGCTATACTTAATTAGAGTTTCGTGTGTGTTAGGAGAGTAATCAGACAATAACTCGACGAAATTTTGGAGTTTCTTCGTCGTTGGAGCACCAGAAATCGAATGCCAAGGTCCTGTATTTATAGCTGATTTTTGGGAAGCCCTACGCATCGTAGCACAATAACCCCTACGATGCGTATGGGATTTTAAAACGCCTGCGCATCGTATGCCTAACACCGCTACGATGCGTAAGGGTTGAAAGTCGGTTATAGGGTAGCCACGTGTGGAACTAGCCTAGCTGAGTTGATAATTTCTTAAAATTCAGTTTTGACAACGAGATTTTAAAGATAATCATCAAGTAGGTAATACCCCCCCTGAGTTTTAGGGGCCCTAATCCTGATTCTGAAAATTCTGAAATTTCTAGGGTTTGTACAGAATTACTTGGGTGTCTTAATTAGGGTTTCCTATGGTTTAATTTAATAAAATAATTAGGTCTTTTAATATTATTTGTTTATTATGATTTTAAATTTTCGGTTATTACAACTATTACCCCCTTAAAAGAAATTTCGTCCTCGAAATTTTGCACATAAGAATATAACATATCGCATAAATAACGGAAACGAAACTTTTATAGCAGAGTTACTAATTTATATAACAAGAATCTCCTACTTAAATATACTTAATCATAACTAAGATATATAATCACATAAGGCAAAGCATGAATGACCATAACCAGAAACAAATGAACATAAATCAAAGAGCAAGATTTACCGTTACTCGACTAAAATTCTATTGCTAGAATAGATTGGGGTATAGAGAACGAATTGATTCTTCAGATTCCCATGTGGCTTCGCGTTCAGAGTGATTTTTCCAAAGGATTTTAACAAACGGAATTACTTTCCTACGCAAAACCCTTTCTTGTCGATCTAAGATGGCTTCTGGTTCCTCTTCGTAGGACAAATCCTCGTGAATTGTAAGTAACGGATAACTAATGACATGGAGTGGATGATAATTATATCCTCTTAACGAGGAGACATGAAAAACGTTATGAACGTGAGAGAGCCGAGGAGGTAGTGCTAGTCGATATGACACTTCTCCAACTCTTTCAAGGATTTCAAACGGACCGATGAAACGAGGACTAAGCTTCCCTTTAATTCCAAATCTACGAACGCCACGCCAAGGTGATACTTTTAAGAATACGTGGTCTCCAATTTTAAATTCTAGTGGTCGTCTATCTTGATCTGCATAGCTCTTTTGTCTGCTCTGAGCTTCTTTCAGTTTTTCTCGTGCCAGAGTGACTTTTTCATTTGTAATCTGAACTAGTTCTGGCCCTTCAATAATCTTTTCTCCAACTTCATCCCAGCAGATCGGTGCTCGACATTTTCGACCGTATAAAAGCTCAAAAGGTGCCATGCCAATACTTGCTTGCCAACTATTGTTGTAAGCGAACTCAACAAGGCATAGATATTCATCCCAGTTTCCAGACCATTCAAGTGCACATGCTCGGAGCATGTCTTCCAAGGTCTGAATCGTGCGTTCTGACTGCCCATCTGTTTGTGGATGGAAAGCCGTACTAAACTTTAGTCGTGTACCCCAAGCTGCCTGAAAACCTTTCCAAAATCGTGAGGTGAAACGTGGGTCTCTATCGGAAACAATGGAAGATGGTGTGCCATGGAGTCGAATAATTTCTTGAAGAAATATTTCGGATAACTTATTAACCGAAAATCCTTGCTGAATTGGTAGAAAATGTGCTGACTTCGACAATCTATCGACAACAACCCATACAACATCATTTTTCTTGAAAGTCTTAGGCAAACCGGTAACAAAATCCATTGTGATCTCATCCCACTTCCATATGGGAATATCCAATGGCTGCAACAGACCGCTTGCTCGTTTGTGTTCAATTTTCACTTGTTGGCAAGTGAGGCATTTACTTACATATCGAGCAACGTCTTCTTTCATGCCATTCCACCAGAAGTTCTGTATTAAATCTCGATACATCTTGGTAGATCCTGGGTGAATTGATAATGGTGAGCTGTGAGCTTCGGCTAACAATGACTCACGAAGGCTGGAGTCATCGGGTACACAAAGTCTTTTACCGCACCAAATCACCCCATGATGGTCTATACTAAATTCAGATTGCTTACCCACCTCAAGATTTTGCACAATTGCCCAAAGTTCTCCATCTTGCTTTTGTGCATCTTTGATCCGAGATATGAGGTTGGGTTCAATCTGCATTCTAGCTAGATATCCATCCGATTTACCAACCTGGAGCCAAATGTTCATCCTTTCGAGATCTTTCCTAATATGAGGCTGAATTTGTATGCAAGATATAGTCCCGGAATTCTTTCGGCTCAATGCGTCAGCTACAACATTGGCTTTACCTGGATGGTATTGAATATTGATATCGTAATCTTTTAAAAGTTCTAACCACCTTCTTTGCCTCATATTTAGCTCCTTCTGAGTAAATATGTACTTGAGGCTCTTGTGGTCGGTAAAGATGTCACAACTTTCACCATACAGATAGTGTCGCCAAATCTTAAGTGCAAAGACGACTGCTGCTAGTTCTAAATCATGTGTAGGGTAATTAACTTCATAAGGCTTCAACTGACGAGAGGCATACGCGATAACCTTCCCATGTTGCATTAGCACACAACCTAATCCTTTCTTTGAGGCATCACTATAGACTTGGTAACCTCCTGATCCAGAAGGGAGAGCGAGTATCGGAGAGGATACGAGTCGTTTCTTCAATTCTTTAAAACTTTTCTCTTGTTCCTCATTCCATGAGTACTTCACCCCTTTCCTTAGGAGTTTTGTGAGTGGTAAAGCGATTACCGAGAATCTTTCAACGAATCTTCGGTAATAGCCAGCAAGACCCAAGAAACTTCGTATTTCGGTAACAGAAGTAGGTCTTGGCCATTTTGTAATAGCTTCAACCTTTGTTGGGTCTACCATAATTCCCTCTGCTGATATGACATGACCTAGAAATGCCACTTGGCTAAGCCAAAAATCACATTTGGAAAATTTCGCGTACAACTTCTCATGCCGCAAGGTTCCAAGAACTGCATGTAGATGTGCTTCATGCTCTTCACGACTCTTGGAATACACCAGAATGTCATCGATAAAGACAATAACGAATTTGTCTAGGAATTTGTGAAACACGCGATTCATCAAATCCATGAAGACTGCAGGTGCATTAGTTAGCCCAAAGGGCATAACCAAAAATTCGTAATGACCATATCGGGTACGAAAGGCGGTCTTGGGAACATCATCATTCTTGATCTTTAGCTGATGATACCCGGACCTCAGGTCAATTTTTGAGAAGAACTGAGCCCCCTGAAGTTGATCAAAGAGATCATCAATGCGAGGCAGAGGGTACTGATTACGAATAGTAATCTTGTTCAGTTCTCGGTAGTCAATACATAAACGCATACTACCATCTTTCTTCTTCACAAATAAGACCGGAGCACCCCAAGGTGAAACACTGGGTCTTATGAATCCTAGATCTAACAATTCTTGCAATTGTTCCTTCAACTCCTTCAGTTCCATTGGAGCCATACGATATGGAGCTTTAGAAATAGGTTCGGCACCAGGGATCAAGTCGATGGTGAATTCTACCTGACGGTCGGGTGGTAATCCTGGTAGTTCATCCGGAAATACATCAGGATATTCACGAACAATGGAATGGCTATCGATACTCTTAACACTAGCAGAAGTATCCCTAATCGATGCGAGGAATCCAGCACAACCGCTTAATATGAATTTTCGAGCCTTAAGCGCAGAGATAATTTTAAGGGATTTATGAGCTTGAGATCCCTGATATATAATATCAGGATGATGAAGATCACCGAAAATAACACGGCGAGAATGACAATCTATAGTTACACGATGTCTAGACAACCAATCTATTCCTAGAATAACATCAAAGTCACACATATGTATCGGAAATAGATTGGCCTTACACATAATAGATTCAATACGGATCGGACAATCTTTATATACGGAAGTGATTACGGATGAATTTTCCATGGGAGTGGAAATGGTAAAAGTATGATTTAAGAGAGTTGGTCTTATCGGAAGATACTTTGTAAACGAATGGGATACTAAAGAATGAGTTGCTCCTGTATCGAACAACACATAGATACTACGTTTACCAAGCTGAAGGGTTCCAGATACAGTACCTGGAGCATTAGCAGCGTCAGTAGCAGAAAGTGCGAAAACTCTTCCTCCAACATTGGGTTGGTTATTCTTCCTAGTTTCTTTCTTAGGACATTCCTTGATCATGTGTCCAGTTTGGCCACACCTAAAGCAAGCTCCTGTACTTCGGTGACATACCCCCTGATGTCTCTTACCACAAACATTACATAAATGATATGTAATCTGATTTGGGTTTACATATTGATTCAGTGGTTGAGCTCTAATAGGTTCTGCATTCAACTGAATCTGGTTTTGAGCAGGCCTCTGGTTTTGTGGTCTAGGCTGCCATGGACGTGCCTGATTTCCGGAGTTTTGATTTCCTTGCACTTTGCGATCTTGATGTTGTGGTGTAGTGGATGATTGGCCGATTTCCTGCTTAAATTGTCCTTCCCTATTTCTCTTCTTATTATCCCCAGTTCGAGATAAGAATTCTTTCCTTTCGAATTCAAAAGTTTTGATTGCATCGGCAACTTCGGTGATATCCTTAAATTTCATGTACATGATCGATTTCCGAATTCGATCATTGACTGCCCATTTGCATTTTTCTGCCTGGACTTCTGCTGATCCTGCAACGTCTCCTATAATACTAGCCAACCTTGAAAATCGAGTAATGAACTCAGAGGCTGGTTCATCACTCCCCTGTCGAATCACTGCATACTCCCTGATATAAGCTTCTTTATCAGCGGTCGAAAAATACTTGTCGTAAAAGATATTACGAAAGTCGACCCATGAAAGATTAGCGTCAAAATCATCCCCTCCTTTGACTTGCTTATATCCTTCCCACCAAGTTTGCGCGTCATCTTCAAGTTTGTAGGTAGCCAATCTAACTTTGTATTGCTCCGGAACTCCAAGAACTCCGAAGATCTTTTCAACATGAGCTATCCAGTTCCTTGCTTCGACTGGATTATTAGCGTGACTAAAGGATTTCGGCTTTTGTTTTTGGAATTTACTAATCCATATGTCTATACTATAAGTAGTATTGTTTGTGGTATTTTCACGAGTTTCACCACCAGAGGTTGGATTAGTATTAGTGCCTTCTGGATGACGAGTTTGTTGAATAACGGCCTCAGCTGTTTGAGCAACCAGGTTTGGAAGCAACCCGGCAACAGCCTGGTTGATAGCATTAATTACGCTTGGATCGACTGGAGTCTCATTCGAAGAAGTGTTGTTACGTACAGGGTTAGTACGAGTATTCCTACGTAGCGGACGACGAGGAGGCATATCTATACGAATAAATACAGGAATTAAACCAAATAAGAGACCAAGTTGAATCCTATCATAGATATCTACCCATTCCTCACAGGTTTTAATTACTATCTTCAAGTTTTCTACAGGAAAGAGCCTTTGCTCTGATACCATAGCTGTAACACCCCAACCCGGAAGGGCTGACGTGTCACAATAACAGTATCATAAACAAAAGTCATAATTCCATTTATTTATTTATTTGACAAGGATACAACCACATGACAATTTAACTTAAGGTTAATATACAAGCAGACACATTCAATTTTATTAACTAACATCTTCAGATTTATTTCTAAGCTTTATTCTTCTCTCTTTCCCCCGCCCAAGATAACCTGCTGACCTGTAAATACAAAATTTATACGGAATGAGCCAAATGCTCAGTACGGAATTATAGGCTCAAAGAACAAATAACGTTTTATGCAAAACTTATACAATACAAGAACATAATTTCATAATCATATCTTACGGATGTACCCATGAGCAAACTGAAAACGTGATAATACACAGGTAGCTACTCCCGCATACTTATCACACGAGATGGCCAGTTGGCATACCTGTTATCCATCTCATTAACTTAAATTCTAGGATCGATCCATACGCCTCCTAGTAGCTTTGTACCACACTTGTACCTAGGGACGCCGTGAACTAATCTCTCCGTCACAGATGGAGCACATGCTGTTGATGCCGCAACAACATGCTCGTGGGACACTCCACGAGAAGCGATACTCAGGGTAACAGAGTACACATGGTCTTATTCACATAACTTATAAAACTTATTTTCATAACAGAACGGAACTTATATTGGAACATGCGATAATGAGTACAACTAACATAATACTATCGCATGACATGAAAGCTTAAATCAATTGATTAGAATAGAATTCGAACGGACTGTCAAATGAATTGATACTCAAAGACGTGAGGAGTGTTTTAAAATATATTTAGTGGTTTATAACAATTTTGAATATGAAGCAATAAGGAGTGGGGTAGGATCCGTACCTTAATAACTCCAAAGTGAAGCTACCTTGTGCTAATATTTTAGATTTATACGGGCAGAGTTTAGACTACTGATTAGTCTATTAACCTAATTTAAATAACATGCATACAAACTAGGTTAGTAACTTAATACAGCCTTTACGATAACTCACGAGATCAAATTCTCACAATGAATGTCAAAATGCAATACTTTGTCCATCGAATGAACGATGATCCGTTGAATTAACAACGAATGACAAGGTATAATACTTTACCCATCGAATTAACGACAATCCGTCAAATTAATGACGAACGAACGATAAAGTATAATACTTTACCTATCGAATTAACGACAATCCGTCAAATTAATGACGAACGATAAAGTATAACCCTAATGTGGGCAGCACTTAAACATCCATTGGATATATTGATCAATCGGACAATGAATCGTAATAGCGATCGAGTTATTACCCTGTTCTGCAGCACCCCGCTATACTTAATTAGAGTTTCGTGTGTGTTAGGAGAGTAATCAGACAATAACTCGACGAAATTTTGGAGTTTCTTCGTCGTTGGAGCACCAGAAATCGAATGCCAAGGTCCTGTATTTATAGCTGATTTTTGGGAAGCCCTACGCATCGTAGCACAATAACCCCTACGATGCGTATGGGATTTTAAAACGCCTGCGCATCGTATGCCTAACACCGCTACGATGCGTAAGGGTTGAAAGTCGGTTATAGGGTAGCCACGTGTGGAACTAGCCTAGCTGAGTTGATAATTTCTTAAAATTCAGTTTTGACAACGAGATTTTAAAGATAATCATCAAGTAGGTAATACCCCCCCTGAGTTTTAGGGGCCCTAATCCTGATTCTGAAAATTCTGAAATTTCTAGGGTTTGTACAGAATTACTTGGGTGTCTTAATTAGGGTTTCCTATGGTTTAATTTAATAAAATAATTAGGTCTTTTAATATTATTTGTTTATTATGATTTTAAATTTTCGGTTATTACAGTTACTATTCTTACTCAGAAGGGTGTCACCTACCGTTGGGGTGATGCTCAGGAATCTGCGTTTTAGCTGCTGAAGTCGAAGCTTTGTAGCACACCTATTCTCTCGTTGCCTGAGGGCACAGACGATTTTGTGGTTTATTGTGACGCGCCAATCCAAGGACTTGGTTGTGTGTTGATGCAACATGAGAAAGTCATTGCTTACGCATCATGCCAACTAAAAGTTCACGAAAAAGAACTACACTACTCACGACTTGGAGTTGGGAGCAGTGGTGTTTGCTCTTAAGATATGAAGACATTACTTGTACGGTACCAAGTGCACCATTTACACGGATCACAAGAGTCTACAGCATATCTTCGATCAGAAGGAGTTGAATATGTGACAACGTCGATGGGTCGAACTCCTTAACGACTACGAATGTGCAATCAAGTACCATCCAGGTAAGGCCAATGTTGTGGCTGACGCCCTCAGTCGAAAGGAAACCAAACCTAAGCGTGTACGCGCATTACAACTTACCATTCACTCTAGTCTTCCTGCCCAAATTCGTTATGCTCAGGTCGAAGCATTGAAAGAAGAGAACATCAAGGCTGAGTCCCTGCGAGGATTGGAGAAATGATTAGAACTAAAGGAAGACGGTGCCTATTACTTGGCAGGGCACATCTGGGTTCCATTCTATGGTAATTTACGTGAGCTTGTGATGGATGAAGCGCACAAGTCTCGTTACTCAGTACATCCTGGTTCTAATAAGATGTACCACGATCTCAAAGCTACGTACTGGTTGCCCCACATGAAAGCTAACATAGCAACCTATGTCAGTAAATGTTTGACCTATGCTAGAGTCAAGGTTGAATATCAGAAGCCATCAAGCCTACTTCAACAACCAGAGATCCCGACATAGAAATGGGAGTAAATTTCCATGGACTTTGTTACTGGCTTACCTAGATCTCAACGAGGAAACGACACCCTTCTCAATGAGCAAATTTCCATGGACTTTGTTACTGGTAAATTCTAACTCAGAAGGGTATCGTTTCCTCGTTGAGATCTAGGCAAGCCAGTGACAAAATCCATGGAAATTTGCTCCCATTTCCATGTTGGGATCTCAGGTTGTTGGAGTAGTCCTGATGGCTTCTGGCATTCAATCTTAACTATGGCACATGTCAAGCATTTACTAACATAGGTCGCTATTTAGCCTTCATACTAGGCCACCAGTACGTTGTTTTGAGATCGTGGTACATCTTATCAGAGCCAGGATGTACCGAGTAACGAGACTTGTGTGCCTCATCTATCACAAGCACACGTAGATTACCATAAAATGGGACCCAGATACGCCCCGCTAAGTAGTAAGCACCGTCTTCCTTTAGTTCCAACCGTTTCTCCAATCCCCATAGGGACTCAGCTTTAAGGTTTTCTTCCTTCAATGCTTCGATCTGTACCTCACGAATCTGGGTAGGAAGACTGGAGTGAATTGTAAGCTGTAACGCACGCACTGTCACATCCCGACCACGTAGAACATCAAATCGTGGCGGAAACATCGGGGGGTGTTGTAACAGAATTATTGTTTCACAACCATGGCATATAAAGTTATATTTTATTTATCAAACAAGAGGGTTACATTGTCTTTAAACATGAAACAAAGAGTACATAACATAATTAAACTAAGTCTATCTTCGTTTTATGTCTCTAAGGCATAGGTCCGCCCTAGTGTCACAATCATCATCCTAAGCGACAGCTCCTGAAAACACATATGAAAATAGGTACGTCAGCATAAAAATGCCTGTGAGATACATAGGTTTTGTGAAAATAGGATTCATGACTTGGGTTTTAAAAGAAAGGCTTAATAAAAATTAGTCATGAATCTTGTTAAGTGTTTTCTTTTATAAATCATATGAAAACTCGATAAGAAATCAGATTATTTAAAAGAAAGGTGTATGGTTAATGAAATAACAAAGTAAAATGAGTTGTATAAAATAAACTGTTTTGTAAAACAATGTCTTGTGAAAAATAAGTTGTTTATGTAAAATGTAATATGTTAAACTTTGAAATGATTTAAGTAACGCTACGCCATGTAATATCATACAAACACTTATATATAGGAAGTACCAGCGGCGTATCCACCATGCTTGTATTATATTACACATGCCTCGTTACTCAAATCATTTACCCAAACCAACCACCAATGTAAATCGTTCATGTATAAATCAATTGTCGAGTGTTATTGTGTAAACCATATCTAAATGTCCACGTCTAATGTAAATCACCAAATGTGTATATCAATGTCGAAATGTTTATGTTTAATATAAATCATGAAATGTGTATCCAAAAATATCACGTATGGCAAGTGAAATATATCAACTAAACCATAGGTAAAATGCACAAAAACAGGGTATTGAATTAAACATAGTTTAAATCAAATTTATGTTTTGTGGAACAAATGCATGCTATACTGATACAAATATCTATGCGGTATTGTTATAATGCATACATCCAAGCCTTGTGACTGTGGTGATAGACCTTTAAACAAATTAAAGGTTTATCTGTGTTATGTTTATCGAATTCGGTCATTCCTTCCATCCAAACATACCTAGGATGTCAGGAACGGGAGTTGTCAATTCCTATGGTACCACTACCTACTAACGAATGGCGTAGCTAATGTTAATGAATGTATTTTTGTCCCATTTAAACAAACCACATGTCATACCAAAAATGTAAGCATGTGAAAACAATGCACTAAGTATGTAATCAAATGAACATACATAGCGTGAAATGTAATGTAAAATAATGTACTAAGTATGCACACAATGGACATACATAGCATGAAATGTAATGTAAAACGATGTACTAAGTATGCACACAATGGACATACATAGCATAAAATGTAATGTAAAATGATGTACTAAGTATGCACACAATGGACATACATAGCATAAAATGTAATGAAATCATGTACTATAATGTACTAATGAACATAACAAGCATATGATATGAAGCATGAAAGGCACGAAAGTAACAAGTAGGCATATGTGTTTCACCCCAAAATGTTTCGAAAACAGTAAAAGAGGAGTCTATGTACTCACTTGAGATTGCTTAGTAGTCCTTGAGTAACACCCAAACAATGCTAGAGATCACGGATATCAAACGACACCTAATATAGGTAACTATGTTAATATACCGGACCTAAATCGGAGGATTGGATAGAATGAGGGTTCGTAAACCAAATGAGTAGGGGAACTCATGCAATATGGTTTAACAAGGCCTACATACTACAAAGAAACCTAACCTAAGTGCTTACGACCCATTATGACCCGTTTAGGTAGCTTATGCTACTTTAACGCGTCGTTCGCGTAAAACACGTTCGGAATGCCTAACTAGTCCTATGATAAGTAAAATATGCCTTAACATGTCTAATATTGTTACCAAATCAGTTTAGATACCAAAAGTTATGTTACATAAGCTTAAAATGAATTTTGGCGTTTAAAGGGCATTTTGGTAATTTACCTAAGGCATATATACTACCTATCATACAACTACTCAAACGATGTGACCATAAGGTATAACCTCGGAAGGTTATTCCCTATACAACTATGGTCACCTAATGTGTTTGGTCAGATCCTAATGATTGACCAAATGGGTCGGGTTCGAAAGTATAAGCGATTGATTAGATCGCTTACCCTTACGACCCTAGACAAGCACAAAACTAAAAGTGACGAGCTAAGCATGTTGAAACATGCTTAACTAAGTTAGAAAATAAGTTTGGTATCAAAACAAACGGTTTTGATACCTATAAGTAGTTTGGTTACAAAATACGCAATAACACGCATTTTGGCCGAAACTACGACTCGTCACTGAGCCTAGATAACGTGGTAATCAGTAGGTATAGTCACTAGGGACTATAACCATCGTGATTACGCTCACGTTATGAAGTTCAAACGAACTTCGCATTGACCATAAACTGGTCAACGCAGAAAGTCAAACAAAGTTTGACTTTTAATGCTAAAACGGATGAAAAGAATGAAAGAACACTTACAAAGGGTCCCCGCAAGATTGAACTTCCATGTATTCTCAGGTATGAAGTGATAAAACACCCCAACTTAGAGAATTCTCAGATTTCAAGTGGGTTTTGTAAGTGAATCAAAGGGGTATTTATAGGATTCTTGGAACCGTTAGGATCGTTTATCGAATAACGTGCTTTGATCTTGTCCCTACACTTGTTGCAACCTTGTGGTAACTCAAAATGGCCCCTCATGAGCAGGAAAGGGCAAGTGTGGGTGAGTTTTGAGTGGTTAACAGCTGTAAACAGCTGTTAAAACTGATTAATCTGATCTGGGAGGCTGACACGGGCCGTGTAAGGAGACACCAAGAGCTTACACGGGCTGCCTGGCCCTTCTGGTCAGAAACAAACTTTTAAAAATGACAGTTTTGGTCCCTGTTGATGTTTAAGGCCATTTCCGACACGTTTAAGGCCCGTTAAGCCATCTTTAAGGCCCTAAAATGATTCCTAAACATTGTGGACATGAAAACATGGTAAAAAATATGCCGGATGTTGGTTCGTTTGGTCGTACGATCGCGATGTTCGCTTAATTACGACGGAATGCGCATAAGCGCGAAAAACGATCCAAATTGCGCGACGAATGGATTTTTCTCATGCCAAACACTAAAATAAAATATTTTAGTGCTTACATAAATTTTTGGATGTCCGGATGTATCCAGAACGTAAGTTATGCGCGAACGTGCAAACTTATGCACTTTTTGACGCTTTTAGTCCCTGAATGACCCAAAAGTTTATTTTAGTACACCGAACCCTTCAAAGCCTATTTCTAAGCTATGTAAAGGATATTTATGGTATTTTTAACTTATGGTCATGTTCCGGAATGTCTGTTCTAGTATGAATCGTCATACTTTCGCAGTTTGTCGAATTTAGTCCATGTAGGCGAATTAACTTGTTTTTGCCATACCAAAGCCTTCAAAACTTATTTCTAAGTTATGTAAAGGTTATTTAAGGTATGTTAAGTATATGTTGATGTTTCAGAGTATTTTTCGCGTTAAACTGAGTACCTTTATGCACCAGTTGGCGTATAACTCTCAAGAAAGCGATGTAGAGTTTGAAATTGAATAAAAGTCAAAACATGAAAAATGTCAAACATAACCAAACAAACATTGGGATCAAATAACATTGTTTTATTGATAACTGAACTGTTCACAATGATTATAAGCACAGATGTTACATGCACCCTCTTAGGTTTGGTTTCCTTACGACTGAGGGCATCGGCCACAACGTTGGCCTTGTGTAACAACCCTCAATAAAACCGACACCCTCATAATATTTCCGACACCTCAGTATATTTTAAAAATGTCCCATTATGTCTTTAAAAACACCCCGTATGTGAAAGCCGAGCCCGAAACACATTAAATAGTATTTAAAATAAATAAAATTGAAATTTTGAGTTGAGGCGGGCCGCGTAAACCCACCCCAACACTCACGCGGGCGGTATCAAGGCTGAAACTTGATTCCGGTGGAATTTTAAGTTAAGGCTGGCCGTGTAAGCTCACCTTAACACTTACGCGGGCTGCGTGAGATCAACAACGCAGAGACACCAGAGGCCGACACGTGTCGACATCGTGGCGAGTCTAGGCGATGACCCGGATCACCTAAACCCTACCCGGGCTACGACGCGGGCCGCGTAAGCCCTGCTTATCTTTTACGCGGGCCGCGTGAGAGTCCAGTTCAGCAACTATATAAAGAACGCATCGGACTTCAATTCAGTTCGTTCAATTTTCATTTCTCAATCACAATTTCTGAATATTAGGCATAGAAAGCTGGTATTATACCCCCTAATTAGCGAGGTTCTGCTCCGTTGTAGGTACTATAACCCCAGTTTCATAATAGATACGCTGACCGATTGATTTAGGGTTCCGTAACAACTGTCGTGGTTCTGCCCGACGTAGTTGTTGGAATGCCGTCTCGGGGAGGGTATCATTAATATTTTCAAAGGGTTATGATACTAACTTATGTACATTTGTATAAATTATAGATTATTCCCAGGAAACCCTTACGCGAAGTCTAAGATAGCAATGTGAGTTTATCCAATTTTTGTTAAACTTTTTGTAATATTTTACAAAACCTTAATGCTTTACAATGTGATTAAGCGGTGATTGAGTCTTTGTAGTTCTTCAATTACTGCCGGTATGTTGGGGTTTTGTATACAAAATTTACTACACTGTGAGTAGTAAGTCGGGATGACAGTACGTTACCATTGGACAACGAGTTAGCCAATATGTAATATGACCCACAAGTCAGGATTAACAGTACTGAATGAGTAATTGTGTAGAAATAAACAATGTGATCTCTCTCAATACTGTTTTAATTGATAAAATATTTTTTGATTAAACTGGGATTCACTCACCAGTATTTCCCACTGACAAATGTTTTTAAAACGCGTTTCAGGTAACATAATGTGACAGCCAATTAGTAAAAAACCAGCTGGAGAGCACTGAAGGCTTGGGAAAAATGTGGCTATAAAAGTTACCTAAAAGTCGATGTTTTAAATTCAATAAAATAGGGTTTATCCCTATAAATGTATTGTAATAAGAAACTTGGGTTTTACCCATGTGCTTATTAATATCAAATATGGTGGTTTTACTCTGATAAATATTTCCTAACTACGGTCCTGATGTAATTTCCGCAGCCAAATTAACCAACTGATACCACCGAAACTCTGAGTTCACATCCGCCCGTTCCCGTGACAGATAAGGGATCGGGGATTGCGACAGAAGGTGGTATCAGAGCTTAGCCACTGGTCTAAGCCAAAGAAGTGTTCTGCTGACACTTAAATTCTAAATTTTGTGTTAGGAAATAAACTATGGAATTATGAGCATAACTGTATTTATTTGTTATGTGTTATTTGACTATTTGTTAGTTTACAGTATGAGTGATCAAGGACCCTCAGACATGTGTCGTCAGTTGTCTGATTCACCTAGGAGTGAAGGTACCTCTTCACAGCCTGCCCTTTCTAGGTATTCTGCTTATCAGGAAGAAGGAATGTTTGCCTTTAAAACTCAGTTAGAAGAGCCATTCCCTCATAAGAAACGAGGATGGTTCAGTAAGGAAGCCTTTGCGCGTAGGAAAAGAATGCGAAAGTTGCAACAGCAAAGAGTTCTAGCAGCCGCTAAGCGAAAGACAGATGCCCATACACAGGATATGCTTAATAGAAGCCTAGCCAATTTCCATATCCTAGCTACAACTGCTGCTGACCCAAGTTTGGAACAACTAGTAGCCCCACAACCACTAATCCCAGACCAACCCATGGAGATAGAAAACCCTGAAAACCAAGTGGAGATGCATGACTTCAACCTAGGGGTGCTAAACGGGTCGTGTTCGTGGGTTGGCGGGGTTCAACCCGACCCAAACCCGAAAATTTTAGACGAAGCTGAACCCGACCCGAACCTGAAAATTGTGTCATACATATGAACCCGAACCCGACCCGAATATTCTCAGGTTGACCCGAACCCGACCCATTCAACCCGTAATTTTTTATTTTTTTCAGCAAATTAATATATTAAAATTAACATCTACTAAAAAAAACACAAATTTATATAATAAAATTACATTAAAATCATAAAATATTATGTCAATTTCCCTTTTTAAGTTATATTTATGACATAAAATTACACACCTAATCAAATTATGACATAAAACATATTGTAAAAATATAATTTTAATATAAATGGGTTAAACGGGTCAACCCGCCAACCCGACCGGGTTGACCCAAACCTGACCCGTTTAGCTAAACGGGTTCGCGGGTTCAACCTGAAACTGACCCGAACCCGTTTAGACTAAACCTAAACCCGCGAATTTCGTGTTAGGTTCGTGTCGTGTTTTCGGGTCGTGTCAGAATTTCACACCCCTACTTCAACCCAGAGGAAATCCCTAGGGTACAAGCACTAAACCCCCTAGACCCAAATTACGACCCCTGGTGGGACGATAATAGGGACTTTGTGCAATGTTACCAGATACATGAAGACACACCCATACAGAACATAGGAGCCTATCCAGGTATGGACCCTTTAGATCCCTATTACCATGATAACTACATTAGGGAGATCTTAGAAGTTCCTTTCCGATTTCAGGCACTTTCACCCCCATATCAGGAACCCGCACCCCAGATTCCGAACCCAGTCCTAGAACCTGCACCCCCAATGAGTGCAAAAAACATACAAGAACTTAGGACATTTGTTGAGGAAATTCTAGAAAGCAGTGAGAGAATGCGACAGCTGGGAGAGCATCTCGTATGGAAATACGATGAGCGCAATATGGATTTTTGGATAAATCCATATCCATAGATGTGATGGAGGAGACAGTAATAATAATATAATATAATAAAATAACAATAAAAATAAAATAAAATATGTGTGTATGGACGCCTATTACTATTAGTGTGATTCTATTTCTGTTGGTATTGTAATTTTTATTTTAGTACTAGTGTGTAATAGATGCATAATAGTATATGGAAATAGAGTAAAAGTCGCAATGATCGACATTTTTGGCTAGATTTTGTGTCATGTGATTAACTATATTAAATATTATCTTGTGATATTAATATGAGGTAAATGTTAAAAATTCAGATGGCCGATAAAGGAAATCAAGGAAATCTGAATAATGATAACCAGAGTAACATTAACGTGGTTAATGAGAATCCAAGCATCAATAACAATGGAAACCAAATGGATAATAGTGTTGTTCAACATATAGTGGCACAAGGAATCATAGATGCAATGCCATTTATGTGACACCTGTGTTACTTCAACCATCAAACAAATGCTAAACCAATGAAATATTGTATTTCATACTTGGGATTTGTAAAAATATGTGTATCGATTTCACATATCAACTCTTGTTCGATTTCAAGCTCTAAATCGCTTTCTGGAAGGTTATACACGCACTGATGCGTAAATATAACCAGTTTAATGCAACGAACACTCCGGAATAGTGAAATAGGCTTAACATACCTTAAATAACCTTTACATAACTTAGATATAAGTTTTGGAAGGTTTGGTGTGGTGAAATCAAAGTTAATTCGCTTACAGGGACTAAAGTTGACAAACTGCGAAAGTATGCCAATTTGAACTGTAACAGGCATTCCGGAACATGACCATAAGTTAAACATACCATAAATATCCTTTACATATCTTAGAAATAGGCTTTGAGGGGTTCGGTGTGCTAAAATAAACTTTTGTGTCATTCAGGGACTAAAAGTGTCAAAAAGTGCACAAGTTTGCATTTTCGCGCATAACTTACGTTCTGAATACATCCGGACATCCAAAAATTTATGTAAGCACTAAAATATTTTATTTTAGTGTTCGGCATAAGAAAAATCCATTCGTCACGCCATTTGGATCGTTTTTCGCGCTTGTGCGCATTCCGTCGTAATTAAGCGAACATCGCGTTCGTACGACCAAACGAACCATCATCCGGCATATTTTTGGGCATGTTTCATGTCCACAATGTTTAGGCATCATTTTAGGGCCTTAAAGTTGGCTTTACGGGCCTTAGAAGTGTCGGAAATGGCCTTAAACACGTGCAGGGACCTAAACTGTCATTTTTGAAAGTTGTTGCTGATCTGTGACCCTCAGGCGGCCCGCCTGAGTTTCTACATATCCTGAAGCGGGCCGCATGGCCCCTTCTGACCAGATTAAATGTATCAAACAGCAGGTTGCAGCTGTTTAATCCCCCACCACACATTCCCAATTGTCTAGTCAGCTGATAAGGATCAATTTCTAGCTACCATAAGGTCCCGACACTTGTACGGATGCAATTAAGGCACGATATTCGACAAACGATCCTAACGGTTACCCGAAAACTATATATACCCCATGCCCCCCATTGCTCAAATCACTAGAATTTTGATTTGAGAAACTCTAAGTTGAAACTATTGTTTCAAACCTGAGATTTTTGAATCGAAATTAGCATTCGGGGACCCTTCGTAAGTATTCTTTCGTTCTTTTATTGCTTTTCGAGTCTTTCGAGTCTGAAAGTCAAACTTTGTTTGACTTTCTGCATTGACCAGTTTATGGTCAATGCGAAGTTCGTTTGAACTTCGCAACGTGAGTGTAATCACGTTGGTTATAGTCCCTTGGGACTATGCCCACTGATTACCACGTTGTCTAGGTTCGTAGGGTGGCGATCTGATAAATCGCCTATACCTTCGAACCCGACCCTTTTTGGTCGATCATTAGGATCCGACCAAATACATTAGGTGACCATAGTAGGTAGGGAATAACCTTCCGAGGTTATACCTTATGGTCACGACGTTTAAGTAGTTGTATGATAGGTAGTTTATATGCCTTAGGTAAATTACCAGAATACCCTTTTCATGTATAATTGGTAATTAATCATATGTAACCTAAACCTTTGTCACATAACTGATTATGTAACATGTTTAGGCATATAACACTTGTCATAGGGCTAGTTAGGCGGTCCGAACGCGTTTCACGCGAACGACGCGTTAAAGTAGCATAAGCTACCTAAACGGGTCGTAATGGGTCGAAAGCACTTAGATTAAGGTTTCATTTAGTATGTAGGCTTTGTTAAACCATATGACACGAGTCTCTATACTCGTTTGGTTTACGAACCCTCATTCTATCAGATCTTCCGATTTAGGTCCGGTTTATTAACATAGTTACCTAAATTAGGTGCCGTTTGATATCCGCGATCTCTAGCATTGTTTGGTTGTTATTCAAGGACTACTGAGCAATCTCAAGTGAGTACATAGACCCCTTTTTTACTGTTTTCCAAACTGTTTTGGGGTGGAACACATGTGCCTACTTGTTACTTTCATGCTTTCCTGTTTTCACATCTTATACCTGCTATGTTCGTTAGTACATTATAGTACATGATTTTATTACATCTTATGCTAGGTATGCCCATTGTGTGCATTACTTAGTACATCGTTTTACATTACATTACATGCTACGTATGTCTATTGTTGTATACGTAGTACAGGTCACATGCTACGTATGTCTATTGTTGTATACGTAGTACAGGTCACATGCTACGTATGTCTATTGTTGTATACGTAGTACAGGTCATATGCTACGTATGTCTATTGTTGTATACGTAGTACAGGTCACATGCTACGTATGTCTATTGTTGCATACTTAGTACAGGTCACATGCTACGTATGTCTATTGTCGCATGCTTAGTACATTTGTTATTCATCACATGCTTACATTTTGGATACATATTACATGATTTACATTAGACATGAACATTTTACTTTGATAGTTTGGTTTGAGTAAGTGATTAAGTAATGAGGCGTGTGTAATATGATACAAGCATGGTCGATACGCCGCTGGTACTTCCTACATATAAGTGTTTGTATGGTATTACATATCGTAGCGTTATTTGAATCATTTCAGTTTGAGACATAGAACATTTTATACAAATAACATACTTTTCACAAAACATTGAGTTATAAACAACTTATCTTATACAAACACATTTTAGATGGTTATTCATTTAACCATACATTATTCACTTATTTATACATATCATCTGAACTTATTGTTTTTCAAGCAATTTACAAAACAAAGCAAATTACAAGGTTCATGACTAAACATTTTCTCAAACATAAGTCATGAATCCTATTTTCACAAAACCTATGTATCTCACAGGCATTTTTATGCTGACGTACCTATTTTCACATGTGTTTTTCAGGAGCTGTTGCATAAGATGATCAAGATACACATAGGCAGACTTGGGCTTTAGTGACAATAAAAGATGCAAGACTAGTTAATTATGTTGTATTTCTTTGTTTGTTAAGACATTGTAACACTTTTAATCAATAAAACGAAACTTCAATTGCCATGGATTTGAAACAATTAATTCTGTTACAACACTCCCCGACATTTTCGCCACGTTTTGTATGTTCTACGTGGTCGGGGTGTGACAGAAAAGATGGTATCAGAGCCAATGGTTATAGGGAATTAGGTTATTAGTAATGCTTTGACCTAGTCTATAACCTTCTTAGGACCCTAATTCGAGTTTACTTGCGTTTAGTCATAAAACAATACCGTCACCTATCCTTAGGCGACGACCACAACAAGAACATAAATTTCAAAACCGCTTTGAAAACTAATCATCTGTTCTAGGATGATTGATTACATGGTTTTGAACCCTCTATTGTAAGGTTTTGAACCCCTTTAAGTTTTCAAAATCTCGTCAAGGTTTTGGGTTTTAAATAATGTGAACACGTGCAAACTGGAAGGGTGAATGCCTGTATTCTGGGTTTTCTGTCTAGGCAAGCACTTCGTATACATCTCATCAGACGCGAGACCAGTTGTGCTTACCTGGGAATTCTTGGGATGAGTGTTCACATATAGGCGAGCATGTCTTCGCGATACATTATTTTTGACCTATTTACTTTGATTAATCACCGAGGTCGTTTGTTGCTTTGTAGTAACAAACAAATGACCACTATCCTTGCTTTCATCAGATTTGTTTCATCTCATTCTTTTCGTCTAATTATCTCACTCGTTTCCTTTCATGTTTCCTCTTTTAGAATGCCTCCTCGACGCGAAAGCCAGATAGCGACTGCCGAACTGGCAGAAATCATCGCACAACAAATGGCTGCTGCCTTCCCAAATCTTTATGCTCAAATGATGCAAGCCATCAACAACAACAATGCTCCATGCAACTTCAAGAGTTTCAACTCGGCTAAACCACTCAAGTTTAGTGTTTCTGAGGGAGCAACTGGGCTTCTTCAATGGTTCGAGAGCATTGAGAATACGTTCCGTCACGTTCAGTGTCCTGAAAATCGCAAGGTCGAGTTTTCTTCAAGCGTGTTTCAGAAGAGGGCTCTTACGTGGTGGAATGGGATTATGAGAGACCGGGGTGCTGAAATTGCACTAGCACAGACTTGGGCCGAGCTTAGAGCTCTTATGATGAGGGAATTCTGTCCTCGTCATGAACTGCGAGCGTTGGAGAAAGAATTTGATGATTTGAAGCAAGACAGTGGGGAACATCGAGCCTATACTGACCGCTATGAGGAATTGAGCTTGTTATGCCCTACTATGGTTACGCCTCTGGATAAGGCGATTGAGAAATATATTGATGGTCTTCCTGACCTAGTTCAGGATATTGTTACTGGCAGTAACCCTACTACTGTCAGACAAGCCATTGAACTGTCTGCTACCCTAACAGAATCCCACATCAGGAAGAATAAACTTTTTCGGAAAGGCGACAAGAAACCAGAAACTAATGTTCAGGAGGAAACCAAGGAAAGCAAAAACCGAACCTTCTAAGAAACGTAAGGCTTCGCAGAATTTTGCGATTGCTGCTCAACCCAACCAAAACATCCGCCACCAACCAGCTCAGCCTCCTGCAAGGAAACCTTATGCCGGTACTGCACCGATATGCGACAAATGTAATGCACACCACTTAGCTCACCTACAGTGTCGTTTGTGTGCATCATGTGGGTGACTCGGTTACCTGGCAAATGCTTGTCGTTTTACCCCGAACCAAGCTGGTCCAAACCAACCTCAAGTAAATCCTGCTCAAGCTCGTCTTCCACGAGGTCCTTGCTTCAACTGTGGCGAGATGAGCCATTTCCGAAGAAATTGCCCAAAGATTGCTAATGCAAATCCAGCGCAGGGATGAGCATCGGACCAACTAGAAGACAATGTTGTTTGGAAATAATCAACCCTTATGTATTATTTTCTTTTGTTGTCAAGGTCCATGAAACAGTTGTTGTTGTTTATAAATAAATCTTTTTATTTTTCATTGTAATGTACAAATATGATGGCATGTATAAACAACGTATTCCCTACAATATCGACAATCAAGGAACCGTATCCCTTGAAGAACAGACTACCCCGTAATTTCTTTCATTTTATTACCTCTTGCGTTTTCCACGGAAATCCAAAGTACCCGTTTCTTCCAAGGAAACAAAGTACAAGACGCAAGTTACAACTCTGTACGAATACCCAAAGTACCACTATAAATTCTTAATAGGGTACCTAAGGGTATTTCCGTATATTCAAAAATTTTTGTACCTTAATTCGAATATTGCGTTTTCTTGAAAGCGAAATCGAATTTTTGGAAGATCTTTCTATCTTCATAGTTAGATTCTTGTTAATGTTTAAAGTGCCGAATGAAATCCATGAAATGGATTCCTAGTGTGCTTTAAATGCATGTACATAATTAACAAAACAAAACTTACAAAGTAAAGATCTAGATAAACAATTTTGTGGTTATGTGACTATGTGTTTATGCATCTTGTCTTTCCTTTTAAGCATTTTGTGTTTTTGTATACTCTGGATATTCGCTATCCAAATCCTCATAGAATCTTTCTTATCTTCATATGAAGGATTCGTAGTAGGATATTCAAAAAGGTACTATCTTAAATCCTTAATGGACTTCTACGTTGTAGTTAAGTCCCTTGGATTATAAAGTACTATTCCAAAGTTTAAGGACAACATGTGTTGATTTAGTTAAAGAGATCCTACGTCGATCTAAGTTAAATAGATTGGTCCGACAATCTAGTTAAATACATCCTACGTCGATGTAGTTAAATATTCCCCGTAGGTAGTTTAGTTAAAGAGATCCTACGTCGATCTAAGTTAAATAGATTGGTCCGACAATCTAGTTAAATACATCCTACGTCGATGTAGTTAAATATTCCCCGTGGGTAGTTTAGTTAAAGAGATCCTACGTCGATCTAAGTTAAATAGATTGGTTCGACAATCTAGTTAAATATATCATGTGTTTATGTAGTTAAATAGGCCGTCGGGTGGTCTAAATAAAGAGATTGGTGATCTAGTTAAAGAGACTCTATTGCAGTCAAGTTAAATCACCACAGGATTATTCGTTTGATTTTTCCCCATCGCATTATGAAATGAACTGTGCGGACTGTGCAAGGAACTACGTAATTATGGAGGCCTACATAATTATGGAATTCAGTGCATAGAAACCACAAGAAGTTTTGTCATGTGTTAAGACCTACAGTGACAAGAGTAATGATACAGGAGAAGTCTTTGACCTCGACCAATATCATTTATCCTCACACTCCCCAATTCTGATCTCAATCATACACGCAGTTTCCTATGATGAGTCTTCATAAGAAACGTTCTTCTGTCCGTAGTTCAAAACTCCATGTTTTGTTACTACAATGACTTCACTTTGAGGGTTGACATTTTCGCTAAGAATCCTAACATGGCCCAGAGTTCTACTTAGGGTTCAAGGGGTTCATTCAAAGCGAAAACATCACTGTCGTCCCCACAAGTTTCTCCTAAAATTAAATTTCGGGACGAAATTTCCTAAAGTAGGGGAGAATGTGACACCTGTGTCACTTCAACCATCAAACAAATGCCAAACCAATGAAATATTGTATTTCATACTTGGGATTTGTAAAAATATGTGTATCGATTTCACATATCAACTCTTGTTCGATTTCAAGCTCTAAATCGCTTTCTGGAAGGTTATACACGCACTGATGCGTAAATATAACCAGTTTAATGCAACGAACACTCCGGAATAGTGAAATAGGCTTAACACACCTTAAATAACCTTTACATAACTTATATATAAGTTTTGGAAGGTTTGGTGTGGTGAAATCAAAGTTAATTCGCTTACAGGGACTAAAGTTGACAAACTACGAAAGTATGCCAAT
The DNA here is from genome assembly GCA_030545235.1 of Helianthus tuberosus. Taxonomy (NCBI): domain Eukaryota; kingdom Viridiplantae; phylum Streptophyta; class Magnoliopsida; order Asterales; family Asteraceae; genus Helianthus; species Helianthus tuberosus. The sequence goes on from JARYGA010060172.1 coordinate 14,708,084, forward strand.
TTGAACTGTAACAGGCATTCCGGAACATGACCATAAGTTAAACATACCATAAATATCCTTTACATAGCTTAGAAATAGGCTTTGAGGGGTTCGGTGTGCTAAAATAAACTTTTGTGTCATTCAGGGACTAAAAGTGTCAAAAAGTGCACAAGTTTGCATTTTCGCGCATAACTTACCTTCTGAATACATCCGGACATCCAAAAATTTATGTAAGCACTAAAATATTTTATTTTAGTGTTCGACATAAGAAAAATCCATTCGTCACGTCATTTGGATCGTTTTTCGCGCTTGTGCGCATTCCGTCGTAATTAAGCGAACATCGTTTTCGTACGACCAAACGAACCATCATCCGGCATATTTTTGGGCATGTTTCATGTCCACAATGTTTAGGCATCATTTTAGGGCCTTAAATTTGGCTTTACGGGCCTTAGAAGTGTCGGAAATGGCCTTAAACACGTGCAGGGACCTAAACTGTCATTTTTGAAAGTTGTTGCTGATCTGTGACCCTCAGGCGGCCCGCCTGAGTTTCTACATATCCTGAAGCGGGCCGCATGGCCCCTTCTGACCAGATTAAATGTATCAAACAGCAGGTTGCAGCTGTTTAATCCCCCACCACACATTCCCAATTGTCTAGTCAGCCGATAAGGATCAATTTCTAGCTACCATAAAGTCCCGACACTTGTACGGATGCAATTAAGGCACGATATTCGACAAACGATCCTAACGGTTACCCGAAAACTATATATACCCCATGCCCCCCATTGCTCAAGTCACTAGAATTTTGATTTGAGAAACTCTAAGTTGAAACTATTGTTTCATACCTGAGATTTTTGAATCGAAATTAGCATTCGGGGACCCTTCGTAAGTATTCTTTCGTTCTTTTATTGCTTTTCGAGTCTTTCGAGTCTGAAAGTCAAACTTTGTTTGACTTTCTGCATTGACCAGTTTATGGTCAATGCGAAGTTCGTTTGAACTTCGCAACGTGAGTGTAATCACGTTGGTTATAGTCCCTTGGGACTATGCCCACTGATTACCATGTTGTCTAGGTTCGTAGGGTGGCGATATGATAAATCGCATATACCTTCGAACCCGACCCTTTTTGGTCGATCATTAGGATCCGACCAAATACATTAGGTGACCATAGTAGGTAGGGAATAACCTTCCGAGGTTATACCTTATGGTCACGACGTTTAAGTAGTTGTATGATAGGTAGTTTATATGCCTTAGGTAAATTACCAGAATACCCTTTTCATGTATAATTGGTAATTAATCATATGTAACCTAAACCTTTGTCAGATAACTGATTATTTAACATGTTTAGGCATATAACACTTGTCATAGGGCTAGTTAGGCGGTCCGAACGCGTTTCACGCGAACGACGCGTTAAAGTAGCATAAGCTACCTAAACGGGTCGTAATGGGTCGAAAGCACTTAGATTAAGGTTTCATTTAGTATGTAGGCTTTGTTAAACCATATGACACGAGTCTCTATACTCGTTTGGTTTACGAACCCTCATTCTATCAGATCTTCCGATTTAGGTCCGGTTTATTAACATAGTTACCTAAATTAGGTGCCGTTTGATATCCGCGATCTCTAGCATTGTTTGGTTGTTATTCAAGGACTACTGAGCAATCTCAAGTGAGTACATAGACCCCTTTTTTACTGTTTTCCAAACTGTTTTGGGGTGGAACACATGTGCCTACTTGTTACTTTCATGCTTTCCTGTTTTCACATCTTATACCTGCTATGTTCGTTAGTACATTATAGTACATGATTTTATTACATCTTATGCTAGGTATGCCCATTGTGTGCATTACTTAGTACATCGTTTTACATTACATTACATGCTACGTATGTCTATTGTTGTATACGTAGTACAGGTCACATGCTACGTATGTCTATTGTTGTATACGTAGTACAGGTCACATGCTACGTATGTCTATTGTTGTATACGTAGTACAGGTCACATGCTACGTATGTCTATTGTTGTATACGTAGTACAGGTCATATGCTACGTATGTCTATTGTTGTATACGTAGTACAGGTCACATGCTACGTATGTCTATTGTTGCATACTTAGTACAGGTCACATGCTACGTATGTCTATTGTCGCATGCTTAGTACATTTGTTATTCATCACATGCTTACATTTTGGATACATATTACATGATTTACATTAGACATGAACATTTTACTTTGATAGTTTGGTTTGAGTAAGTGATTAAGTAATGAGGCGTGTGTAATATGATACAAGCATGGTGGATACGCCGCTGGTACTTCCTACATATAAGTGTTTGTATGGTATTACATATCGTAGCGTTATTTGAATCATTTCAGTTTAAGACATAGAACATTTTATACAAATAACATACTTTTCATAAAACATTGAGTTATAAACAACTTATCTTATACAAACACATTTTAGATGGTTATTCATTTAACCATACATTATTCACTTATTTATACATATCATCTGAACTTATTGTTTTTCAAGCAATTTACAAAACAAAGCAAATTACAAGGTTCATGACTAAACATTTTCTCAAACATAAGTCATGAATCCTATTTTCACAAAACCTATGTATCTCACAGGCATTTTTATGCTGACGTACCTATTTTCACATGTGTTTTTCAGGAGCTGTTGCATAAGATGATCAAGATACACATAGGCAGACTTGGGCTTTAGTGACAATAAAAGATGCAAGACTAGTTAATTATGTTGTATTTCTTTGTTTGTTAAGACATTGTAACACTTTTAATCAATAAAACGAAACTTCAATTGCTATGGATTTGAAACAATTAATTCTGTTACAACACTCCCCGACATTTCCGCCACGTTTTGTATGTTCTACGTGGTCGGGGTGTGATAATTTATTATTCAAACTATTCAAGAAGCGAATAATAAAAGTAAGCATAGCAGTAAGCGACCCATCGAACCCGAAAACAGCGTAAAGAATGGACCCGTACTTCAAATGTCCATTCCCAAAAGGAGAAGAACCGTGTCTTACGGTTGTTCTTATAAAGAATTCTGGTCTTGTAAACCAATGGAATTCTCGGGCAACGAAGGCGCCATTGCAACTCTACGCTGGATAGAGAAGACTGAGGCAGTCTTAAGAATAAGCAAGTGTGCTGAAGAAGATAAGATATTGTTTGCCTCAAATCTTTTTAAGAATTCAGCACTAGAATGGTGGAACACTATCCTCCAATCAAGAGGAAGTGATAGAACTTACAATATGGAATGGGAAGAATTTAAGGATAAGGTAGAAAGGAAATTCTGCCCACATAATGAGAAGGAACAGATAGCAAACAAATTCTTAAACCTTAGGATGACTGGTGTGAATAGTAAGGGATACACTAAAATATTCTTCGAATATGCTAGAATAGTGCCAACTCTTGCTTCACCTGAACCAATATTAATCTCCCGTTATATCTGGGAATTAATTGGGGGGATAAGACACGTAGTCAAGGCAGCTAGACCTCAAACTATAAAAGAAGCTGTAGAACTAGCAAATACCTTGACAGATGAATTAGTTCGTACCCGAGAAGAAGATCAAAGAAGGAACCTAACCCAGAAGCTCACACAAGAATTTCGTTCTGGAAATTTTAATCGTGGGAAAAATATAGGTTCTACCTCTACACCTTACTGTAAGAATTGCAAAAGAAAGCATTCAGGAAGATGCTCCATATATTGTAACTTTCGTAAAATATCGGGACACAAGGAAGAAAACTGCAGGAAGAAAGCTAACAACAGGATATGTTACAACTGCGGAGAACAAGGTCATATCAAGCCTAATTGCCCAAAATTAGCTCCAACTACAAACAACAAGAATACTCAAAATGCTAGAGCATTTGTTCTGACTGCAAATGAAGCCAAGATGATTCCAGATGTCATAGCTGGTACGTTTTTAGTTAATGATGTTTTTGCTATAGTATTATTTGACTCTGGTGCAAACCAAAGTTTTATTAATACATCATTTTGAAAATTTCTAAATCAGTCATTAACTAAACTACCACAAGAATGCTTAGTAGAGACAGCTAATGGAGAAACTGTTAGTATTTCTGAAATCTTGCAGGGAGCAAGCATAGAAATTTTAAATCAGAAATTTATTGCAAACCTTTATCCCATGAATCTGGCAGGATTTGATGTTGTTTTAGGAATGGATTGGTTAATAGCCAATAAAGCCAGTATTTTATGTGATCAAAAGTCAATTTAAGTAAATTCACCAAAAGGTAAAACGATCACAATTAAAGGAGATAAATCATCTAGAACCACAAAATTTATCTCTGTGATGAAAACTGCAAGTTACATAAGAAAAGGATCATTAGTGTATTTGATTTCCATAATCACTAACACTAAAGGAAAGGATTTAAAAGATATTCCAGTAGTATCTCAGTTTTCAGATGTATTTCCAAATGAATTGCCAGGACAACCTCCAGATAGGGAAGTTGAAGTCAGAATCCATTTAATACCAGGAACAACACCAATTGCCAAAGCACCTTAACATTTGGCACCTTATCGTTCGACCCATTGACGCTGTCGCATGTTCAACTCCTTCTGATCGAAGATATGCTGGAGACTCCTGTGATTGGTGTAAATGGTGCACTTGGTACCGTACAGGTAATGTCTCCATATCTTGAGTGCAAACACCACTACTCCTAACTCCAAGTCGTGAGTAGTGTAGTTCTTTTCGTGAACCTTGAGTTGGCGTGATGCGTAGGCAATAACTTTCTCATGTTGCATCAACACACAACCAAGTCCTTGGATTGACGCGTCACAATAAACCATGAAATTGTCTGTTCCTTCAGGTAACGAGAGAATAGGTGCGCTACAAAGCTTCATCTTCAGCGGTTGAAACGCGGATTCCTGAGCATCATCCCACCGGTAGGTGACACACTTCTGAGTTAGAATAGTAAGAGGTTGTGCAATCTTCGAGAAATCCTTAATAAATCTTCGGTAGTACCCCGCTAGACCCAAGAATTGACGGATTTCAGTTGGAGTTTGAGGTGCAGGCCAGTTCTTTATCGAATCAATCTTGGATGGATCAACGTGAATCCCATCCTCATTAACCACGTGGCCTAGGAAATGGACTTCACGAAGCCAAAAGTCACATTTCGAAAACTTAGCATAAAGCTGTTCTGTTCGAAGGAGTTCCAGAATGAGTCGCAGATGACGCTCGTGTTCCTCCTGACTCTTGGAATAGATCAGGATGTCGTCGATGAAAACAATAACAAACTTATCCAAGTATGGTTTGCACACTCGGTTTATAAGATCCATGAAGACCGCAGGTGCGTTTGTCAACCTGAAAGGCATGACCAGAAACTCGTAGTGTCCGTAACGAGTCCTGAATGTTGTCTTAGAAATCTCCTCATCTCGGACTCTCAGCTGATGATAGCTCGATCTAAGATCTATCTTAGATTAGAAGCTCGACCCTCGCAACTGGTCGAACATGTCATCGATACGAGGAAGGGGATAACGATTCTTCACAATCACCTTGTTGAGTTCACGGTACTCTATGCACATTCGAAAGGTACCGTCCTTCTTCTTAACAAATAAGACTAGAGCTCCCCAGGGCGAAGAGCTAGGACGAATGAAACCATTGTCCAAGAGTTCTTGTAGTTGCGTGGACAGTTCTTCTAGTTCAGATGGAGCTAAACGATAAGGTGCACGAGCTATAGGCGCTGCTCCATGAGCTAGCTCGATTTGAAACTCGACCCGACGATGGGGCGGGAGACCAGGAAATTCCTCAGGGAATACCTCAGGAAAGTCACGTACTACTGGGATATCTTCAATCTTCTTCTCTTTCATTGAGGTGTCCATAACGAGGGCTAGAACAGCAGTGTGGCCCTTTTGCAAACACTTCTGGGCCTTTAGGAAAGAGATGATGCCCACAACAGCACCACTCTTATCACCACAAATAACGAGGGGTTCTTCGCCAGAATGAGGGATGCAGAAAATTTTCTCCTTGTAGAGTATTTCCGCTCGATGTTGGGATAACCGATCCGTCCCAATGACAACGTCAAAGCTACCAAGAACAATGGGGATGAGATCGATAGAGAAGGTCTGACCGGCTAGAGTAAGATCACAACCCTTAACTATGTGTGTGGCCTCAAGATTTTTACCGTTCGCTAGTTCTACAACATGCTTGGAATTCAGAGAGATTGGGGTACGCTAAAGCATCTGGCTAACCCTTAAAGACACGTAACTAGTATCGGCACCCGAATCAAACAAAACAGAAACAAAGTAATCATCCAGTAGAAACTTACCCGTCACAACGTTGGGATCGTTTCTTGCTTCACCCTGACAAATCACGAACGCACGTCCCCTGGCACCATTACCATCATTGTTGTCCCTGTTGTTGTTTCCATTGCCTTGATTGTTATTATTGTTGTTTTGATTCTGATTCAGTTGTGGGCAGTTTCACTTGAAGTGGCCTTCAGCTCCGCATTGAAAACACCCTCTATTGTTACCCTGCTGTTGTCGTTGTTGTTGCTGGTTCTGTGGAGCTTGTTGCTGCTGCTGACAATTCTGATTCGCAGGATATGGGCTCTTGCAATCCTTTGCCGCGTGACCAGGTTTGTTGCATCTATGACAGCGACCCTTCCTGCACGGCCCGCTGTGGTGCAAGTTACAACGGTTGCACTTAGGTTGATTTCCCTTATACCCGCCCTGAATTTGATTAGCAGAAGATTGCTGGTTGGGACTCTTGTAGTCATCAGTCCTTCGCTGCTGAGACTGAGGCTGAACGGAGCTTAAACCCTTGCTAGAATTTCCATCCCATTTACGTTTGTTGTCACTTGGAGCATCAGAAGTAGTAGCACTAATCTGCTTAGGCAGCTTGCTCTGCTCGACTGCCTGATCTGTGAGGCGGTGGGATAGTCGTATAATCTGCTGGATTGTAGGAAGATTGGCTGAAGTTACCATGCTCTGGATCTCTGGCACTAACCCTTTGATGTAGAGCTCGATACGATTGTAAGGAGGATTTGACATGTTGGGACACAATGCGGCCAATTCATTAGAACGCTTCGTGTAGGCCTCAATTTCTGACCCTACCATCTTAAGGTCATAGTACTCCACTTCCAACTTATGAATATCATCACGATGACAGTATTCTTCTTTGATCAACTCCTTAAAATCATTCCATGGGGTGGCATTAGCAGCTGCCAACCCTAGCATCTGCACTTGTGCGTTCTACCAGGAGAGCGCACCACCTTCAAGAGTTCCAGTTGCAAACTTTACCCTACTAGCTACATGGCATTCACACATCTCAAAAACAGATTCGATCTTCTCGAACCAGTGGAGAAGACCTACAGCTCCTTCTATGCCACTGAAAGTACTAGGTCGACAATCCATGAAGGTCTTGAACGTACACACTCGAGGCTAAGCATTTTGACATGTTGCGCAAGAAAGAAAAGATAAGGTTAAACACGAGAGTAGGATCACGAAAGTAGGATCTAAACATCCTAGGATAGGTCGAAATAGTAGGCTGTAACTCCTGCTTGAGCTGCTGCTAGTGCCTTAGCAACTCGTTCATTGATTAGAATCATCAGTTGGGCCTGAGTCAAGTTGAGACGTCCACTCATGATCTTCACATCGAGAAAACACAGGTAAGAACGGTGACGTAGAGGTGTGAAAAGTATGGGATGACAGAAGAAAGTAAGTACGCAGGGTTTCAAACAATAGTTGTTACGTTAACTAAGCATATCATGAACATTGCACTATGTAAACTAACATGCAGGTAATACAAACATAAACCATATCACCTATAGTGTTGAGTCTTGCATGTGGAGCGAAGCGTCATTATGGATCGTTGAGCACTGTACAGGTTATAGTCTGGTTTTTATCAAAAAGATTTTTCCCTTTTTAAAACCAAGTTCACTATAACCAATGACTCTGATACCAATATGTCATACCCCCAAAATCCACAAGCGGAGTATCACCGCAGGGAGCGTGACTGACCAGGACCAAGCCACCAATCATATTGAACAATATAAATAAATAAATAAAATCCAAACCAAATAATATAATTGGTGTCAAAACAATTTAACAAAGTCTAAGTTATCAGCGGAAGCAATGAGTTCAAAACCAAAACATAAGTTTAAAGTTCATAAGTTCATCATGAACACACAATGGTCCATGTTCCACAACGACTCCTCCCATGCAAGCTCCTACTAAGTACCTAACGACCTGCAAGGCATGTAACAATGAATCAACAACAATGTTGAGCGAGTTCACAGTTGGTTGTCCATTTTAGGTGCTGTTTGTTTTTGCAGAAAAAAACTGTATGTAGTCTGATTTTAGCTGATTTTATGTCTGTAACTGAAGATGTGGTCTGAAGGTCTGCAAGCTGAAAATATAATACTGTTTGTTTTATAAACTGGATATCATCTGTATAACATAAAAAAACCATAATACAACCACCACCTCCACAATAATTTTCTCAATCACAATTATACCCCACCACACTGCCACTCTCTCTCTCTAAAACCTGATCGGACTCTGGCCGGTGAAACCGGCGGAGCCGGTGATGTTATTGATGATGATGAAGATAGTCATGGTGGCGGCACACGGTGGCGAACATCGGTGGCTAGAGAAGGAGAACAGGAGAGCGAGAGAGAACGAAGGAGGAAGAAGGGGGTGGCGCCACCGCTGCAGAGGCGATGATGGAGCCGGTGACGACCGGTGACCAGTTTCGAGCGACGGAAGGGACAAAATCAAACATCGGCAGCCGCATTTCACTCCTGTAAGCACCTGGGTCATCCCACTTTCAAATCGCAAGTCCTTCCTACTTTTAAAAGCGTCGTTTTTTTTTATTCGTATCAGTTTTAGGGGCATCGAGTGTCGGATGTTGGTGGTACCGTCGCCGGAGTCCGGCGACTCGATCTGAGGGAGAAGAGGGGAATCGAGAGGTGGATGAGCGGAGTGTTGTGTCTGTGTATAAGGTCTGGTTCTTCATTTGTGTTAGGGTTTTTGTTTTGGTTCTTGTGAAGATGTTTTTAGTAGGGGATCCATAGATTATTTTTTAAGATGAAAAAAGCTGAGCTCAGATCTGTTTAAAGAAACAAACAAACAGACTTCAAGGCCTTATGTCTGCCCGCCTGCAGACATAGGCTCTTTGCAGACGTTTTAAGGAAAAACCAACAACACCTTAGTGTTGTTCCAAAAACCATAAGTTATTTCGAAAACCATAAGTTAACCAGTTCCTTGTTTCCCAAACCATATACCGTGGGGGTTACCCCATGTTGTAAACCACTAGACCCGTTACCATATCGACTACTGACTGGAGTCATGTTTATGTGCCCTACGTCAATGTCTATCATCATTGACTAAGTGCCCAAGTACATTAGTACACTCCCGTCCTCTGCAGCACGGTGTGAGGCTTGTCAAACCTAATAGCGCTATTTAACTAATGACCCGTTCGCCAATGGCCCGGCGATTTAGTCGATATAAAAATGAGGGACTTCATGATAGAATTTTGTCTAGTAAGTTCTATGTTGTCATCCTTCCCAAGGAGGATGGAGGCATGTATTCTACCCAAGGAGAACACGCAGGTTTCAATGTTGCCATCCTTCCTACGTAGGATGGAGGTACGTATCCTACCCAAGGAGGATACGCAGGTTTCAATACCGTTCCTTAACCCATTCCCAAACCACCGGGAATCCCATGCCTTGTAGAAAGTGTGAACTCACCTTTGGTTGCTCGGTTGAACTCTTAAAATAGCTAATGGTCAGGGTTGGTCAATCACGTCCTAATATGATTACAATTTAGTTTTTTAATGGTTTTAAATAAAACACAAAGTTCCTACACGCATCTATCACATAACACGCACTCACTTTAACAGTTCACGCCCATAAAAACATCTCACCTATAACCATTCAAAAGCAAGCATACGGTATTGCACATAACACTTCCATTGACATATAACACGTTAGATCATCCTCAGATAACATACCCGACATTCAGACACGCAAATTACTACTTATATCGTTTCAGCTTTAACATCCAAAACTGGGCTGTTTTCGGGCATTTTAATAAAATAGTTAACTTATTCCAAAAATTCCCAAATTTTTACAGAATGTTTTAAACGATCCATATATCATTGTGTAAAAATCTCAGGATCCAATTTATTGCCAGTTATTTTATAAAAATCATTTACCGGGCTACAATCAGATTCGTCACTTTCTGACTGCAGTCCAAGGAAAAATTCATTTAAAATTAATCTAAGTCCGATCGACGAAATTCCAATTGGAGAATTACAAAGACATCAGTGGCCATCTACAATACAAATTTCGTGACCTGACCATATCCAGATTTCAAGTTATGATTAAAAAAAATAACACACATTTTCTGCAGAAAAAACGCAGCTTTTGCTGCTGTACAAAATGGACCTTTAAAAATAGCAAACGACCTCAAAAAATATGATTCTAGTTCCATTTGAAGCATTTTTCGAAATAACACGTTATAGACTCAAGAAAATCCAGATTTCGTTAAATTATGACCCCGTTACGGCCAACTGAAGTTGGCTGTAACTTCTTGGACAGAAGCTGTTTTCGTTCTCTGAATCCCTAAAATGCTTCATTAGCGAACCCGATCAGTTGTAACATCAACTACAGCAGATTATAGGTTATTTATATCCAGTTCATCACTACTCATAAGATTCAACCCATTCTTAAAACCCTAGCGACTTAACCGGACCCGAAAACGACTTGAGCATCATATACGCGTGACCATTAATAACAAACACTATATGTGATCAAAGAAAACATCAAGAATCATGTAAGGAAATCCAGAAACGCAGCAAGATACGAGAAACTTAGCAATCAAAATCAGCACGAATGATATAACTAACAACAAAAAGCAAGATACAATACCTAGTGATGATTGGAGATTGATTAAGCCTAAATGTCAACTATCTTCTTGATTCTCTAGACCTGATCTTCGTCCACCGTAGATGAGGGAAATAAGAAGATTGGTTTGGATTCGTGATATTTGGTTTTGAAGTTGTGATAAGATTTTGAGTTTTATAAAAACTCATGCTCCTATACGAATTATAAGAGGAAACAGTTAGGGGGATGTAGGCTTGCTTCTTTTCTTGGGCCGTAGCAAGTGGGGACGGTTTGGTTTTGATATGAAATAAAAAAAAAGATGGCAATTAAGGGAAGTTGAACCGTTCAATGGCTGCACACAACTGGAACACATGATTTTTTTTATTACAGCAAATGTGCTAGATTCACATTACATACACACATATACTATTATATTATTATTATTACATATACTCCAACTAGTTATAAAATTATGATTAGTCAACTCAACTAACAAAAACAAATAATAATGAAGTTATGGTTCGGGCCTTATAAGCCTCGAGTTATACCACGGTTCAAACGGTTCGGGTCGGTTTAACACGATAAGGATTTGGTTTCGAATAATCATTTACACACTATAAATAGGATAATTGTGTAAAATTTGGTTTCGTAGAAAAGTAACGCGTAACATAAAATGATTTAAAAGAAAAGTGAAGTGAACAATGCTAACCTCACGAGCACGGGTTGTCACATGTCCTTTGTCATAAAAGCACCTTTTCATCTTCTTTCTTCCTCAGTAAGATTCACAAGTAGATTCTCAATCCTTTCTCCCATTCACAGCGATCAATTCAAATCATTTTCATCTCAAATCCTTTCTTCTTCAACGATTCTTCATCATCATTCACAACGATTCTTCATCTCCATTCACAGCGATTCTTCTTCGATCTTCGCGTTTTCTTATGGACTCTTCAGCGCAACCGCCTCAAAATACACCAATTAACATGAAACACCGATTTTACCTCGTTCTTCACCGATTACAAGGTTATATACACAACTAACCGATCCAGTTTCTTCCGAGTCGATATTGTGTATTTCTGAAGTGGAAGAACAAGTTTCCAAACCGAAAACGAAGAAAAAAGCTAAAAGGAATAAAAAAACTGGTACATTGTTTGCTTTATAGGGGTTTTACATGATTGTGTTTATTTTAGTTCGGTGATTTTTTTATATAAAAGTCCATGACCGTTGAAATTACATAAAACAAGCTTAAACACAATGTCGAACTTTGATTGTATTATGTGCTGACCTAGGGTTTGATTGTGTCTAATTGTGTTATATATATTGTGTCTAATATTGTTCCGATTGTGTAAGGATTATGCCATTAAATGCGTCAGTAATGTGTTTTGTTTGTTTGTAGAGTATTTAGTATAGGCTATTGTGTCATTATATGTGTAAAACACAATCGATAGGAAATATTGTTGTGATTGTTGTGTCATTAGATGTATAAAATACAATGTATAAGGTATATTCTTGCGATTGTGTTATTTAATTTGATTCCGGACTGTTGTGCATAAGGATTATGCTATTAAATGCATAAGTAATGTGTTTTGTTTGTTTGTAGACTATCGACTATAGACTGTTGTGTCATTATATGTGTATAACACAATCGATAGGAAATATTGTTGTGTCATCAGATGTATAGAATACAATATATAAGGTATATTGTTGCGATTGTGTTATTTAAATTGATTCCGGACTGTTGTGCATAAGGATTATGCCATTAAATGCATAAGTAATGTGTTTTGTTTGTTTGTAGACTATTGACTATAGACTGTTGTGTCATTATATGCATAAAACACAAATGCTAGGAAATATTATTGTGATTGTTGTGTCATTAGATGTATAAAATACATTGGATAAGGTATATTATTGTGTCAATAAATGACTTACTATTTTGTTTGTAATTGGATCATTATGTATCACTTATGTCATGTTTAACATAACAGTTGGTGTAAACATAATGTATTTTAATTATTGTGTAATAATTGTGTTGTAGGTGATGTGAAGACAACGAAAAAAATGGAAGCAAACTAAAGAGGTTGAACCAATTGTACCAAAGAAACAGAAAATCAAGAGTTCATCAAATGAAGGAATGACAAAAAAAAAAAAATTCAAAAATCATCTCAAAAATATCATCCTTTCACAAATCAAAAGGAGACCTTAAGGTGTTCGCCTGGAAACCTTACTGACTTTATTGAAGGCTTAACTCCATCTCAGAAGAAGGTCGTTAAAGAAATGGGATTCGACAACATATTGTGTATAAATATACACACAATCCCGACTGCTTTTGCTTATTGGCTGCTTCAAAACTATGATCCCAACACACAAAAAATATTTGATGGAACTCATGAAATTACTATTTCTAGTTCTTCGATCAATGATATTTTTGGGATTCCAAATGGTGGAAAGTTTGTTGAAACCAATTTTAGACCAAACTCAAAAAATAAAGTTGTAAAGGAATGGCGTAATCAGTTTGGTAAACCAATCCCACCGAAGATTACAATGAAGACTTTCAGTCATGACAATCGGCAAAAATAATGGTAATTCCGTACAACTTAACAACTTAATTATACATTTAATTGCGTTCGTTACGACTTAATTAATGTGTGATTAGGTCGTGTAAAGTCTAGAAAGCATAGGACATGGTTAAATATGCTAAACAATATTGATACATTTGCCGCGTCGTGAGAAAACTACAAACTATGTCTAAATATGTTGGCGAAATGATGAAAACACATTATGAGTCGAACAAGTAGAAATGTTATATGCAAAACTTGGAGAGTTGATGTTAAATTGTACATAAAGTAATTAAAGAACTTGACAACAAATTCCGTTAGAAAGTATATCTGAAAGAATGTTTGAAGTGATCATCATCAAGTTTGAATGAAGGTTTAGATACTAAGATGGATTGTTTTTATAAAACTAATTGCAATGTTTTGAATATAGGTAAATCGTCTTGATAGATCGCGCCATGTTGGAACAGACACACCAACTCGCACGCTTCCGTTATGATATTGAACTAAATGAGTCAAAATGTTTTGATGGAAACTTCCATGTTATGTTTTAGCCTTTGTAAATACTTATCTCTAAAGAGGATCTAGAACTCTTGTTAACTATGCTTATGTTGTTCTATGGTTTTTGGATATTAACTTCTATGAAAATGTTAACTTGCTTTTGTGTAAGTCAAGGTTCATGGTCGATCTTCATAGTTTGAATGTTTAACCCATTTTGTTTTCATGGTTAAAAATCTCATGTTTTAATAAGAATTTTAGACCTTACAAGTTGGTATCAGAGCCGAGGTTTGAGGGAATCAAGTATCAAAGATAAGATACTTGAACTCAAACCGAAAGGTCGTATGAAGGTGTGTTCACTCCAAGGCGTTATGCAAGTAAGTAATTTAAGAATTTCGATATTGTTTTCTTAGTTTTAAACGGGAAGGGAATATGGTTAACTCATTAGAATAACCTAGGTAGGGACATTACAGAATGTTACTAGAGGTTTCGGGACTTTACGGGACCATTTTGGGTCGGAACGGGGCTTGGGAATGGATTTTTGGGTTGTTTGTAGTTAAAATAGCGTTTGCAGACTACAAGGGGCGTCGGCGACGCCACCCCTGATCCCCGATGCACTAGTTGACTGTCTACTAAAAGTTTCAGTGACACCAACTTTTGGGGGGCGTCGGCGACACCGGTAGGGGCGTCGTCGACGCTGAAGACTGAACTAGGTTGCTGATTTTGTTCGTTTCGTTATGCCAAAGCTCTGTGGATTTGAATCCCAGATCGATTCCTTGACCTTTGAGTGCGTACGAACACGTAAGTTGTGCGGAATCCAAAATACGTGTGTGGATCAGACACTTAGATCTAATTATATGTTGTTTTCTATTGATACTTTAATAGTATAAAATTGTGAAAACAAACGAGCAGAGCTTCGCCTCAAAGTTTCTCAAAAGTTACAAATGACCAAGACCCTAGGCTTCTATATATAGTGATAGTGCCTTCATACGAAGGTGGATAATGCTCCCTTCGTACGAAGCGCCCCTTCGTACGAAACTACCAGAACTCTAAAACATATACACTTTATGCTTTCTTCTGTTCAACACGAGTCTTGTATCATCTGTTTTAGCTATGATACGTGATTGACGGAAGTGATAGACATGATGCACTCATAGACCCCCTTGGATATTACTGCAGTCAATCTCGTAGCTTTCTGTCTCTCTCTGAGTCTTCTAGAAATGTTAACAATTTCAACTAATAGACTCCCCATGAATCTGCTTTCACTGACATCTGCTCCCCCTCGTTTAACTTTTTCTTCAGGCTCCCCCCTTGCTTTAAGCTTCCGTGCTTTCAGCTACTAGGATCGAGACCTGTCTTTAACTCTACAAGCTCCTCCAAGATAGTTACTTGGCTCTTTGAATGCACACTCCCCCTTGATTTGAGCTTGTCTTCAGACTCCCCCTTAGACTCAGCTACCGGGATCGTAATCTGGATTAGTACCTACACATCTCAAACCATTTGTAAGATATCTGACAACTCAAGTTTAGGATCAAAAACCTAGCTCTAAACATTCAACACGGATAAGCTGGAGCATTTCAAATATGTGACTGCACAGGACATCGTTTGATCACAGAATCAGTGACCTGACTCAAATTTAACAATTTAAACTATTACGGATTTTCCAAGAATGATTGCCTGGCCCTTAAACACATATATTCAGACTCAGTAACCTGGCTCTGAGTATCAAAATATGACAACTAAATCATCCAAAACTTTTATCAAATAATCATCCAAGTCCAACTTAATGACCTTGGAGATTTCACACACTGTTTTTGATTTTTCATTTAAAAACTTCAAATTTCAAATTAATGAACTTTTTTTATTTTCAGAAACGTGTTCAGCATACTTAGATTTTAAAACTCAGCTTTCAGACATCGGTTGTCGGAAATAAAGTAAACATCTTTTTGTGCTTTTTTTCTAAAACATAAAGTAGTAAACAAATATTTACAGACAATATATTTGTTTGAGTTTGCGTTAGAGGATCATATCAGTTTATGACAAATCACTAGCACCGTTGAGCTATAAACACTTTAAGTTCTAAACGATTCACTTAGATTGTCAGTATACTGGTCCATTTAAATTCTCACACAAAGTTCAACTGATTCGAGATACGAGATTTAGTGTTTTAAGAACTTAACTTATTCATGTGTCCCACCTCAGAATATACTCCTGTATCAAGATTCCCTAGATTCAGTCACTACTAGAAAAATGGGTTTTTGTCATGAAACATTTGGTCACAAAACAGTAGCAATTTCCCTGTTGTCACCCTTTTGCCACCGAAAATGCGGTGACAAAAACACCCGTGTCAATTGCCCTAATGCCACCAAATAGCCACCATTTTTATATTTTGCCACCTTATTTTTGCCACCACAAAATTGGTCAAAATTATTTGCCACCGCTTCTTGTTTGCTACGTTCCACCATGTTTGCTACCGATTTGCCACCATTTAACCACCATTTTCATACCTTGTTTGCTACCGATTTGCCACCATTTAACCACCATTTTCATTGAAAAACGGTGGGCATTTAGCAAGCTTGTTGAATTATTTGCTACCATTATTTGCTACCATTTTGTGATTGCTTGAATATTGGTTTTTTATTCAGCTTGATTTTTCATTTTCCCTGCTTTTTTCTTATAAATTACATATCAATAAAATTACAAAATTATATAAGAAGTCTAATAAGATCACGAAAACCCAAAATTATATAAAACATCTGTGTATCAAAAGCATATAAAACACTCTAATAGAAATACCAGCTAAAACATCAAATAACTAAAAAAATCCTAATACGATAAACATCCAAACATTATAAACCAAGTGTTTGTAGCCTATCTTCAAATTGTACTTGTTAACATAGCTTCAATTTGTGACATCGTATCGAGCATAGCATCTTTATCGACCTTATCTTTTTTCTTTTTCAGCTAACAACCCGACAATAATTCCATTGAGCCTTTCTTTTTCTTCATCCTTTTCCTTAACGAGCTCCTTGATACGTAAGTTCAACTTTTCAATATACAGAACAACCAATGAATTAAATCAAGAATATAGAATTAGCGAAAACTAATAACGGGTCAAGTTGGTTGCAAAGATAACATTATCCAATTGTAAGCTACAATTCAAGTGCTAGAAGCTAAATGGATATTGTCTCACCATAGAAAAAATCTTAATACAAAAAGACTCGATGGTCTTTATCTACTACCAGCATAGAAAAGAAACAAGAATTATATAAATGGATATTGTCTCACCATAGTAACCATAGTAGCTGATAGTCTAACTCACGATGCAAATTTGCACTCAGAGACTCAAGTATTAAAATCTGAATTGCCACAACTGTACACAAAAACCAAAAATCATTATTATAAACAATGTTATAAAACTTCTATATATTCAAAATCCAATATATATATATATATATATACTATATTTGTTGTACCAAAAGCTATGAATTTTGTCTTGATGGTCACGTGAGAGCAAAGACCCCATTACTTTGCCAACCAAGCCGGGCCAGGCCTGAGTAAAACCCCATTACGTGAACGAAAACAGTGTCATCATGGTTCTACATAGGTGTGTAAACAAGTCGGGCCAGGCCTGAGTAAAACCCAAAGCTCGGCTCAGCTTGAGCTATTTTGGGTACAATCTCAAATAAGCTAAAAGCTCAGCTTGAGCTCGCTTTAATATCGCTTAAACAAGTCAAATCTTTGCTCGAGCTTGACTCACCAATGTTATTAGTTTATATCATACGAGCCTAAGTCGAAACCAACTTGTGCTTTTTAGGATTGGGTTATAATCATCATTATCATTTCATTATAATATATATATAATTGCAACTTCTCAATTAAGTAAAGGTTAATTCTTTTTCTTCATGATATCATGGTCAACGTTAAATATGTCACACCCTTATTAATTCTATTAATTCGGGTAACTTTCATATCTATTTTTGGTGTCACCCGGAAATAAATACATAAAATAGCAAATAGTGAGAACATGTATTCCAATAATAGCACAGTGTTGTTAACAAGTCACTAACCTGTGTTCTCAAGGAGGTACATCATGCTTTTATTGTTTGGCCAAAGCTGATTTTGGCTAGTTCGCTAAGGTGTGGACTATTGAACTCCAACTGATTTAGTGAACTTGGATTGAGTCCTCCTTTGAAAAGTCTAATGATTTTAACCCCATGTTCATCAGCTCTTGTTAGATATACTATCAAGGTGGATATAATGACTGATATAACCGGAGAAATGGCTGGCATACAGAATAGTTTCTTCTTCTTTTTTCCCTGAAGTTAATTTTATCATTGATCAACTTAAGGTACTTTTAATACATCATCCACTTTATCAATTCAAAATAAAGTAAAGACTACTCACAATAAATCTGGTAATGAGGATGAATATAAGGAACGAACATCCAAGAACAAAATTCAAAGGATACCACTGCAAACCAAAATCACATGTTATATATCCTTAAGTCATAAACAAATATATTTAACTAGGAATGAAAGAAAAATAAACACCAATTCCTTTTATTCTTTTCAAATCAACCGAAAAAGACAAAATTATCTATCATATAATTTTCAAATTATTATGTAACATTCATCTTCTTCCTATTATTCAGACATGCATCACTGACTTGTACCTTGGGCTCATATATTTGTACACACCATTAAAACACAGGTTCAAGCTTATAAAAGAAGGCCCAGGTTCTAAAGCAAAAACAAACAACACATAGTCCTTTGAAATCAAAACAAACAGTGGAAAGTTCATAAACCCATATAAACTTTTCAATTTACAGCATTATCTTCATCATCATGATTTCTTATATTACCTCATTCATCAATTCACCCTAACACCTTATGGACACAAGAAATCATTCTAACCAAGGTCACCATCACTAAGAATCATTCTTATTTTTAATCATCCTCCTATGCATGACCAGGTTGTACTTTACGCATGTAAGGTTGTACGTTTAAATGAAAAAATTCCAGTACCATACTCATCATTCGTGAACAGAGCAATATCAATATTATCAAAACATTATTTCGAATCTCATTAGCGTACAGGAGCATCAGTCATGAACCATTACCATCATCATTGTTATCATTCTATCAACTCATTTAGAACTCATCTCTATCAAGTATCAAACTTTTCATAAATTCTTTATTCATGAACACATTCAAAACATGAAGCATCAGGTTGTACCTAAAAATCGGTGAATAAACACTAGGTACTACACTAAAAACAACAGATCAACTAAACAGTTGAATAAGGCCCTAGGTACTACACTAAAAACAACAGATCAACTAAAAACTCGAAATCGGTGAAATCGAAGTGATTTTAGTTGACAATACAGTTGAATCAAGTGCGGAAATAAAGAGAGAGTGGAGGATTTGTACCTTACGAGTGGCTTTCCATGGAGATTAGGAACCCTAATTACGAGAATTTGGGGGTTTTGTCTCTGTGCGGATAGTGTAGTGACAATGAGCTTTGATGAAGGTTCTGGTGGCTAAAACTCAAAAAGGATTAACCTAATTACGGGTTCTTTGAAATTGCTTCTGCAAATTTTGGGAGGGGAGTTATTTGGTTGGAACCCTAATTAATTGACTTTTGAAGTCAGATCCACTAAAAAGTAACCCGCCTATTTGAATTTTCATGTTGTCACCGATAACATGGTCACAATTAACAAATATCTTTTTATTTTTCACGTTTTTACGTATTTTCCCACAAATTGCCACCGAAAATAAAATGTTGGCAAAAATTGCAACCACTTTGCTACCATATCATGATAAATACACTTATTTTCATTTCCGTGGCAAATCGGTGGCTAAATTTGCTACCATTTTTTTCGGTAGCAAATTTTGGTCACAATTGCCCAATTTTCTAGTAGTGAGTCTTACAGGTGAATATACTATATTGATATCTGTACTCTGGGTTAGTGCGAGACCTTGAGAGCTCAGGTATGAACTACCGTTCAGTCAAAGAGATGAAGGCTCAACTTTAAGGTGTATCCCACTTAGGGATCTTCTTTACAACTACACTTGATTTATATCTTTCGATATTTTATCAATTTTTATGCAAAGGGTAAGCTTTTAAGCGCATAAAGTATTCTACAAGGTCTAAGCCATTGCTGACGCAAAATCAGAAGACCAAGTATAATACCCCAGATATCAAACAATATAAAGACCTAGTATCTCAGAATCAGGCAACCTCTCAAACGAGATTTCGGAGGTTATCCATATATCCGAGAAATGTTCCCCATGAGATAAGCAAAATATTGATTTTATGTTTATATCTCGACATCAATCTACTAAATGTGTAAAAACCTACTAGCATATTATTAGTGAGATCGTTTATTACATTTTAACTTTTCATTTCTTTAGCGTACTATGATTGTCTACTGATGTACTATCATTTCCTCTTTTTACACAAAAACGCATTTTGAATTTTCTATTGCTTTTGACTTTTTCAAATTTTCAAATGTTTTTGTATTTTCTGAAAATTTTACTCACCTTAAAATTCAAAAAATTTAAAAAAATTTGACAACCGATGCAGATAGCTTTGTCTCGCCATCCATTTTCTGCTTATCATGCTTTGTTTTGCAAAAAAAAAAAAAATACCCCCATGATTTACAACACACTGATTTTTAACAATGTTAAAACCATTTAATCACTTGTAAAATAATCATGTTTGTTCAGCCGTGAGTGTTTCGGCATATTCAATCAACATATTTTTTCAGATTTTTTATTTTTGACGAAATTTAAAACACAAACATATTTTTGTTTTTTTAATATTTTTCTATTTTTAGGGTTTTTAATTTATGGTTTATTTATGTAAAGAAATGAACAAACTCCTTGTTTCTCTGTCGCAGGGTTCAGCCTCCTCTCGTGCCAGGCTGCTCCGCTCTTCATCTTGACAGCCTACCATCATCAGGAGCACCTGCACATACAACCAATTCAATTACTTGAATAAAGCAACCCAAGCCTGCTTTGACTCAGGTAGCTTAATATGTATCTTTCCAGGTAACACTGGATAATTTCTGTCATTCTTTTTAAAAACATTTTCTTTAATTTTCTCATCAACAGAAACCTTTTGTTGTTTGACCACCCAGATTTGCCCTTTTGAAAAATTCCTTGGATAAAATTTTGAATGTTTTTATTTGGCACAACAACTTTTGGTTTCCAAAACTAGTTTGGTTTTGTCATATCAACCGTTGTTTTCCAACTTTGTGTTGTCCTAAATCTGGGTGTCACAGGTTTCCAAGTTTGTTGTGATTCAGCCTTTGAAATTTTCGACTTCCAAGTTTGTTTTGATTCAAACTTGGTTGATTTCTGATTCATAACATCAGACTTCATTTTCGCAACACCAACAGGTTTAAGATTTGGGCACTTACGACTAATATGTCCAGTTTGATCACACTTAAAGCATGTTTTCTTTGAAACATCTTTAACCTGTTGTTGTTGTTTCTTCTGAGCATAGAACTCTTCATTAGACTGTCGTCTAAATTGGAGTTCTTTCCCTTCTTCTGAACTTTTCCCATGAACAAAGTTCATCTTTTTCTGATAATTTGGCTTTTCAAAACATTTTTTTTGTTTTGTTGATTTTTATAACCCAACCCATCCTTCATGTTCTTCTTTTTGTTACTAGGTTTGTTATAAAAACTTTTCTTGCTCTTTCCAGCAAATTTTGCAATTTCAGATTTCTCAATTTCTACCAATTTGAACACTTTGTCAATCTTTTCCGAAATCACATTCTGAATTGGGACCTCAGTATCTGAGAATAACTTGTCCGATCTAATCATGGTATAAGCCAATCCTACGGATCATCATTCGCATCTTTATCAGATTTTGAATTTTTAAGATAACTATCATGAAAACTTGCCTCATCTTCATCATGTGATTCAGATTTATCCGTTTTGGTACACTCCTCTATCAAAATGCTTTCAACAACCTTACCTACCACCTCTGAATCACCAAGATCACCAGATTTGGTGTAAGTCACATCGATGTTATCAAGTAATTGGTCAACCATGTTTATTGCTTTTTCCACCTTTCGCCATCATAGAATGTATAATTATTCTCCAACGGTGGTGGAACCTGATGGTATTCTGACCCAATTCCTTTTTTGTTTTATTCAGATTCTTTAGCATCTGGTGTGATGTTGAAAATGCATTCCAGAATGTAGGAAGAAGCATGATAACTTTGAAGTTTATTGACCATCTTTTCCTTTTCAGCCAATTCTTGTTTAAGATTGGCAACATCATCAATATAATTATTTAAAACCATTTGTTTTCCTTCATATCTGGCTTCAAGAAATTTAGTTGTCTTTTGACATGCTGACAATCTATCATCCAGACTTTTCACTTTACTCTTCAAAGTTTCATAAGCTTCTTTCCAGTGTGATATGACAATTTCATTCCATCATACTCTTTTTGCAACTCTTGAATAGTTTTATCTTTTTGAACACATTCGTTGCAATCAGCTGAACATTGTTGTTTCAAAATTTTATTTTCTTTTTCAAGATTTTCACATTCTTGTGTTAGTTATTTTTCTTTCAAAAACTTTTCATTTTCAAGCATTTCATTACATTTTTCTTTGAAAATCTTTTCTATTTTAGTAAACTCAATGTCCCGAATTTTAAAATTTTCATCTTTTTCAGTACAAGCACCGCACTTTTCCAAGCATTTCTTGTACTGTTGTTTAGCTTTATTATCAATTTTAATTAATAAATCAGAAGAATCAGCTTGAGTTGTTACCTCAGTTTTTGGTACCGTGGCTTCTTTTGCCTTTTGATTCTGTTCTTCTTCTTCAACCACCTGCTGTTTCTCAGCAACAACTTTCTCAGCTTTCTCATCAGCTTTTTTCACCACATTCACTAACTTTTGACTTTCATCAACAATTTCCTCTGCCGTGTAACACCCCGACCGCGTAATACAACAGACTGCGGCAGAAACGTCAGGGAGTCAAGTCACAGAATCATTGTTTCACAACACATGGTATTTGAAGTTTTGTTTTATATCATTGATAGATTCGTTGTTTTAAAACAAACCAAATAACTACAAACAATTGTCTTTCATGTTTTAAAGTCGCTAAGGCACGAGTCCATCCTATGTGTAGCATGCAATCAACAATCGTCACATAATAGAACCTGAAACATATGTGAAAAACAGTCAGTATAAAAAGCTAGCGAGTACATAGGTTTTGTTTGTCAAATTCATGGCTTTAAATTCTTATTGCAATACCTCGTTCAACCTCAAGAGTCGATGAGTTTAATGCTTAAAATTAAAATGTGTTTGATATTGCAACATATATTTTATCAACTTTATAAGTTGGTATAAGTAAAACAAAAACCTTTATAGCCATGAATCTTGGCCGAAAACATTTGTCTTTGTTATAAAACCAAGTAGTAAATCGTCTTAAAAGTAAACATTGTATGGTTTATATCTTTAAGTAAACATCGTTGCGTGACATCGTTTGAAAACATTCGTTCAAGTGATCTAGATAACGCTACGACATGTAATATGATAAAAGCACTTATATATAGGAAGTACCAGCGGCGTATCCACCATGCTTTTATCACATTACACCCATCTCGTTATCTAATCACTTACCATAAACCAATCATCTAAATTGTCCTTGTTATAAACCAAATTGTTATTTTTCTATGTTATAAACCAAATTATCATTCGTCCATGCTATAAACAAATCGTCACATGTCCTTGTTATAAACCAATCGTTATTCATCAGTGTTGTAAACTATTTGTCATTCGTCCTTATTTTAATTGTGAAAACTTTTGGCCGTTCTTTAATGAACACATTCAAACCTGTGTGACTCGACTATACCACCCATGGGGTATCTTTAATAGACCCTGAAAGGCCTCTTTAACTCGACTAACAAAGCAACACATGATTTGTTAAAATAACAGATTCCGTCATTACCCCAAACTATCCACCAAATCCAGTGGATAGTGTCATACCCCGACCGCGTTAAAACAACAAACCGCAGCGAAAACGTCGGGGAGTGACGTAACAGAATCATTGTTTCACAACACATGGATTGAAGTTTCATTTTATAGAATTAAGTTTATTACATTGTATTGAAATAAAAAACAAAACACGAACAATTGTCTTTCATTGTTATTAAGCCACTAAGGCCTCGTCCATTCCTATGTGAGCATGCATCAATATCATCATCAAACATCATCAACTATGGTACCTGAAACATATGTGAAAATACGTCAGCATAAAAATGCCGGCGAGTACATAGGTTTTGTGAGAGTATCAGATTCATGGCTTGTTTACATGTTGCAATACCTCGTTAGACTACAAAAGTTGATTGTTGAAAATCTTGTTTGAAAAGTGTTTGGTATTGCAATATGATTTAACCAACTCAAAACAAGTTGGTAATAGTTTATAAAATCTCGTTGCCATGAATCCTAACCCAAAACATTTGTTTATGTAACCCAAATCGTAAATCGTTTTTGTAATAAAACTCGTATGGTTTATATTGTTAAGAAAACCTTGTATTGTAACTTCGTTTTGAAAACATTCGACCTAGTGATCTAGATAACGCAACGTTATGTAATTTGTTAAAAGCACTTATATATAGGAAGTACCAGCGGCGTATCCACCATGCTTTTAACACATTACACCCGCCCCGTTACCTAATCATTTACCATAACCCAATCGTTTAATAGTTCAAATAGTTCCAATTGTTCAAATAGTTCAAGTAGTTCACATAAATCAAATAGTTCCAATGGTTCAAATAGCTCAGGTAGTTCACATAGATCAAATAGTTCCAATGGTTCAAATAGTTCAAGTAGTTAACATAGTTCAAATAGTTCCAGTGGTTCAAATAGTTCAAGTAGTTCACATAGTTCAAATAGTTCCAGTGGTTCAAATAGTTCAACTAGTTCCAGTGGTTTGTGTTCAAATCGTCGTGTTTAATATAAACCATAGTATTTGATTAGAAAACTCGAAATCATTTAGCACATACGAATCACCCCAAAACAGTCGAAAACGGTAAAAGAGGGGAACTATGTACTCACATTGAAGTGCAAAGTATCCTTGATTAAATGAACTAGCAAAGCTCGAGTAAACCAAGGAAATCAGATAGCACCTAGTAATCGGATCGCTAAGTTAATGAATCGACATCTAAATCGAGAGATCGGATAGAATGAGATCTTGTAAACCAAATGAGTATTGGAACTTATGGGATATGGTTTAACAAAGCCTATATTCTAAATCGGAACCTAACCTAAGTGCCTTTGACCCGCTACGACTCATTAAGGTAGCTTACGCTACTTTAACGCGTCGTTCGCGCAAAAAGCACGTTCGAGACGCCTAACTAGTCCTATGACAAGTATTATATGCCCTAACATGTTTAAATATGTCGCATAATCAGTTTAGGTGACAAAAGTTAGGTTACATATGCTTAAATACCAATTATGCTTGAAAAGAGCATTTTGGTCATTTTCCTAAGGAATATAAACTACCTATCATACAACTAATTAAACCAAGTGACCATAAGGTATAAGCTCGGAAGGTTATTCCCTATACAACTATGGTAACAAATATGCTTGGTCGGATCCTAATGATCGACCAATGGGTCGGGTTCGAAAGTCTAAGCGATTGTTAAGACCGCTTATCTTACGACCCTACACAAGCACTAGACTTAAAAGTGACGAAACATGTTTAACTAAGTTAGAAAACAGGTTTTGATATCAAAACAAAGTGTTTTGATACCCAACGATAGTTTCATCTCAAAATGCGCTTAAACGGCATTTTGACCGAAAATTTTGACTCGTCACTTCGACTAATCAACGTGGTAATCAGTAGGTATAGTCATAAGGGACTATAACCATCGTGATTACGCTCATGTTGCAAAGTTCGAACGAACTTTGTGTTGACCAAAGACTGGTCAAAGCAAAAAGTCAAACACTGCTTGACTTTCATGCTTGAAAAGCATAAACGAGCATGAAAGAAACCTACAAAGGGTCCAAGCAATAAAGGTTTGATCTTAAAATACTCAGGTATGAATCTAAGGCTTCAACTTAGAGCAATTCTTAGATCAAATGTGAGGAATGAGTGAAAAATCAAGTGTGTGACAACTCGTATTTCAGAACCTTTCTTTACACTTTCATGTAACGTATGTAAACACTGTGTGATTATATGAACCTTGTGATTGATTAAATGTTATGTTGTTATGATTACGTGATGATGTGTATTGTATAGTATTAAGCCGATCGTACAACGCTATTCGAATCGCACAAGCCTTTGGGCTTAACCACTCTCGGCCCACTTCTCTTGAACTTGAACCGAATGGGCAGCCCTTTGAGGGTTCGGCCCACTCTTCTCTTTGTCACATAACCTTAGGGGTAGTGTATACTCCTCATTGTTACTAAACACCCACACACACAAACCCTAGCTCTTCTCTCTCCCTCTCACGAACTCGAAGACAGCCACACATCTCTCTCTCAATCGAAGATCCTTGCATTTGAATCAATCTTTATTCCTTCTTTGTTCGGTTAGTATGTTAACAACTGTTTTATGATTAAATGATGCTATGTTATATATATGTTCGGCGTAGATCTGATGTTATGATAGCAGTTGGATAGATCTCGATACATGCTCAAATTAATGTGTGATAATCATATTAATCCATTATTGAAGGATTTCGTATTAATGTCTTGTATGTATGGATGATACATATATTTATGCCTAAATGATGAGTTGAATGATGATTCTTTATGTTTCGAATAATCTCTGACATTACACATGACTTTACATATATTCATTGCAATAAACAAGTAATATAGATCATGCAAACAATTGGTCCAATAACATGGAGCTTGCAACCACTTTATATATGGGTCAAATAGCAACATGACAACCTGATTCAAACCCACCAATTCTTAATACTATTGGACCTTTCCAAACAATCACATGACAATAATATCGCAAATATATGTGCTGGCCAATTTAATACTTGATAACCATAACACTTTACCGATTTACTGTATAATGATTTAATATTTGTGGTTTTGTGTAATTGATGATTATAACTGATGTTAGGAAAATTGGCTGGGTTATGTTGAACTCGACTGATATGTGTTGATCATAGAGTAGGTCCGATTGAATGATAATAGGATGTGTTCTTGAAGCATGTTTAGGGTTCATAAAAAAATTGGTGATTGGAATCCTTGTTTGATCGATTCTTGTTGAGCTTAGAAACTGATTAATTTTTAATTGATAAGCCATAAAAATAGGAAACTGTTTAACTATTTTTACTAAATTAATGCATGATTGATAACTGTGGATTTTCTATAATTGATATGCATGATATTTAATCCATTCGCACAAGACTTGTCAATCGTACAAGTTGTAATGTTGTTTAACTACTGGGCCTCCAAGCCCAAAAATCCAATCGCACAACCCAACCAGTCGCACAAGATGTATGTTTACTAAACTGTTTGGGCCAAATGATTATGTTGGGCTGGGCTAGTAGCCGGATCGCACAAGGGGTCCTGATCGTACAAGTTTAGAATCAATTAATTTGGACCGTGTTATTGTTTACAGTTTTGTTGGGTTTCTGATTTTTGGGTCGGGTATTTGTGGGCTCCAACGGATGACTCGCACAAGACCACTAAACTTGTGCGAGCCCAAGCTTGAATATGTTATAACTGTTAAACGTAATGATATGGGTTGCCATGATCTGTGTGTGTTCTTACATGCTATCTTACGTGATACTTATGTGCACTCTGTGAAACCAAAACCTGACTTGTATAATAACCATGATAGGACGTGGTTGACCACTAGCTGCTAGACTTGACCTTTCTGTGTAATCTACCGAGCAAACCAAGGTGAGTTCACACTCTACAAAACATGGGATTCCCAGGGGTTGGGAATGGGGTTAAGGAATATGGATTCCTCGTCCTTTCTTGGGTAGGACAGTAATGGTTCAGGAATGTAATTCCTCGTCCTCACGGACAGATAACTATACTAGACCAAAACTCTATCACGAAGTCCCTCATTTTTATATCGACTTAATCGCCGGGCCAAGGGCGAGCGGGTCATTAGTTAGATAGCGTTATTTAGGTCTGACAAGCCTCACACCGTGCCGCAGAGGACGGGCGTGAACTAATGGATCTGGGGCACGTCAATGCTGATAGACATTGACAGTTTCAGGGCACTTAAACATGACTTCAGTCAGTAGTCGATATGGTAACGAGTCTAGTGTATACATGGGGTAGCCCCCACGGCCGAAATGCCAGATAACTATCATGGGGTAGCCCCCACGACAGGATTGCCAGAGTAAATGGGTTAAACAAAGGGTTAAACATATCACGTTTTCAACTATGGGGTAACCCCCACGGCAGGAGCGCCAGTTAAAGGAAACTGTTTTTGGAACAACTTAAAACGAACACCCAACCGTGAACTCACTCAACTTGTTGTTGACTCGTTACTACATGCTTTGCAGGTCTATAGGTACTTAGCTGGAGCTTGCACAAGGAAGAGTCGTTGTGGGACATGGACAACTGTGTGCCATGTTAAACATTTGGATAATTAAACTTTGGATTTGGTTTTGAACATTATGCTTCCGCTCATAACTTAACTATGTTTGTTTTGGACACTAATCGTGTTGGTTGGACTTTTACATTTAATTATTTACTTGTTCAATATGATTAGTGGTTTGATCCTGGTCAGTCACGCCTCCAAGCGGTGATACTCCGCGTGTGGATTTTGGGGGTGTGACAGATTGGTATCAGAGCCATTGGTTATAGAGAACTTGGTTTTAATAAGGGAAAACGTTTTTGTTAAAACCAGACTATAACCTGTACAGTGCTCTACGATCCACAACGACGCTTCACTCCACGTGCAAGGCTCGACATTCTAGGCGATATGGTTTATGTTTATATTGCCTACTTGCTAGATTGCATAGAACTTTTCTTATTGTATGCTTAGATGAACGTAGCAACTATAGTTTGAAAACACATTTGTGCTTGCTCCCTACTGTCACTTCACACTTACACACATTCGCGACACCTTTTCTACTTGTGTTTCCTTCGATGTGAGATCATGAGGAAACGTGTGAACCTAACTCAAGCCAGCTGACGGCTCTTATCAACGAACAAGTTACGGCAACACTCGCAGCCGCTCAGGCAGGAGGTATAACCTGCTATTACGAATCTACCCTAGGATGTTAGATCCTACTCTCATGATCCAGCTCTAGCGCTTAACCCGGTCTTTCTTCCTCGCGTAACAAGGTTAGAACGCTCAGCCACCTGTATGCACCTTCAAGACGTACATGGACTGTCGTCCTAATACTTTCAGTGGCACTAAAGGAGCTGTTGGACTCCTCCATTGGTTTGAAAAGCTCGAGTTTGTCTTAGAGACGTGTGAATGCCTTGAGGCTCATAGGGTGAATTACGCCACTGGTACTCTCGAAGACACTACACTAACTCGGCGGAACGCGCAAGTTCAGATGTTGGGGCTGGCGGCTGCTAATGCCACCCCATGGAATGATTCTTAAGGAACTGATCCAAACGTGAATGCCATAGTCGAGATGACATCCGCAAACTGGAAGTGGAGTTCTTAAACCTGAAGATGACAAGGTCAGAGATAGAAGCGTACACGAAATGATCCAACGAATTGATAGTGTTATGTCCAACAATGGTGGATCCTCTCATCAAGCGCATTGAGCTGTACCTCAAAGGCTTAGTACCAGAGATTCAAAGTCATGTGACATAGGCCAACCTTGCAACTATTCAGGATATTACTCGTCTTGCTCAACGTCTCTCAGATCAGGCGATAGGGCAGAACAAACTGCCGAAGCGTATTAATGCTGCTACGACTACTTCGGATGCTCCCAGTGACAACAAACGCAAGTGTAATGGAAATTCGAGCAAGGGTCCCACTTCGGTTCAGTCTCAGTCGCAGCACAGGAGCTCTAGTCAGCAGCCTTTTGGTAATCGAAGTCAGGGTGGATACAGGGGAAACCACCCTAAGTGCAATCGCTATAATTTGCACCACAGGGGGCAATGCAATAGAGATCGTTGTCAGAGATGCAACAAGCTTGGTCATGGAGCCAAAGATTTTAGAATCTCACGTCCTGCAAACCAGAACCGACAACAACAACCCCAAGCTCCACAGAATCAGCAGCAACAGCAGGATAACAAGGGATGTTATCAGTGTGGTGCTAAAGCTCACTTCATGAGACGCTACCCACGACTGAACCAGAATCAGAATCAGAACCACAACCAAGGAAACGGGAATAATAATGGAGGCAGCAACGGGAGTAATGACGACGGCAATGGTGCCAGAGGTCGAGTGTTCGTGATTGGTCAGGGTAATGCTAGGAATGACCCCAACGTTGTGATGGTTTCGACATCGTTATTGGTATGGATTGGCTACCTCAATATCGAGCAGAGGTTCTCTGCAATGAGAAGGTCGTTCGTGTTTCTCGAACAGGTGATGAACCTCTTACGATTCGTGGCAACAAGAGTGGTGCTGTGGTGAGCATCATCTCTTTCCTTAAGGCCCAGGAATGTTGGAGAAAGGGCCACACCGCCTTTCTGGCTCTTGTTACTGACACCTCGAAGAAAGAGAAAAAGATAGAAGACTTTCCAGTTGTACGCGATTATCCTGAGGTATTTCCTGAGGAACTACCTGGCCTCCCGCCTCATCGTCAGGTCGAGTTTCAAATCGAGTTAGCTCCTGGAGCGGCACCTATAGCTCGTGCACCGTATCGCTTAGCTCCATCAGAGTTGAAAGAGCTGTCTACGCAATTACAAGAACTCTTAGATAAGGGTTTTATTCGTCCTAGTTCTTCGCCCTGGGGAGCTCCAGTGCTATTAGTGAAGAAGAAAGACGGTACGTTCAGAATGTGTATCGACTACCGCAAACTGAACAAGGTGACTGTGAAGAACCGCTACCCTCTTCCACGCATTGACGATTTGTTCGACCAGCTACAAGGGTCGAGCTACTATTCGAAGATTGATTTGAGATCGGGATATCACCAGCTGAGAGTCCGAGAAGAGGACGTCTCTAAAACAGCCTTTAGAACCCGTTATGGACACTACGAGTTTTTGGTCATGCCTTTTGGGATAACAAACGCACCGGCGGTCTTCATGGACTTGATGAATCGAGTGTGCAAGACTTACTTAGACAAATTCGTTATTGTCTTCATTGATGACATCCTGATCTATTCGAAGAGTCAGGAGGAACACGAGCAACATTTACGACTTATTTTGGAACTCCTTCGAAAGGAACAACTGTATGGCAAGTTTTCAAAATGTGACTTCTGGCTTCGTGAAGTCCATTTCTTAGGCCATGTGGTGAACAAGGATGGGATTCACGTTGATCCATCCAAGGTGGAGTCAATCAAGAGCTGGCCTGCACCTCGTACGCCAACGGAAATTCGCCAATTCCTGGGATTGGCAGGTTACTACAGGAGATTTATCAAGGATTTTTCTAAGATTGCTCAGCCTCTTACTTCACTAATGCAGAAGGGCGTTGTTTATCGTTGGGGAAACGCACAAGAGTTAGCGTTTCAGCACTTAAAGGATAGACTCTGCAGTGCACCTATCCTTTCATTGCCAGAGGGTACAGACGACTTCGTGGTTTATTGTGACGCATCTATTCAGGGTCTTGGTTGTGTTTTGATGCAGCGGGATAAAGTTATAGCATACGCTTCACGCCAACTCAAGGTTCATGAGAAGAACTACACTACACACGATCTAGAGCTGGGAGCGGTTGTTTTGCACTTAAGATATGGCGACACTACTTGTATGGCACCAAGTGTGCTATCTACACTGATCACAGGAGCCTCGAGCACATCTTCAAACAGAAGGAACTCAATATGCGACAGCGACGATGGGTCGAGCTACTGAACGACTACGAATGCTCGATCAGGTACCAACCGGGCAAAGCCAATGTTGTGGCCGACGCCCTCAGTCGAAAGGACACTGCGCCCAAGCGCGTACGAGCTTTACAATTTACTATACAGTCTAACCTTCCTTCTCAAATACGAAATGCTCAGGTAGAAGCATTGAAACCAGAGAATGTCAGGGCTGAAGCCCTACGCGGCTCAAGGCAACGCTTAGAACAGAAGGAAGACGGTGCTTACTACGTCACGGGATGCATTTGGGTCCCATTTTATGGCAACCTACGAGAACTTGTGATGGATGAGGCACACAAGTCTCGTTACTCAGTGCACCCTGGCTCGGATAAAATGTACCACGACATCAAAACCACGTACTGGTGGCCTAGCATGAAGGCCCACATAGCAACATACGTTAGTAAGTGCTTGACTTGTGCGAGAGTCAAGGCGGAATACCAGAAACCTTCAGGCCCTCTTCAACAACCAGAGATACCACAATGGAAATGGGAGCAAATTTCCATGGATTTTGTTACTGGCCTGCCTAGATCACAACGTGGTAACGATACTATTTGGGTGATCGTGGATCGACTCACGAAGTCTGCTCACTTCTTGGCCATCAAAGAAATAGATAAGTTCTCCACCCTAGCAGAAGTATATCTCAAGGAAGTTGTCTCGAGGCACGGGGTGCCCACCTCTATTATCTCGGATTGAGATGCACGTTTTACATCAGAATTGTGGCAAGCAATGCACAAGTCCTTTGGCTCAAGGCTAGATATGAGCACAGATTATCACCCGCAAACGGATGGGCAGTCGGAACGTACCATCCAGACTCTCGAAGACATGCTTAGGGCACGTGTGATTGACTTTGGCAACGGCTGGGAAAAGCATCTGCCACTTGTGGAATTTTCGTACAACAATAGCTACCACACCAGCATTAAAGCTGCTCCGTTTGAGGCATTGTACGGGCGTAAATGCCGGTCACCTCTTTGTTGGGCAGAGGTGGGGGATAGTCAGATTACTGGACCAGAACATGTGGTTGACACAACAGAGAAAATTGCTCAGATACGACAACGAATGACGGTGGCTCGTGACCGTCAGAAAGTCTACGCCGACCAAGGCAGAAAACCGTTAGAGCTCCAGGTTGGGGAGCGTGTACTACTCAAAGTTTCACCCTGGAAGGGTGTGGTTCGTTTTGGCAAACGGGGCAAACTTAACCCACGATACGTTGGACCTTTCGAAGTCATTGAGAAAATAGGCAAGGTGGCCTACAGATTGAACTTACCAGCGGAACTCAGTGCAGTTCACGATGTTTTCCACGTGTCAAATCTGAAGAAATGTCTGTCAGATGAGACCCACGTAGCTCCTTTGAAGGAGCTCACGATCGACGAGCAGTTACGATTCGTCGAGGAACCTGTTGAAATCACGAACCGGGATGTTAAGGTCCTCAAGCGCACTAGGATACCTCTCGTTCGAGTTCGTTGGAACTCACGTCGCGGCCCAGAGTTCACCTGGGAACGCGAAGATCAAATGAAACAAAAGTATCCCCAACTGTTCGCAACCGGTGCAACCACTACTGAGGCTGAAGCTACGGAATTTCGGGACGAAATTCCAGATCAACGGGGGGAGGATGTGACACCCCAGGGAAACCAGGAAAACCATGCAACTTAACTAGCTTCCTCAGTGAGTACGTGCTAAATTTCGGGACGAAATTTCTTTCAACTTGGGGATAATGTGACAACTCGTATTTCAGAACCTTTCTTTATACTTTCATGTAACGTATGTAAACACTGTGTGATTATATGAACCTTGTGATTGATTAAATGTTATGTTGTTATGATTACGTGATAATGTGTATTGTATAGTATTAAGCCGATCGTACAACGCTATTCGAATCGCACAAGCCTTTGGGCTTAACCACTCTCGGCCCACTTCTCTTGAACTTGAACCGAATGGGCAGCCCTTTGAGGGTTCGGCCCACTCTTCTCTTTGTCACATAACCTTAGGGGTAGTGTATACTCCTCATTGTTACTAAACACCCACACACATAAACCCTAGCTCTTCTCTCTCCCTCTCACGAACTCGAAGACAGCCACACATCTCTCTCTCAATCGAAGATCCTTGCATTTGAATCAATCTTTATTCCTTCTTTGTTCGGTTAGTATGTTAACAACTGTTTTATGATTAAATGATGCTATGTTATATATATGTTCGACGTAGATCTGATGTTATGATAGCAGTTGGATAGATCTCGATACATGCTCAAATTAATGTGTGATAATCATATTAATCCATTATTGAAGGATTTCGTATTAATGTCTTGTATGTATGGATGATACATATATTTATGCCTAAATGATGAGTTGAATGATGATTCTTTATGTTTCGAATAATCTCTGACATTACACATGACTTTACATACATTCATTGCAATAAACAAGTAATATAGATCATGCAAACAATTGGTCCAATAACATGGAGCTTGCAACCACTTTATATATGGGTCAAATAGCAACATGACAACCTGATTCAAACCCACCAATTCTTAATACTATTGGACCTTTCCAAACAATCACATGACAATAATATCGCAAATATATGTGCTGGCCAATTTAATACTTGATAACCATAACACTTTACCGATTTACTGTATAATGATTTAATATTTGTGGTTTTGTGTAATTGATGATTATAACTGATGTTAGGAAAATTGGCTGGGTTATGTTGAACTCGACTGATATGTGTTGATCATAGAGTAGGTCCGATTGAATGATAATAGGATGTGTTCTTGAAGCATGTTTAGGGTTCATAAAAAAATTGGTGATTGGAATCCTTGTTTGATCGATTCTTGTTGAGCTTAGAAACTGATTAATTGTTAATTGATAAGCCAAAAAAATAGGAAACTGTTTAACTATTTTTACTAAATTAATGCATGATTGATAACTGTGGATTTTCTATAATTGATATGCATGATATTTAATCCATTCGCACAAGACTTGTCAATCGTACAAGTTGTAATGTTGTTTAACTACTGGGCCTCCAAGCCCAAAAATCCAATCGCACAACCCAACCAGTCGCACAAGATGTATGTTTACTAAACTGTTTGGGCCAAATGATTATGTTGGGCTGGGCTAGTAGCCGGATCGCACAAGGGGTCCTGATCGTACAAGTTTAGAATCAATTAATTTGGACCATGTTATTGTTTACAGTTTTGTTGGGTTTCTGATTTTTGGGTCGGGTATTTGTGGGCTCCAACGGATGACTCGCACAAGACCGCTAAACTTGTGCGAGCCCAAGCTTGAATATGTTATAACTGTTAAACGTAATGATATGGGTTGCCATGATCTGTGTGTGTTCTTACATGCTATCTTACGTGATACTTATGTGCACTCTGTGAAACCAAAACCTGACTTGTATAATAACCATGATAGGACGTGGTTGACCACTAGCTGCTAGACTTGACCTTTCTGTGTAATCTACCGAGCAAACCAAGGTGAGTTCACACTCTATAAAACATGGGATTCCCAGGGGTTGGGAATGGGGTTAAGGAATATGGATTCCTCGTCCTTTCTTGGGTAGGACAGTAATGGTTCAGGAATGTAATTCCTCGTCCTCACGGACAGATAACTATACTAGACCAAAACTCTATCACGAAGTCCCTCATTTTTATATCGACTTAATCGCCGGGCCAAGGGCGAGCGGGTCATTAGTTAGATAGCGCTATTTAGGTCTGACAAGCCTCACACCGTGCCGCAGAGGACGGGCGTGAACTAATGGATCTGGGGCACGTCAATGCTGATAGACATTGACAGTTTCAGGGCACTTAAACATGACTTCAGTCAGTAGTCGATATGGTAACGAGTCTAGTGTATACATGGGGTAGCCCCCACGGCCGAAATGCCAGATAACTATCATGGGGTAGCCCCCACGGCAGGATTGCCAGAGTAAATGGGTTAAACAAAGGGTTAAACATATCACGTTTTCAACTATGGGGTAACCCCCACGGCAGGAGCGCCAGTTAAAGGAAACTGTTTTTGGAACAACTTAAAACGAACACCCAACCGTGAACTCACTCAACTTGTTGTTGACTCGTTACTACATGCTTTGCAGGTCTATAGGTACTTAGCTGGAGCTTGCACAAGGAAGAGTCGTTGTGGGACATGGACATCTGTGTGCCATGTTAAACATTTGGATAATTAGACTTTGGATTTGGTTTTGAACATTATGCTTCCGCTCATAACTTAACTATGTTTGTTTTGGACACTAATCGTGTTGGTTGGACTTTTACATTTAATTATTTACTTGTTCAATATGATTAGTGGTTTGATCCTGGTCAGTCACGCCTCCAAGCGGTGATACTCCGCGTGTGGATTTTGGGGGTGTGACAAAGTGGGTATTTATAGAATTCCAAGAACTGTTAGGATCGTTTCTCGTAATTCGTGCTTTAATCTAGACCTTACATGTGTTGCCCATTGTTTTATATACCACGGGACATCAAAAACAATCAAATAGTATTGCAAAACAAGGATCAAAACCATCAAAATAGCTGAATTGGACCAGATTCATAGTTTCTGTCTGATTTTCTATCGCGCTCGCGAGAGAGAGAGCTCTCTCTTACGCGACCCACGAGAGATGAGTTTAACAGATTGTCAAAACTAGTCCCTGCAAGTGAAAAACTTTGATTTTGATGCATTTTTGACATGTTTAAGCCCCGTTAACCCCATTTCAAGGATTTATAATGAAGTTAAAGTATAGGGAACATGAAATATGCTCAAAAACATCTCAGATGTCGGTTCGTTTGGCCGTACGGTCGCGTTGTTCGGTTAATTACGATGAAAACTCAAACGGACGCGAAAACGATCCAAATTACGCGACGAGTGGTATTTTTGCATTCCAATTACTAAAATAAAATATTTTAATGATTACAAAAATTTTTGGATGTCCGGATATGTTCAGAATGTAAGATATGCGCGAAAATGCAAACTTATGCACTTTTTGACGCTTTTAGTCCCTATTGATCAAATAAGTTTATTTTCGCATATCGAACCCCTCAAAGCCTATTTCTAAGCTATGTAAAGGATATTTAAGGTATGTTTAGCTTATGATCAAGTTCCAGAATGTTCGTTACTATACAAACCGACATAGTTTCACAGGTTGACGCAAATAGTCCATGCGATCGAATAGACTTGTTTTCGACACACCAAACCATCCAAAACTTATTTCTAAGTTATGTAAGGGTTATTTAAGGTATGTTAAGCCTATGTCACTGTTCCAGAGTGTTTGTTGCGTTAAACAGATTATGTTTACGCATCAGTTCGCGTATAAGTTTCCAGGAAGCGATTTAAAGCTCGAAATTGAACAAGAATTGATATGTGCAATTGAAACACACATTTATACAAATCCCAAGTAAGAAACACAATATTTCATTGGTTTTGTATTATTATGATGGTCGAAGAGGCACAGATGTCACAGATAGCCCGATAACGGGATTGTCAGTCCTATGGTACCATAACATACTACTGGTCGACTTGATCAAAACTAATGAATGTCATTCGTGTTATGAATTAATGCACCAACAAGTTCGTTCACATTATTGAAATCGTCGTGTTTTATATAAACCATAGTCTTTGTTTTTGAAAACTTGAAAAGCATTTAGCACATATGAGTTACCCCAAAACAATTGAAAGCATAAAAGAGGGGAGCTATGTACTCACTTGGGATTGTAAAGAGTCCTCGAATAAAATGAGATAACAAAGCTTCAAATGTCACACCCTGACCGCGTAAAACAACAAACTGCGGCGGAAATGTCGGGGAGTGGAACGACAAAATTATTGTTTCAACAACCATGGTAATTAAAGTTTTGTATTATTGATTAAAGAGTTTACATTGTCTTGGAATTTAACAAAACATAACATAATTAACTGTCTTTTAAGTCACTAAGGCCCAAGTCCGCCTAAATATAGCACAAACATCATCATGCATTAGCACCTGAAACACATGCGAAAATAGGTACATCAGCATAAAAATGCCTGTGAGATACATAGGTTTTGTTTATGCAGGATTCATGACTTGTAGTTAAAAGAAGTGTTTAACAAAAGTAGTCATGAACCTTGTAAAATGTTTTCTTTTATAAAATCATGTGAAACTCGATATGAAAATCAAATGATATAAAAGAACAATGCATGGTTATATAAATAACCAAATGGAAATGAATTTGTATAAAATATGTGATTTGTAAAGCAATGTCGTGTTTTTGTATAAAATGTATCATGTCTTTGTTCCTGTCAAAGTGGCTTAGATAACGCTACAATATGTAATATAATAAAAGCTCTTATATATAGGAAGTACCAGCGGCGTATCCACCATGCTTTTATCACATTACACATAGCCTTGTTATATAAGTCACCTATTAATAATCAACCAAAATGTATTGTGTAAAAAAAATGTCAAAATGTTTATGTGTAAACCATGTTCAATGTCATGTGTTAACTGTGTCATGTATAACCAAGTATAATGTATCGCAAGTAGAAAGTATCTACTCAAACTATATGATAATGTCTATGTGAAAAACGAATGTCATGTATGGTGAATAAATAGTATTTACTCAACCCCATAGGAAAATGTTTTTTGAATAAACCTAAGTTTAAATCAAATGTTATGTTTTGCAGAAAAACAATGCTTTATGATTACAAACATTTATGCAGTAATGTTTATTCGCATACATTCAAGCCTTGCGACTGTGGCAACAAACCCTTAACAAGTTAAAGGTTCATCTATATTATGTAAATCGGATTTTGTCATTCCCAACTTTCAAACAAACCTAGGAAGTCAGAAACGGGATTTGTCAAGTCCTATGGAACCATTACATACTACCGAGCGGCGTGATCAATGTTAATGAATGTATTATTGTCCCGATTAAACATACCAAATGTCATAACCAATGTAAATCAATGTGTCCATATGCTGAGTAAACATATGCAACAAAGTGTCTAATGAAATCAATGTGCTAGCATGCTTAGTAAACATACATAGCAAAACATAATTAAAATCATGTACTATATGTGTACTAGGTGAAACTAGCATGTTTATGTCATAAAAGCGATGAAAAGCACGAAAGTAACAAGTATGCACATGTGTATCA
Organism: Helianthus tuberosus; assembly: GCA_030545235.1. Lineage (NCBI taxonomy): Eukaryota > Viridiplantae > Streptophyta > Magnoliopsida > Asterales > Asteraceae > Helianthus > Helianthus tuberosus. Next base: position 14,747,006 of record JARYGA010060172.1, read on the forward strand.
CCCCAAAATATTTGAAAGCCGTAAAAGAGGGGACTATGTACTCCCTTGGGAGTGCTTATTAGTCTTGGGATTAATACCAAATTAAGCTCCAAGGATCACGGAATCAACAAGGCACCTAATATAGGTAACTACGTTAATAAACGGATCCTAAATCGGGAGATAGGATAGAATGATGTTCTAAAAATCAAATGAGTATTTGAACTCACATGATTTATTAGAGCTAACATTCTGATTTGGAAGTCTACCTAAGTGCTTTTGACCCGTTTCGACCCGTTACGGAAGTATAAGCTACTTTAACGCGTTGTTTGCGTAAATCTAAGGTCGGATGGTTAACTATGTGCTATGTCAAGTCTTATATGCCCAATTATGCCTAAATATGTTTCCATATCAGTTTAGATGTCAAAAACATGTTCACATATGCACAATATGGATTTATGTTCAAAAAGGGCGTTTTGGTCATTTTCTATGGGCATATAACCTACTTAACAATGACTAACCAATCCTATGTGATCATAAGGTATAACCTCAGATGTTAATCCCTATGCAACTATGATCACTAAACGTGCTTGGTCGGATCCTAATGATCGACCAAACGGGTCGGGTTCGAAAGTCTAAGCGGTTGTCGAGACCGCTTAACTTACGACCCTAAACAAGTACTAAACTAGTAGTGACGAGTTAAACATGTCAAAACATGTTTAACTAACTTAGAAAACTGATTTGGTATCAAAACAAAGGGTTTTGATACCTGAAAATAGTTCCGTTATAAAATGCGCGCAAATACGCATTTTGACCAAAACTTTGACTCGTCACTACACCTAGTTAACGTGGTAATCAGTAGGTATAATCGCTAAGGATGATAACCATCGTGATTACAATCACATTGCAAAGTTCAATTGAACTTTGACTTGACCAATTGATGGTTAAAACCGAAAGTCAAACTGTTGGTCAAACAGTTTGGCTTTCAGCTCTAAATAGCTGAAAATCACTACTAAGCCATGAAAGAACACTTACAAGGTGTTCAAGAGCTAGAAGGATGATCTTAGAACTCAGGTAGGTGGCTCCTTTGTAGGGATTCCTCCACTTAGAGTTCCAAAATTAGAATGAGCAAGGAATGAGGAAGTAGGGGTGGGTATTTATAGTTGTGGTGATGCTCTAGGATCATTACAAGTGGTTTGTTTGGCCACCAAGTAAGAAATCCTAGGCATACATGTGTAAATGACAGCTATCCTTTGCTTGGAGAGGTGTTTACTTGGCTACCACACAAAGAAATTGCAAGAATGGTCCCTGAATTAACAAACTATTGTTGAAACTGAAGTTTCTGTCCAGATCATGGGGTGGCATGGCACGATAGTAAACCCAGGGGGTGGTCGCGCGACGCGAGGGGTATGCTGCAAGTTTCAGAATTTGACAGATTCAGTCCCTCCACACATATTCATGCATATTGACGTATTTAACCTCTGTTAAGTCATTTTCAAGGCTCTACAAAGTCGTCAAAGTATAGGGGACATGAAATATGCTTGGAAATATCACGGATGTTGGTTTTTTTGGTCGTACGATCACGTTGTTCGGTTAATTACGACGAAACTCGAACGGACGCGAAAACGATCCAAATTAAGCGACGAATGGTATTTTTGCATTCCGATCACTAATATAAAATATTTTAGTGTCTACAAAAATTTTGGATGTCCGGATGTGGTCAGAACGTAAGATATGCGCGTCAATACAAACTTACGTCGTTTTTGACACTTTTAGTCCCTGTATGCTCAAATAAGCATATTTTCGCACACCGAACCTATCAAAGCTTATTTCTAAGCTATGTTAAGGTTATTAAGATATGTTAAGCTCATGTTTCTATTCCGGAGTGTTTGTCGCGTTAAACTGATTACGTTTACCCATCAGTTTGCGTTTAAATTTCCAAAAGCGATATAGAGTTTAAAAATCGATCAAAAATCAAAACATGCAAAATGCCAAACATAAATAACAAACATTGGGATCAAAACACATTGTTTTATTGATATTGAATTATTCAGAGTTTGCACAATGATAACACAAGCACAGATGTCACAGTCTCCCCTACTTTAGGAAATTTCGTCCCGAAATTTATTTAGAGGAAACTTGTGAGAATAGATGTGGATATTTTGCTTTCATTTGATCTTCACATTCCCAAGTAAACTCTGGGCCATCTTTAGATTCCCAGCGAACTTTGACAATTGGGATGCGCTTGTGTTTGAGCTTTTTGACTTCACGGTCCATGATTTCCAAAGGTTTCTCAACGAAGTGCATCGTGTTATCAACACGAATTTCATCAAGTGGTATGTGGAGGTTCTCATCAGCTAAAAACTTTTTGAGATTGGACACGTGGAAAGTTGGATGAACATTTCCAAGTTCAGGAGGTAGCTCTTGTCTGTAGGCTACTTTTCCGATTCTTTCAACGATCTTGAATGGTCCAACAAAGCGTGGTGCAAGTTTTCCTTTCTTTACAAATCTAATCACACCTTTCCAAGGGGATACCTTGAGTAGGACGTGATCACCGACTTGAAATTCTAAGGGCTTGCATCGTCGATCCGCGTAACTCTTTTGACGGCTTCTAGCTGTCTGAAGGTTATCATGAATCTTCTTGACCTTATCTGTAGTCTCTAGAATGAGTTTAGGTCCAGTAAGCTGAGCTTCACCTATCTCATTCCAGCAGATCGGTGAATGACATTTTCAACCGTATAAAGCTTCGAAAGGAGCCATGTTGATGCTAGAGTGATAACTATTGTTGTAGGAGAATTCGATCAACGGTTGATGCGAATCCCAACTACCACCAAAATGAATCACACAAGCTCTACGCATATCTTCAAGTGTCTGGATTGTTCTCTCAGATTGACCATTCATTTGAGGATGATATGCTGTGATCAAATTGAGTTGGGTTCCCATGGCAGATTGCATGGTTCTCCAAAAGCGAGACGAGAATCTAGCATCTCTGTCAGATATAATGTTCAAAGGAACACCATGTCGAGATACAATCTCATCCACATAGATTTTAGCAAGCTTGTCAGCAGATAGATCCTCATGGATCGGCAAGAAATGTGCTGACTTTATTAGACGATCAACGATTACCCAAATGGCATGATGACCTCTTTTAGTACGCGACAACTTGGTAATGAGATCCATAACAATGTTTTCCCATTTCCTAACCGGGATCTCTGGTTGCTCCAATAATCCAGAGGGATGTTGGTGTTCTGCCTTAACCTTAAGACAAGTAAGGCATTTGGAAACATATAAGGCAATGTCTTTCTTCATACCCGGCCACCAATACTGGGTTCGAAGATCCTTATACATTTTATCTGCACCAGGATGAATAGAATAACGAGACTTATGAGCTTCATCCATTAGCAAGGTGCGAAGATTGTCTTGACTTGGGACCCATAAACGGCCCATGAAATAGAATAGCCCAAAGTCTTTCAGTTCAAGATCAGGTTTAAGATGATATGGTAATTCCTTACACATCAATCCTTGTGTAATACAAGTATGTTGAGCATGAGAAATGTGGGTTTGAATATCAGATCGAACCTGAACACAGTGAAGCTTGACACGCACTTTACGACTCAATGAGTCAGCCACGACATTCGCCTTACCAGGACGGTAGCGAATTTCGCAATCGTAGTCATTTAGGAGTTCAACCCAACGTCGTTGCCTCATGTTAAATTATTTCTGATTGTAAATATACTGGAGACTCTTGTGGTCAGTAAACACTACACACTTTGTACCGTATGTGACATTTGTGCTTGTGTAATCATTGTGCAAACTCCGAACAATTCAATATCAATAAAATAATGTGTTTTGATCTCAATTTTTGTTATTTATGTTTGACATTTTGCACGTTTTGATTTTTGATCGATTTTAAACTCTATGTCGCTCTCTGAAAAGTTATACGTAAACTAATGCGTAAACGTAATCAGTTTAACAAGACAAACACTCCGGAAAAGCAACATAAGCTTAAAATACCTTAAATAACCTTTACATAACTTGGAAATAAGTTTTAAAGGCATTGGTATGGCAAAAACAAGTTTATTCACTCGCAGGGACTATTTGCGTCAAACTGCAAAAGTCTACTGTTTCGTATGGCAACGTACATTCTAGAATATGATCATAAGCTAAACATACCATAAATAACCTAAACATAGCTTATAAATAAGTTTTGAATGGTTCGGTGTGCGAAAGTAGGCTTATTTGATCATACAGGGACTAAAAGTGTCAAAAACGTTATAAGTTTGCATTTACGCGCATAACTTACGTTCTGACCACATCCGGACATCCAAAAAAATTTTGTAGACACTAAAATATTGTATTTTAGTGATCAGAATGCAAAAATACCATTCGTCGCTTAATTTGGATCGTTTTCGCGTCCGTTCGAGTTTCATCATAAATAACCGAACAACGTGACCGTATGACCAAACGAACCGACATCCATAATATTTCCGAGCATATTTTGAGTCCCCTATACTTTGACGACCTTGTAGAGCCTTGAAAATGGCTTAACGGGGTTAAAAGTGCCAAAAATCAGCTTAAATACGTGCAGGTACCAAATGTGTCAAAAATGAAACTATTGCTGAACTGAGGGGTGGTCGCGGGCCGTGTAGGCTGGCCCTAAATACTACGTCAGGTGCGAGAGCATGCCCAGTGACAGAAAACTCATTTTTAGCAAACTGTTTTCAATTCAGGGACTTGTAGGCAATATATGATGTTTTGGGCATCAAGTTAACATCTCTCCAAGTATGTTAGCTGTCCCTTAACACATGTATGGCTATGATTTCTTGCTTGGTGGCCAAACAAACACTTGTAATGATCTTCCAAGTTCACCACAAGTATAAATAGCTTGGCCTTTCATTTGATTCATTGCTCATTCTCATTTTGGAACTCTAAGTGGAGGATTTCTTGCTAAGGAACCACCTACATGAGTTCTAAGATCATCCTTCTAGCCTTTGAACACCTTGTAAGTGTTCTTTTATGGCTTAGTAGTGATTTTAAGCTATTTAGAGCTGAAAGTCAAACTTTTTGACCAACAGTTTGACTTTCAGTTTTGACCATCAATTGGTCAATTCAAAGTTCAATTGAAATTTGCAACGTCATTGTAATCACGATGGTTATAATCCTTAGCGATTATACCTACTGATTACCACGTTAACTAGGTGTAGTGAAAAGTCAAAGTTTCGGTCAAAATGCGTATTTACGCGCATTTTGAAACGGAACTATTTTTGGGTATCAAAACCCTTTGTTTTGATACCAAATCAGCTTTCTAAGTTAGTTAAACATGTTTTAACATGTTTAACTCGTCACTACTAGTTTAGTGCTTGTTTAGGGTCGTAAGTTAAGCGGTCTAAACAACCGGTTAGACTTTCGAACCCGACCCGTTTGGTCGATCATTAGGATCCGACCAAGCATGTTTAGTGATCATAGCTGCATAGGGAATAACCTTCTGAGGTTATACCATATGATCACATAGGATTGGTTAGTCATTTGTTAAGTAGATTATATGCCCATAGAAAATGACCAAAACACCCTTTTTGAACATAAATCCATATTTTGCATATGTGAACATGTTTTCGAAATCTAAATTGATATGGTAACATATTTAGGCATAATTGGGCATGTAAGACTTGACATAGCACATTGATAACCATCCGACCTTAGGTTTACGCAAACGACGCGTTATAGTAGCTTAATCTACCATAACAGGTCGAAATGGGTCAAAAGCACTTAGGTAGAGTTCCAAATCAGAATGTTAGCTCTATTAAATCATGCCATATGAGTTCAAATACTCATTTGATTTATAGAACATCATTCTATCCTATCTCCCGATTTAGGATCCAATTATTAACGTAGTTACCTATATTAGGTGCCTTGTTGATTTCGTGATCCTTGGAGCTTAATTTGGTCTTAATCCCAAGACTAATAAGCAATCCCAAGTGAGTACATAGTCCCCTCTTTTACCGCTTTCAAATACTTAGGGGTGATACACATGTGCATACTTGTTACTTTCGTGCTTTTCATTGCTTTTATGACATAAACGTGCTAGTTTCACCTAGTACATGTATAGTACATGATTTCAATTATGTTTTGCTATGTATGTTTACTAAGCATGCTAGCACATTGATTTCATTAGACACTTTGTTGCATATGTTTACTCAGCATATGGACACATTGATTTACATCATATTTTTGCTATGTATGTTTACTTAGCATGCTAGCACATTGATTTCATGAACATTTCTACTATGTATGTTTACTTAGCATATTTAGTACATGGTTTTCACATGCTACATTGGTTATGACATTTGGTATGTTTACTCGGGACAATAATACATTCATTAACATTGATCACGCCGCTCGGTAGTATGTAATGGTACCATAGGACTTGACAAATCCCGTTTCCGACTTCCTAGGTTTGTTTGGAAGTTGGGAATTACAGAATCCAATATACATAATTTAGATGAACCTTTAATTTGTTTAAGGGTTTGTCGCCACAGTCGTAAGGCTTGAATGTATGCGAATAAATATTACTGCATAAATGTTTGTAATCATAAAGCATTGTTTTCTGCAACACATATCATTTGATTTAAACTTAGGTTTATTCAAAGACTTTGTTTTGTACATTTTCCTACGGGGTTGAGTAAATTCTTTTATTCACCGTACATGACATTTGTTTTCACATTGACATTATCATATACTTTGAGTAGATACTTTCTACCTGCTATACATTACATTTGGGTATACATGGCACAGTTTACACATGACATTGAGCATGGTTTACACATAAACAATTTGACATTGGTTTTTAAACAAGACATTTTGGTTGATTATTGATAAGTGACTTATATAACGAGGCTATGTGTAGTGTGATAAAAGCATGGTGGATACGCCGCTGGTACTTCCTATATATAAGTGCTTTTATTATATTACATATTGTAGCGTTATCTAAACCACTTTGACAGGAACAAAGACACGATACATTTTATACAAAAACATGACATTGTTTTACAAATTCATTTCCACATGGTTGTTTATTTAACCATGCATATTTCTTTTATATCATATGATTTTCTTATTGATTTTCACATGAATTTATGAAAGAAAACATTTTACAAGGTTCATGACTACATTTTTATTAAACGCTTCTTTTAACTACAAGTCATGAATCCTGCATAAACAAAACCTATGTATCTCACAGACATTTTTTTTGCTGACGTACCTATTTTCACATGTGTTTCAGGTGCTAATGCATGATGATGTTTGTGCTACACTTAGGCGGACTTGGGCCTTAGTGACTCAAAAAATAGTTAATTATGTTATGTTTTTTTTAATAATTTCTTAAGACAATGTAAGACTTTACTTAATAATACAAAACTTTAATTACCATGGTTGTTGAAACAATAATTCTGTCGCTACACTCCCCGATGTTTCCGCCGCGGTTTGTTGTTTTACGCGGTCGGGGTGTGACAGAAGAGTTGGTATCAGAGCTAATGGTTATAGGGAATTAGGTTATTAGTAATGCTTTGACCTAGACTATAACTTTCTAGGACCCTAACACAAGTTTTCTTGTGTTTAGAACTTAAAACAATACCCGTCACCTATCCTTAGGTGATTACCAAGACATGAACACAAATTTCCAAAATGATTTTGTAATCAATCATCTATCCTTAGATGATTTCTTTTGGCCTTGTGCCATTCGAATTTTCAAAATCTCGTCAAAGTTTGGGTCTAAATAATGTGAACACGTGCAAACTGGAAGGGTGGATGCCTGTACCCTGAGTTTTCTGTCTAAGGCTAGAGTGTTCGTACACATCCGCAGTATCGGACCAGTCACTCTTACCTGGGAACTCTTGGGGTGAGTGTCCACTTATAGGCGAGCATGTCTTCGCGATACATTATTATGACCCATTTACTTTGATTTGTCACTATGTGTCGTTTGTTTGCTTTGTGGTAACAAACAAATGACCACCATCCTTACATTTTGTTGATTTTATTTTAGTGATCGGAATGCAAAAAATACCATTCGTTGTTTGTTTGATTTACGCGCATATCTTACGTTCTGACCACATCCGGACATGCAAAAAAAATTTGTAGACACTAAAATATTTTATTTTAGTGATCGGAATGCAAAAATACCATTCGTCGCTTAATTTGGATCGTTTTCGCGTCCGTTCGAGTTTCGTCATAAATAACCGAACAACGTGACCGTACGACCAAACGAACCGACATCCGTAATATTTCCAAGCATGTTTTGAGTCCCCTATACTTTGACGACCTTGTAAAGCCTTGAAAATGGCTTAACGGGCGTTAAAATTGCCAAAAATCAGCTTAAATACGTGCAGGGACCAAATGTGTCAAAAATGAAACTATTGCTGAGCTGAGGGGAGGTCGCGGGCCGCGTAGGCTGGCCCTAAATCCTACGCGGGGCGCGAGAGCATGCCTTGTAATAGAAAACTCATTTTCAGCAAACAATTTTCAATTCAGGGACTTGTAGGTAATATCTGATGTTTTGGGCAACAAGTTAACATCTCTCCAAGTATGTTAGCTGTCCCTTAACACATGTATGGCTAGGATTTCTTGCTTGGTGGCCAAACAAACACTTGTAATGGTCTTACAAGTTCACCACAAGAATAAATAGCTTGGCCTTTCATTTGATTCATTGCTCATTCTTATTTTGGAACTCTAAGTGGATGATTTCCTGCTAAGGAGCCACCTACATGAGTTCTAAGATCATCCTTCTAGCCTTTGAACACCTTGTAAGTGTTCTTTCATGGCTTAGTAGTGATTTTCAGCTATTTAGAGCTGAAAGTTAAACTGTTTGTCCAACAGTTTGACTTTTAGTTTTGACCATCAATTGGTCAATTCAAAGTTTAATTGAAATTTGCAACGTCATTGTAATCACGATGGTTATAATCCTTAGCGATTATACCTACTGATTACCACGTTAACTAGGTGTAGTGACGAGTCAAAGTTTCGGTCAAAATGCGTATTTACGCGCATTTTGCAACGAAACTATTTTCGGGTATCAAAACCCTTTGTTTTGATACCAAATCAGCTTTCTAAGTTTGTTAAACATGTTTTAACATGTTTAACTCGTCACAACTAGTTTAGTGCTTGTTTAGGGTCGTAAGTTAAGCGGTCTAAACAACCGCTTAGACTTTCGAACCTGACCCGTTTGGTCGATCATTAGGATCCGACCAACCATGTTTAGTAATCATAGTTGCATAGGGAATAACCTTCTGAGGTTATACCTTATGATCAAATATGATTGGTTAGTCATTTGTTAAGTAGATTATATGCCCATAGAAAATGACCAAAATGCCCTTTTTGAACATAAATCCATATTTTGCATATGTGAACATGTTTTTGATATCTAAACTGATATGGTAACATATTTAGGCATAATTGGGCATGTAAGACTTGACATAGCACATTAATAACCATCCGACCTTAGGTTTACGCAAATGACGCGTTATAGTAGCTTAAACTACCATAACAGGTCGAAATGGGTCAAAAGCACTTAGGTAGACTTCCAAATCAGAATGTTAGCTCTATTAAATCATGCCATATGAGTTCAAATACTCATTTGATTTATAGAACATCATTCTATCCTATCTCAAGATTTAGGATCCAATTATTAACGTAGTTACCTATATTAGGTGCCTTGTTGATTCCGTGATCCTTGGAGCTTAATTTGGTCTTAATCCCAAGACTAATAAGCAATCCCAAGTGAGTACATAGTCCCCTCTTTTACGGCTTTCAAATACTTTGGGGTGATACACATGTGCATACTTGTTATTTTCGTGCTTTTCATTGCTTTTATGACGTAAACATGCTAGTTTTACCTAGTACACATATAGTACATGATTTCAATTATGTTTTGCTATATATGTTTACTAAGCATGCTAGCACATTGATTTCATTAGACACTTTGTTGCATATGTTTACTCAGCATATGGATACATTGATTTACATCATATTTCTGCTATGTATGTTTACTTAGCATGCTAGCACATTGATTTCATGAACTTTTCTACTATGTATGTTTACTTAGCATACTTAGTACATGGTTTTCACATGCTACATTGGTTATGACATTTGGTATGTTTAATCGGGACAATAATACATTCATTAACATTGATCACGCCGCTTGGTAGTATGTAATGATACTATAGGACTTGACAAATCCCGTTTCTGACTTCCTAGGTTTGTTTGGAAGTTAGAAATGACAGAATCCGATATACATAGTTTAGATGAACCTTTAATTTGTTTAAGGGTTTGTCGCCACAGTCGCAAGGCTTGATTGTATGCGAATAAACATTACTACATAAATGTTTGTAATCATAAAGCATTGTTTTCTGCAAAACATATCATTTGATTTAAACTTAGGTTTATTCAAAGACGTTGTTTTGTACATTTTCCTACGGGGTTGAGTAAATTCTTTTATTCACCGTACATGACATTTGTTTTCACATTGACATTATCATATAGTTTGAGTAGATACATTCTACTTGCTATACATTACATTTGGGTATACATGGCACAGTTTACACATGACATTGAGCATGGTCTACACATAAACAATTTGACATTGGTTTTTAAACAAGACATGTTGGTTGATTATTGATAAGTGACTTATATAACAAGGCTATGTGTAATGTGAGAAAAGCATGGTGGATACGTCGTTAGTACTTCCTATATATATATGTGCTTTTATTATATTACATATTGTAGCGTTATCTAAACCACTTTGACAGGAACAAAGACATGATACATTTTATACAAAAACACGACATTGTTTTACAAATTCATTTCCACATGATTATTTATTTAACCATGCATATTTCTTTTATATCATAAGATTTTCTTATCGATTTTCACATGAATTTATGAAAGAAAACATTTTACAAGGTTCATGACTGCATTTTGTTGGTGCACGAAATGTCTGTTGACTACGTTTGTATCGTGTCTTAGGTCAAGATAGATTGTACGGAGTCAAAAATCAGGAATTAGGGTTTTAGTGGGAGATTTCGCTCATAATGACATGTTTGTCATTAAAAGCGAAATCAGATATAAGTAATTTCGCTTATATGTACATGTTACTTTGTGTACATTGATTCCGCCTTTATACGCAAAGATGAACGTTCTCTACTGACTATTTAGGGTCGGAACACGGTCCAACACATTTTTATTAAACGCTTCTTTTAACTACAAGTCATGAATCCTGCATAAACAAAACCTATATATCTCACAGGCATTTTCATGCTGACGTACCTATTTTCACATGTGTTTCAGGTGCTAATGCATGATGATGTTTGTGCTACACTTAGGCGGACTTGGGTCTTAGTGACTCAAAAGATAGTTAATTATGTTATGTTTTTTTAATAATTTCTTAAGACAATGTAAACACTTTGCTTAATAATACAAAACTTTAATTACCATGGTTGTTGAAACAATAATTCTGTCGCTACACTCCCCGATGTTTCCGCCGCGGTTTGTTGTTTTGCGCGGTCGGGGTGTGACATAAGAGTTGGTATCAGAGCCAATGGTTATAGGGAATTAGGTTATTAGTAATGCTTTGACCTAGACTATAACTTTCTAGGACCCTAACATAAGTTTTCTTGTGTTTAGAACTTAAAACAATACCCGTCACCTATCCTTAGGTGATTACCAAAACATGAACACAAAATTCCAAAATGATTTTGTAATCAATCATCTATCCTTAGATGATTTCTTTTGGCCTTGTGCCAATCGAATTTTCAAAATCTCATCAAAGTTTGGGTCTAAATAATGTGACCACGAGCAAACTAGAAGGGTGGATGCATGTACCCTGAGTTTTCTGTCTAAGGCTACAGTGTTTGTACAAATCCGCAGTATCTGACCAGTCACTCTTACCTGGGAACTCTAGGGGTGAGTGTCCACTTATAGGCGAGCATGTCTTCGCGATACATTATTATGACCCATTTACTTTGATTTTTCACTGTGTGTCATTTGTTTGCTTTGTGGTAACAAACGAATGACCACCATCCTTACATTTTGTCGATTTTTATTGACATCTCATTTCTTTCATCACATCATCTCACTCGTTTTCTCTCATGTTTCCTCTTTTAGAATGCCTCCTTGACGTAACGTTCAACAACCCAATGCCGAACTGGCGGCTATTATAGCACAGCAGATGGCTGCTATGCTACCGAATTTCATCACTCAAATAAACCAAGCCAACAATAACAATAATGCACCTGCTCCGTGCAATTTCAAAAGTTTTAACTCGGCTAAACCACTCAAGTTTAGTGGTTTTGAAGGAGCAACTGGGCTCCTCCAGTGGTTTGAGAGTCTTGAGAGCACTTTTCGCCATGTTCAGTGTCCAAACAACCATAAGGTCGAGTTTGCTTCGGGCAATTCCAAAAGAGGGCTCTCACCTGGTGGAATGGGGTAATGAGAGATCGAGGTGCTGATGTTGCTTTGGGTCAGACATTGGAGGAACTTAGAGCTCTTTTGATGAGAGAGTTCTGCCCTCGTCACGAGCAGAAGGCACTTGAAAATGAGTTCCATGATCTGAAGCAAGACAGTGGTGAACACCGGGCTTACACTGATAGATATGAGGAGTTAAGGTTGCTCTGTCCTACAATGGTCACGCCTTTGGATAAGGCTATTGAGAAATACATAGACGGTTTACCAGATCCTATTCAGGATATTGTCACTGGCAGCAACCCTACTACCGTCCGACAGGCCATTGAGCTAGCTGCAACCCTAACAGACTCTCAAGTCAAAAAGGGTAAACTCCACAGAAAAGGTGACAATAAACAGACTGATAAGAGTGAGAAACAGAAGGGTAAGAAGGCTGCCGAGTCTTCAAAGAAATCGAGGAAGCGTAAGGCTTCCAAGAATTTCGCTGAGGTGGCACAACAGGCAGCTCCTAATCAGGCTGCACAACCTACTGCCAAAAGGCAGTACGCTGGCAATGCACCTTTGTGCAACAAGTGTAACAGCCACCATCAACCACAGGTGCAATTCCGTATCTGCACGAACTGTGGCAAGTATGGTCATCTTGCTAACACCTGCCGCTTTGCTTCGAACCAAAATCAGGCAGCCCAAAACCAAGCTGCACAAAACCGTGCCCAGAATCCTGTTCGACCTCACTATCTGCCTGGTTCATGTTTCAATTGTGGGGATCTGACCCACTACAAGAATAACTGCCCAAGGTTGGCAAACGCAAATTAGGCACAGGCTCGTGGCAGAGCTTTTAATCTGAATCCAAATGAGGCACGCGCAGATAATGAAGTGGTGAACGGTACGTTCCTCGTTAACAACCAACCTGCTTCTATTCTGTTTGATTCGGGTTCCGATAAGAGTTTTGTGTCCTTAGATTTTGAGTCTATGCTTTCGATGACTAGAACAAAACTAGGAAAGCCCTTGACAGTAGAAATAGCTAGTGGTGAACCTGTTGTACTTGACTCCGTTCTTCGAAATTGCCAGTTGAACCTTAATAACCATCTTTTCCCTATTGACCTCACACCGATGCAACTTGGGAGCTTTGATGTTATAGTAGGAATGGATTGGTTAGCCAAATACCATGCTGAGGTGGTTTGTTTTGAGAAGATTGTTCGTATACCGCTTTCGACTGGTGAGATCTTAGAAGTTCGTGGGGAGAAACCCGTTAGTGGTCTTAAACTCATGTCTTGTACCCAAGCCCAAAAATACCTACGAAAGAACTATGTCGCCTTCTTGGCACATTTCATAGAGGAGAAAGGCAAGGGTAAGACTATCCAAGATATCCATGTTGTTCGGGATTACCTTGAGGTATTTCCTGAAGAATTACCTAGTTTACCCCCTGTACGCCAAGTTGAGTTTCGTATCGATCTTATACCTGGTGCAAATCCTATTGCTAGGTCACCCTACCGTCTTGCACCGTCTGAGATGCAAGAGTTATCTAAGCAGCTTCAGGAGCTTTCTGACAAAGGATTCATTTGTCCGAGCTTTTCACCTTGGGGCGCTCCTGTCCTATTCGTGAAAAAGAAAGATGGGTCCTTCCGAATGTGTATCGATTATCGTGAGCTCAACAAGCTTACCATCAAGAATCGATATCCCCTACCACATATTGTTGATCTCTTTGATCATCAACTTCGAGTGCTTGAAGAAGATATTCCCAAGACAACCTTCCGTACGAGATATGGTCATTATGAGTTTACTGTTATGCCTTTCGGTCTAACAAATGCTCCTGCTGTTTTCATGGACTTGATGAATAGGGTTTGTAAGCCTTATTTAGACAAGTTCATCATTGTTTTCATTGATGACATTTTGATCTATTCTAAGATGCGAGCTGATCATGAACAACATCTCCGTCTTACAATGGAGCTCCTAAAGAAAGAACAGCTTTTCGCCAAGTTCTCCAAGTGCGAATTCTGGCTTAAGGAAGTTCAATTCTTGGGACACATCGTTAACGAACAAGGTATACATGTAGATCCCGCCAAAATCAGTGCTATTAAGGATTGGGATACGCCTACTACTCCTACCGAAGTTCGTTTATTTCTTGGTCTCGCGGGTTATTAGCGACGCTTTATTGCAAACATCTCCAAGATTGTGGTTCCTCTCATAGCTTTAACTCAAAAGAATAAACCTTCTGAGTGGGGACCCAAACAGGAAGAAGCTTTTCTGACCTTGAAACATAAGCTCTGTGATGCACCTATTCTAACTTTACCTGAGGGCAATGACGACTTTGTCGTATACTGTGATGCATCCAATTTAGGCCTTGGCTGCGTTCTTATGCAAAGAAACAAAGTCATAGCTTATGCATCAAGACAGGTGAAGGTACACGAGAAGAACTATATGACTCTTGATCTTGAGTTAGGTGTAGTAGTTTTCGCTCTCAAAATCTGGAGACACTACTTTTACGGTACAAAGTGTGTAGTGTTTACTGACCACAAGAGTCTCCAGCATATTTTTAATCAAAAATAACTTAACATGAGGCAACGACGTTGGGTTGAACTTCTAAACGACTACAATTGCGAAATTCGCTACCATCCTGGTAAGGCGAATGTTGTGGCTGACGCATTGAGTCATAAGGAACGAGTCAAGCTTCACTGTGTTCAGGTTCGATCTGACATTCAAACCCGCATTTCTCAGGCTCAACATACTTGTGTTACACAAGGTTTGATGGGTAAGGAATTACCATATCATCTTAAACCTAAGCTTGAACTGAAAGACTTTGGGCTATTTTATTTCATGGGCCGTTTGTGGGTCCCAAGTCAAGACAATCTTCGCACCTTGCTGATAGATGAAGCACACAAGTCTTGTTATTCTATCCATCCTGGTGCAGACAGAATGTATAAGGATATTTAGACCCAGTTCCGGTGGCCGGGTATGAAGAAAGATATTGCCTTATATGTTTCCAAATGCCTTACTTGTCTTAATGTTAAGGCAGAACATCAACATCCCTCTGGATTATTGGAGCAACCAGAGATTCTGGTTTGGAAATGGGAAAACATTGCTATGGATCTCATTACCAAGCTGCCACGCACTAAAAGAGGTCATGATGCCATTTGGGTAATCGTTGATCGTCTTACCAAGTCAGCACATTTCTTGCCAATGCGTGGGGATCTATCTACTGACAAGCTTGCCAAGATATGTGTGGATGAGATTGTATCTTGACATGGTGTTCCTTTGAACATTATATCTGACAGAGATGCTTGATTCTCGTATCGCTTTTGGAGAACCATGCAATCTGCTATGGGAACCCAACTCAATTTATGCACCGTGTATCATCCTCAAACGGATGGTCAGTCTGAAAGAACAATCCAGACACTGGAGGATATGCTTAGAGCTTGTGTGATTGATTTTGGTGGTATTTGGGATTCGTATCTTCCATTGATCGAATTCTCCTACAACAATAGTTTTCACTCTAGCATCAACATGGCTCCTTTCGAAGCTTTATACGGTCAAAAATGTCGTTCATCGGTCTGTTGGAATGAGATAGGTGAAGCTCAGCTTACTGGACCTAAACTCATTCTAGAGACTATAGATAAGGTCAAGAAGACTCATTATAACCTTCAGACAGCTAGAAGCCGTCAAAAGAGTTACGTGGATCGATGACGCAAGCCCCTAGAATTTCAAGTTGGTGATCACGTCCTACTCAAGGTATCCCCTTGGAAAGGATTGATCCGATTTGGAAAGAAAGGAAAACTTGCACCACGCTATGTTGGACCATCCAAGATCATTGAAAGAATCGAAAAAGTAGCCTACAGACTTGAGCTACCTCCTGAACTTGGAAATTTTCATCGAACTTTCAACGTGTCCAATCTCAAAAAGTGTTTAGCTGATGAGAACCTCTACATACCACTTGATGAAATTCGTGTTGATAACACGATGCACTTCGTTGAGAAACCTGTGGAAATCATGGAACGTGAAGTCAAATAGCTCAAACGCAAGCGCATACCTATCGTTAAAGTTCACTGGGAATCTAAAGTGGCCCATAGTTTACTTGGGAGCGTGAAGATCAGATGAAAGCGAAATATCCTCATCTATTCTCACAAGTTCCCTCTAAATAAATATCGGGACGAAATTTCCTAAAGTAGGGGAGATTGTGACATCTGTGCTTGTGTAATCATTGTGCAAACTCCGAACAATTCAATATCAATAAAATAATGTGTTTTGATCTCAATGTTTGTTATTTATGTTTGACATTTTGCACGTTTTGTTTTTTGATCGATTTTAAACTCTATGTCGCTCTCTGGAAAGTTTTACTTAAAGTGATGCGTAAACGTAATCAGTTTAACACGAAAAACACTCCGAAACAGCAACATAAGCTTAACATACCTTAAATAACCTTTACATAACTTAGAAATAAGTTTTAAAGGCATTGGTATGGCAAAAACAAGTTTATTCGCTCGTAGGGACTATTTGCGTCAAACTGCAAAAGTCAGTAGTTTCGTATGGCAACGTACATTCAAGAATATGATCATAAGCTAAACCAACCATAAATAACCTAAACATAGCTTAGAAATAAGTTTTGAAAGGTTCGGTGTGCGAAAGTAGGCTTATTTGATCATACAGGGACTAAAAGTGTCAAAAACGCGTAAGTTTGCATTTACGCGCATATCCTACGTTCTGACCACATCCGAACATCCAAAAAAAATTTGTAGACACTAAAATACTTTATTTTAGTGATCGGAATGCAAAACTACCATTCGTCGCTTAATTTGGGTCGTTTTCGCGTCCGTTCGAGTTTCGTCATAAATAACCGAACAACGTGACCGTACGACCAAACGAACCGACATCCGTAATATTTCTGAGCATATTTTCAGTCCCCTATACTTTGACGACCTTGTAGAGCCTTGAAAATGGATTAACGGGGGTTAAAAGTGCCGAAAATCAACTTAAATACGTGCAGGGTCAAATGTGTCAAAAATGAAACTATTGCTGAACTGAGGGGAGGTCACGGGCCGCGTAGTTTGGCCCTAAATCCTACGCGGGGAGCGAGAGCATGCCCAGTAATAGAAAACTCATTTTCGGCAAACTGATTTCAATTCAGGTGTGACAACTGTCACTTTTCCGTACATTTCGTACACTAAATAAACAACATTCTGTGCTCTAATGACTGTGCATGATCTAGTTTACCAGAAAAATAAATTTCTGATTTCCATGCAAGTGAATTCATGCACGTTTCATACTACAAGAATTACTTTATGATAGCGTTGCTTCAAAAATACTAGTAAACTCACCGCTAAGACACATTGTGTCGACAATTCTGCAGAAGGCAGTTAGACAATAGAATTGGAGCCTAGTTGTAGGCCCGACGACAAAAATACATTAAACTCAAGAGTACATACAAGGGTTTATATATATAGACTTTCCGGAAGCTAAAATACGCACTAAAAAGCACTCGGAATACACTTTAAAAGCTGAATTTTATATAATTCAGCAAAATTCAGCAATATGACAAGATTGTAGCATGCCTTTGCAAATTGATCCAGAATACTTCCCTGAGTGTTGGGAATTGAAAGTGTCATAAAAGAACACTTAAAAGACACTAAACGGTGCAATTTAGCACTTTAACGAACCGGTATTTAACCGAACAACCGGACATTACCCGGAACATCAAAATATTACTAGAAGCATTGTTTTAATGTTTCTGAACTAGTTATGGTCCCCGAACACCATAACACCTCTTATAATATGATAACACATCAAGTTCCTAAAAATTACACATAAAAGCTAACTTATTTTTAAATTAGAGATTGAAAGTTACATTTTACCCCCCCCCCCTATATGTTCACTGTTCAAAGGGGGTGACCTCCCCAAATATTTGCCAAATCCTTCCATATCCCATTAGATATTATTTGGATTTACTTTGATTTTATTAGATATTGTGGGATATTCCTAGATTTATTTAGATTTCCTTGGATTTTACTTGATATTATTAGATATGGTTCAAACTTACACAAGACCCCCTTCCTACTTACGGTCACTTATGGCCCTACCATAGTTCCCACAAAATCTCACTAGATCACCATAATCCTTACAAGATATCTCTTGCATTTGATTTAGATCTTATAAGATCTCATATAATATTTTGGAAGATCTTGCACATGTTAAATAAAGACATAAGCTCACTCCACACCCTCACACTAATCTTTCTCCCTCTCTTCCCCTTGCTCACGGCTACAAGCCATCCACACACCACCACCATTTTCGTTTCAAGCTCAAGCATTCCAAGTGTTCACAAAGGTGTTTAAGGGTGATTAGTGAACTGTGGAACTCTCGGAACTTGAAGGACCTCCATCACAAGCTTTTATCCACCACATTTTCACCATTGTTCTTCCCTAGATTGAAGCTAGTAGTAAGATTCTTATTAACCTTGTTTACTTCTATTTTGCTTGGTTAAAAGACATATTATGTTGAGAACCACTAGAACATTAAAAGACATACACATGAAACATGAACATAAAGCTTTCATATGATGAAATCTTGTTAAAATGGTGTTGTTTAGTATATGTAAGATGTTTGCTTGTTGTTTACTTGAAATTATGATGTTGATCATCATCAGGAGCTTGCTAGATTGTGATTAAACACATGATTTAGTAAGTTAGAGGGTGATTATGTGTTAACCCAAAAAGATCATCCTTACTTATGAACATGAACTTGAAAATAAAATTATTTCTTGAAAAATAGTAAATAAAGTGAGCTAGTAATTTTGTGAATCTAAGATTTATGAATAATGTTTCAAGAAAACTAAGTTCAAAGTATGATTTTTAGTAAGAACATGATTCTTACATAATTGTACATTGCTTTTGGTGATAAAATAAGTGTAAGAACACTTTATTTACAAGAAGAGTTCAAAAGAATAATTTTTGTAGAATATGTTTACAAGTTGTAAACATCTAAAATTTTCAAGAAGGAAGTTTATTAAGAAATAAACACACTTTAAGGGTAACTAAGTCTATTAAACATGTTATCAAGTTACTATAAGTTTTTACAAAACTTCAAGTTCATTATGTAGTGTAATTTACTTGATTTTGGCACTTGATAAGTTGTTGATATATGAAGACGATTTAAAAGAAAATAAACACATGTTTTGAAAACATGGGAAACCGCCATTTTTAGGGGAAACTATGTCAAAATTTTTATAAATTTTGACACTTAGAAAATATAAGTTTTTGAGAAACTTATTCCCTAAAAATGTATCTAAAACTATTTACCAAGGTTTCCTAATTTTTGTGTTAAGAAATGATGATTTCTTCAAGATTAAAATTGATATTAAATATGTATATTTCTGAGAAAAAATATATATATTTATTGATCACCAAATTTTGTGCTAAGTTTATGTAGTATGTATTATACGTTATAGTGTATTAGGACTTGAAAATACACTAAATACTCCTAAGAAATGAAGATACAAAATACACATACAACATGCTTAGACACATACAAGAAAATATATATTTATGAAAATATATTACTTGAATGAATAAATAACTTGGACAAGTTATGAACATGAAGTGAAGATTTAGACAAAATACACAATTCGGGTGAAAAATACAAGACGCTTATATTTATTGTTGAGAAGATAATATAAGTGAGACACATAGTTAAAAATATAAATTTTTTTTAACACAAGAAAACATATACAAAAGATAGTGACTTGTACTTGTGCGATACAAGTCTAGGACTAACGTTAATAAAACACGTTTAGGTCATGATGCTAGATAAGCAAATCCGGTGAAGTTTACGACGCAGGAACGCAAAGTTGTGAGTTCATGCTCCCCCTTTTCTTTAACTGTTTTTGGTTTTATAACTCTCGGGGGTGAAATACATGTTACAAATGTTACAATGTTTACAAATGGTATGATACAAAAACAAGAAGCACTCTTGGTGAGAACGAGTACCAAGTATGATGCCTTTTAAGAAATGCCTATGAAATACTAGATCATGTGAGCATAGACTAAATACAGAAATGCCATTAAAACATTCATTAGGGACGAGGGTTAGATCTAACGGGTACGGCCGAACCCCACTCATGGTCACAACTAGTACCTAGCAGTGCTTCGGAGTCCCAGTCGAGGTTAATCGACACAATAGAGGTTAATCGACACAGTCGAGGGTAATCGACACAGTCAAGGGAAATTGACACAGTCGAGGTTAATCGACACAGTCAAGGAGTCATAACAAGTGTTGGACCATGTCGTGACTTTAATCGATCAATCCGAGTAGCTCATTCTCACATATAAAGGCGGAATCAGAATATGCAAGATTACAACAACTTGTTCTATCAATTTCCTTTCTTTTTATTGCTTTTCTGATGAGATTTTAACAGAGTTTCGGCTCCAAGCACATACATTCATCTATGAGATCCGCTCAAATGAAACCCCTATATATAGACATGGCTGGTTCGCTTATACGACATGACACAAAAGCGATCCAGACACTTGACAAATAAGCGATCCAGAACTAAGACACATGAGCGGACCAGACACTACCCTATGAGCGAACCAGACTTATCAAATACATATTTTGACATCTTTGACTCTCTGTTGACCGATATTTACTTTAGACTTTTTGTAGACGCAGTCAACAGACATTCCATGCATCAACAGACTCCCCCTTGGATGTTGACGTAGTCTTTTAGTATCTTCAGTCTTAGTCTTTTCTTCAACTCTGTCTTTTCATCATAAGCACTCTATCTTCACATTCCCATTGACTGTTGATCCAGACTCCCCCTTTCACAGACTTCCCCTCTCGATATGCTAGAATCTGAGATATCTGGTTCAAGCTTTGACAAATAGCTTCCGTTAGGAATAATGAAGATCAAACCTGTTACTCAACCAACATACATTACAAACTATCTTTTCAACATTAAATCACAAAATCAATCAGTTACAGCAATCCACTCAAGTATTCAGGTCCAAGTTAATGACCCTGATTACTTGATTAATCTACCAAGTCCAATTTAATGACCTTGGTTGATCATTTGACAAAACAAACTGATTTAAAACAACAATTTCAAACATATTCTGAAAATAACAAGTATCAAATTAATGAACTTGTTTGTGACTTTGAAAACAATTCAAACTTCTTCAAAGTAAGCTCTCCTCATTCTTCAGTCCAGAATCTCCTGCATCTGCTTCAAACATCTAAGAATCCAACAATCAACTCTCCACTTTGATTTTTCAGAAAATAAAGCAGAAATAAAATCTTTTTGGATTTTATAAAGTGTTCTAAACTAAGAAATGAAATACAGAAAACTTAAATTGCAGAAATTAAACAAAGTAAACTATTTACAAACATATTTTTGGTGAGCGTGTCAGGGAATCATATCAGCTTTTCAGACAAATCACAAGTACCGTTAAGCTACATTACATACTTAGATTTAAACAATTCACCTCGATTGTCGATATACTGATCCATCTTAAATTCTCACACAAATTTCAACTTATTCAGGATACGATTTAGATGAATTAAGAACTTAGATCATTCATGTGTCCCACCTCTTGAATATACTCCCGTATCCAGAATCTCAATAATCAGTCTTACAGGTGAAAATACTACAATGATATCTGTATATAATTTAGGTATGCGAGGGCCGAGGGATCTCAGGTCGATACTTCCGTATACGCAGAGAGATATCAGCTTCGACTTTTCAGTGTGTTCCCTTTAGAGGATCTTTTTGCTTACAACAGCAGCATATATCAATTTTATTGTTTCAGCATGCTGAGGGTTTAATGCTGTGTTTCAAGCATTGCAGCAAGTATTAGCCAGGGACTAGGTCAGAACTACCGTTCAGCAGAAGTCCCGGAATAATACCCCAGACATCATTGAGTATAAAGACCTAGTATATCAGATTAAGAGACCTTTCAAACGAGATTTCAGGGGTTACCTATATATCCAAGTAGTGTTCCCCACGAATTCACAAGTTTGAATTTAGGTTTATATCCCGAATAAGTCTACTAAATGTGCGAAAACCTATCGACACATTATCAGTAAGATTGTTTAACTCTTTTATACTTTTCAAATCTTTAGCATACTGTAATCGTCTAGCTGATGTACTATCATTTTCCCTATATACACAAGCTCTTTTTCAGATTTTATCATGTTTTTGTATTTTTGCATTTTTTACTGTTTTTGTATTTTCTAAAAAAAAACTATGTACAAACATCTACTCCCCCTAAATACCAAAACAAGTAAAAATTCGACAAACCATTGCAGATTGTTTCTCATCTTCATCCGCAACAGTACCCTCATCAACGCCAATTATGCCATCCGACACCGACAGAAGCTTCATACCATTCAGTTTTAACAAATATTTAAACCGAGTCTTATCAAAAGCTTTGGTATGTAAATCAGCTTTCTGTTCGTCAGTGTGGATTTTCTCAATTCGTATCAACTTTTTCTCAAAGCAATCACGAATAAAGTGATGACGAATTTCTATGTGTTTAGTTTTAGCGTGATGTACTGGATTCTTTGTTATATTTATTGCGGCCTCATTATCAACAAAAAGAGGTGTGTTAAGAAACTGCAAACCGTAGTCGCACATCCACAAGATCTGAGAGCAGCAACTGCTAGCAGAAACATACTCCGCTTCACAAGTAGATAATGCCACAGACGTTTGTTTCTTACACTGCCAGGTAACCAATCTAGGACCAAAGAACTGGCATCCTGCAGTTGTTGACTTTGAATTGACTTTGCAGCATCCGAAATCCGAATCGGAATACCCTTCGAGCGTAAAGTCGCCTTTTCTAGGATACCACAACCCCAATGAAGGAGTTCCTTTCAGGTAGCGCAATATCCTCTTTACAGTAATCATATGTGATGCTCTCGGGTTAGACTGAAATCTTGCTGCGAGGCACGTTGGGTACATGATATCAGGACGTGAAGCAGTTAGGTACATTAAAGAACCTATCATAGATCGATAAAAAGTTTCATCAGCCCTGTCTCCGGTGAGATCTGGGTGAATCCCATGATTTGTTGCAAGTGGGGTAGCAGCTGGAGTAGATCTTGACATCCCAAATTTCTCTAGAATATCATGAACATACTTTGACTGATGAATGAAAATTCCCTCAGGAAGTTGTTCAACTTGTAATCCCAGAAAGAATTTCATCTCCCCCATTGATGACGTTTCAAACTTCTGCTTCATCACTGATTCAAAATCTTTGCATAGATTTTCATTTGTTGACCCAAAGATTATATCGTCCACATAAATCTGAACAATCAGAAGATGACCATCAACGACTTTAGTGAAGAGATTGGCATCCACTTTTCCACGAATGAACTTGTTGGCTAGTAGGTGTTGAGACAAAGTCTCGTACCAAGCTCTCGGGGCTTGGTGTAAACCATACAGTGCTTTGTCCAATAAGTAGACCTTGTTTTTGTGGATTGGATCGGTAAAGCCCGGCGGCTGACCGACATAAACCTCCTCTTTAACCTTCCCATAAAGAAACGCCGATTTAACATCCAACTGATAAACTTTGAAGTTCTTCCAAGACGCAAATGCTAGGAAAATTCTGATAGCCTCTAGTCGTGCTACAGGAGCATAGACTTCAGTAAAATCAATTCCCTCCTGTTGACTAAATCCCTGAACAATGAGTCGAGCTTTGTTCCTTACGACAACTCCTCTATCGTCCCTCTTGCATTTAAACACCCACTTGGTGTTAATTTTCCTATGACCATCCGGCAAATCAACTAACTTCCACACTCCCAATTTCTCGAATTGACTAAGTTCCTCCTGCATTGCATTGACCCAAGAGTCTTCAGTAAGCGCCTCTTTGTAAGTTCTTGGCTCAACCTGAGAGATAAAACAACTCAATGAGAATTCAGTTTGCAAAGGAGCAACTTTTGTATAAAAACATGTAAGCCCTTTATCAATCTGATTTCGAGTGCGAACGCCTTTCTGCAATTCTCCTATGATCAACTCCTCTGGATGATATGAAAAAGTTCGCGGCATCACTTTACGTGGAACATCTACATTTCCCTCCAGATTAGTAACATTCTGCTCTGCATCTTGTTCACCAACTTGCTTTGTTTGACTTGAAAACTGAATTTGCTCCCCCTCAGAATTTGAATCTGAATCACCATGATCAAATACTGGCATGTTTTCAGCTTCTAGATTATCATTCTGAGCCGACTGATTATCTTGAGCAACTTCATTTTGTTGGACATCATCATGTTCACCAGCATTACTTGGACCTGCTTCATCATCATTTGAAGTTTCCCGTGGTCTCCTCGAATACTCAGCTGGGAACCTTAACTGCGACTCATATTCACGCAAAATATCCAACTCATCAAAGAAATCTTCATCATCCTCTGATTCTTCTCTCATGTCAAACGAATCCCAAAGTTTGTCATAATGATAACGCCATGAATCACCAGGATTCTGCGGCGGCATAGTATAACCTTGACATTCAACATTTGCAGCTTCAATAATCCGCTTCTCACTTGGAACGAAGACACGTCTCAACGGATTTGAATAACCAACAAATATTCCCTCAATGCACTTCGGACCAAACTTCCCAAAAGGTTCTATAATAGTACAAGGTGACCCGAACAGTTCTAGATACTTCAAATTCGGTTTGCGATTATTGATTAGCTCAAAGCATGTTTTGTTGAACTTCTTGACAGTAAGAACCCTGTTAAGCGTATAGCATGCGGCGGAAACAGCTTCAGCCCAAAAATTAATCGGTAACTTTGAATCTGCGAGCATAGTTCTAGCCGTCTCGATTAGTGTCCGGTTTTTGCGTTCTGCGACTCCATTCTGCTGCGGAGTGTACGGAGCACTAAACTCATGCAAAATACCTCGTTCATCACAAAATTCTTCCATCTTGCTGTTCTTGAATTCAGTACCATTATCACTTCGAATTCTCTTGATACGCCTTTGGTACAAATTCTCAATCTTCCTGAACAACCCCATCAAACTGTCAAATGTTTCATCTTTCGTCTTCAAGAAAGAAACCCACGAAAATCTGGAATAATCATCAGTAACGACCAAACAATAGGAATCTCCTGTAATACTTTTGACATTCACAGGACCAAACAAATCCATGTGAAGTCTTTCCAGAGGTCTTGAAACTGAATTGACTTGCTTTGTAGGGTGTGACTTTTTCTTCTGCTTGCCTTTGATGCAGCTAATGCACTCCCCTTCCAGATGAAAACCTTTGATATTAACACCCAATACCAAATCATTGTGCACCAAGTGATTCATCTTCCTTAGGTGAATATGCCCCATCTTGCGGTGCCACAATCTCGATTCTTTCTCAGTTGCTCTAGACATGAAACAATGTGCTTGACCAGTAGTTGTAGTTGCTACAGACATATCTAACACATATAAATCATTCACTCTAGGTGCCCTCATAATAATCCAATCTTCAGGAACAACAAAACCAGGTTTCAAAATCAAACACTCTTTATCAGTGAAGTGAGTAGTATACTGATTGTCACAAATCTGCGAGATACTAAGCAGATTGTTCTCCAGCTCAGTGATGTAGTTAACTCTCTCAAACGTTACAATCCCATTGGATAACGTTCCTTCACCAAAAATTCTACCACCTTCATGACCTGCAAATCCCACATAACCACCATTGATATTCTTCACATCATACAGTAATGCAGTTTTTCCTGTCATATGTCGAGATGCGCCACTATCCATGATCCATCTTGAAATGGCTCTTGGAAGATCCTGCACATACCACAAGTTGATTTTAAAACATTTCAATAAAGATGTCGATTCATGCTTCGCGATCCAGGAAGCTCCGGCAATTCAAACTGCTTATTCGAACATGGTGTCCACCCAGGCCTCATCAGCCTTAGGTGTAACCTTGACTCTTGCAATTTGAATTTTGAAATTTTCAGCCTTCAAAGGTGGAAAATTTGCATCATAATCAACCGAAATTGATTCTTCAGCCTTTTTCACTTCAGAAGTTGAAATTTTCATTTCATTTTTTGGTTTCCAAATTTGTTTAGTTAATGCAACCCGTTTATAAAACTTGTCATTTTTAGTTACCACTTTCTTTACGGATTCATTTTTCACTTTGATGTTGTCATTTTTCACACTCTTTTTCTCAACAACCATTGGTGATTTACCCTTCACATCAACTTTCTTCTGTTGAAACTTCACATTTTCAATCTTAGGCTTCACATTGTTACACTTTCGTGCAATGTGACCAACTTGATTACATCTGAAACATGTTCGAGTATCAACAATTCGACTTGTGCCTTCAGACTGATAATGTGAAGCTCTTTTCTCAAAGAACTCTTCATTCGATTTTGAAAAAATCTTTTTCTCTTCATCAGCAAGTGAACTTGAACTGTTTACAAACACCTTCTTTTCAGCAAACCTCTTGTTTTGAAAACTCTTTTTCTGATAACTCCTACCACCCCAATAATCACCCGACCAATTGTTTCGATTGTTATTGTAAAAACGTAGTGAATTAACAGTTTTCTTGTTGTAAACCCTGTCTTTCTTTCGACTCAAATTGTTCACTGCTGACAACTCGACTTCAACAAGTTTAAACACATTTGTCAATTTGTTCATGTTAACATTCTCAATCGGAAACTCTGAATCCGAAAACAACTTATCCGAACCCATCATCTTGTACATGACAAGGTTTAATTCTTCATTTAAGTTGTTCTTGGGCTTTTGTTTCGGAATGTATCTGTCTAGAAAACACCCATCCTCCTCAGAAGTGTCACAATCCGGTTTAAGCACTTTGTCTACCACATTTTTCACCACATCACTTTGGACACCCTCGTCATTGGAAGATGTGAACGTGACATCAATGTTTTCAGGAAGTTTAACTTCACTTTCTTCCTCAATTTCCACCAAACTAGACTGCTTTTTCGTGTAGTTGTCTAAAATTGGCGGTGGAACTTTGTGAAAACCTACACCCATTCCATCGGAAAACACATCCTCGCCATCTTTGTTTTTCCCTATAGGTTTAGGAACAATATGCTGCAAAACAAAGCTTGCTGATTTATAACTGTTAAGCTTCAACTGGATTCGTTCATTCTCAATTTCAGCTTCTTGAACTTTAAGTTTCAGTTTAGCAATTTGATCCAGTTGTTCATTAATCGATTCTTCTTTTAACCTCAAAACAGCTCTTAGATGTTCATTTTCTTTAAATGTTTTGCCATTACGATCATCACTATCTTTGACAATGTTTTTCAATTTCTCAAATTTTTCAGAAATCTGACGGTTTTCAAGAATTAACTTTTCATTTTCAGATTTTATTTTCTCACGTTCAGTTTTATCATTTTCAATTTGAGCCGTTAATTCTTTGATCCTTTCAGTTGAAGCTTTTACAGTTTTGTCACGATCAAGAATCTGATCTTCAACATTTCTAACCTTTGTTGTCAGATTCTGAATTTTCTCATTGTTAAGATACGTGACAGTGCTACAAAAATTGCATTGTTTGGTGCAATTTTTGCAGTCAGCATTTCCGTCAATCTTGTTACCTGACGCATTTGTTGACATACTTTGACTGACCGATCCCTTTGACTCAGTAACAGAATTAGGATCTACCTCAAGTGCTTTTGCAGCTAGCACTTTGTCAGCCATCATTCCCAAGTTCTCAGCTGTCAACTCTTGCGTAGTATCAATTAAGCCTGTATCAACCTGCTTTTCTATCTTCTCTTTCTCCTCTTTCTCCTTTCTCTTATTTTCTTTCTCTTCTTCAATCATCTTTGACGTTGGTGTTCCCCACCACTTGTGCTGCCAATATTCATCTTCTTCTTTGTACTCCTTGATAATGGCTTCGATATCTAGCGTTTTGTCATCAATCGCAATGTTGCCATACCTATCAAGATAGCACTCTCTATCTGGATCCCATCTGTTTGCTCTTCTAGCTTCCAGAAAGATACCAGAAAGTCTGATAATCTTGGTTTCAGCAATCATCTTTCGGTATTGATACTTCTGTTCCTCAGTACGATCATCTTTCCACTTAATGGGTTCATCATTGCTTGCCATGAATGCGTAACCCACCGCATCTTCTTCCGGTAGAACTTCCTTACTCCAATCATACCCCTCATCATCATAAATCACAGCAAGAGCTCTAGATTTCTCTCTATTGTCTTCAACCTGCTTCAATCTAGGCGGCTCGGATTTATTCTGGTGATAAATCGCCTTCTTGTAGTAATCATCTCTGAAAGGGTTCTCCGACTCATCAGCATAAGCATTTCGGCATTCTCGTTTGAAGTGACCCTTCTGTTTACATTTGAAGCATGTCACTTTGGATTTATCGAACCCCAGCTTAGTAGAAGCACCACCAATTGTTTTTCTGCCAGTAATTTCCATGAATCTTTGTGCACGACGAACAGCACTTGCCATAGCCCAACGAATATCGATCAGTTCCATTTCCTCCGGATCAATCTGATCGTAATCTTCTTTCGTCAGATTTGTATTGCCAATCTTCCCAGCTACCAATCCTTCATACGATTCCAACACTGATGCTAGAAAAATCATCTGCTGCTTGGCCGATTCCTCATCAAAGTTCTGAGCATTCTTCAAGTCTATTGCGATGTTGCATTGAAAATGATTCTTTGCATCAGCATTTCCAGAAGATGAAGATCCACTGTGAAAACCACTGTGACTTCCACTGCTTTGACCACTTTGACTTTCTTTGCCAACTGTCGACACATTTTCAGCAGAAAAAGCAGTTTTTGGTGAAGTTGCTTTTGGCATCATGCTTTTTGGATAGTATAGATCCAGATTCTGTTGATAAGATGAATGATTAACTTTGTACGTCTTCTTCAATTCCAGTTCATGACTTTCAAGTTTCTCAATCACCAAATCTGGTTTCAACAATTCAGAAGAAATAGTGTTCTTAAGCATGAGAGCATAATATCTCCACTCCATCTCATCTGGCAACGAATCGAACAACTTGTCTACTTGCTCATCATCAGGATATCTGATATCATGTCTTGCTAATTCCAGCTTTAGATGACCGAACCTTTCAATCATTTTACACACTGACTCATTCTTAAGACAACCAAACATATCAAACTCTTTCCTAAGAAGTTTCTTTTTATTTTTTACAATCTCTTTGCTTCCAAGACACTTCTTTTCGAGTTTTTCCCATAAGTCTTTAGAATTGGAGTAATCTATCAGCGAAATGATGTCTTCACGCACCGATTGAAACAATAATGCCACACATTTTTGCTCGGCCACAAAACTTTCAATCTCTTCAGCTAATCTTAATGCTTCACCATTCTTCTTTCCTTGGGCATAACCATTCTTCATACTCTTCCAGCAAGGAAAAGCAAATGCCATCAACCAATCTTCGAACTTTGTTGCCCACCTGCTGTAATCTTCTATAGCCATCAGCTTAGGAGGTTTGTTAAATGTTCCAAATGCGCTTTCGGACTCCCACGCTTCCTTCTTTCTTTCTTTCGGTGGACTTTTGTTTGCATTGCTTGAAGAAGTATCGTTGTTTCCTGAACTACCTGTGAAAGAAAACATATCGCTAAAGGGATTCATGAAAATATCATCCATTTTGATCGTACCTGCAAAATCAATCAACACTTAGAAAAATTTTCGAGAATTTTGACAAATAGAACCACAAAAACGAATCAATCTGTGCACGTGACAGATAAGCAGACTAAACAGGTTCAGATAAGCGAACCAGAAAGAGTACTAATGAGCGAACCAGAAAGTCTGTTCGAGCGGACCAGACTTTG
The DNA here is from genome assembly GCA_030545235.1 of Helianthus tuberosus. Lineage (NCBI taxonomy): Eukaryota > Viridiplantae > Streptophyta > Magnoliopsida > Asterales > Asteraceae > Helianthus > Helianthus tuberosus. Next base: position 14,777,177 of record JARYGA010060172.1, read on the forward strand.
TTCGTTCGAGCGAATCAGATGTTGTCCGTTCGAGCGGACTAGACTTTGTCTGTTCGAGCGAATCAGATGTTGTCCGTTCGAGCGAACCAGCTAATGTTCATATGAGCGGTCCAGAGAACGATCGTTCGAGCGGACCACGTAGTACGTAACAGCGGACCAGAAAACCAAACCAAGAACTTGCGATGACCGTAAAAGCGAACCACAATTTTTAACCAATTTTTAGTCCGAAAAACAATCTGATACTTTCAAGGATTGTACTACTCTTAATTCCGATCACAATGATATGATTTTCGTTCAATTCCGACCGCTAATCCGTTCCAGATCTAAGTTTTAAATTTCTGTCCAAGAACCGATTACGTTTTTGATAAAATTGAATGAGTTTTACGGTGTTTTAAAGTCTGATACTGTTACTGATTGTTTAACAACAAGTTTCGCTCAAAATACTTGAACTTCAAACCATTTTGTCCGACAAAACTTGTTTAAACCGAAAAACTAAAAGAGAAAGTGAGTAGAAATGAGATAATAGAGCCGAATCAGCTGATGTAGTATGAGCTCCTCATCCTGAAGCTCTGATACCACTTGTTGGACCGTGTCGTGACTTTAATCGATCAATCCGAGTAGCTCATTCTCACATATAAAGGTGGAATCAGAATATGCAAGATTACAACAGCTTGTTCTATCAATTTCCTTTCTTTTTATTGCTTTTCTGATGAGATTTTAACAGAGTTTTGGCTCCAAGCACATACATTCATCTATGAGATCCGCTCAAATGAAACCCCTATATATAGACATGGCTGGTTCGCTTATACGACATGACACAAAAGCGATCCAGACACTTGACAAATAAGCGATCCAGAACTAAGACACATTAGCGGACCAGACACTGCCCTATGAGCGAACCAGACTTATCAAATACATATTTTGACATCTTTGACTCTCTGTTGACCAATATTTACTTCAGACTTTTTGTAGACGCAGTCAACAGACATTCCATGCATCAACAACAAGTACTCCCCATGTCCTCAAGGAGTCATAACAAGTACTCCCCATGTCCTCAAGGAGTCATAACAAGTACTCCCCATGTCCTCAAGGAGTCATAACAAGTACTCCCCATGTCCTCAAGGAGTCATATCAAGTACTCCCCATGTCCTCAAGGAGTCATAACAAGTACTCCCTATGTCCTCACATGCCTTAAAGTCCTTGTAAAACATTCATGTTCATATACGTTCTTCATACCTGTTTACAAAGGAGTCTCTCAAAGATTTACAAGAATTACAGTACACAAACAAGATGCATGAACTCGCTCAACTTTTTGTTGATGTTTTCCAAAATTACATGTATTTCAGGTGACATGATGGATCTTGGGCGCGGGTGTTGTAACTAGAAGTAGACTTCAAGTTTAGATGTCATCCACTTTTGTTAAATTGTAACCTAGACGAAGGTTATGTTTTAAAACTTGAATAACCAGTGTATGTGATACTTAAATTTTATGAATGGATGAACATCGTTTTGATCATGTAGTTGTTTATTACGATTGAATGCAATGATATTAAACCAGTCACACATCATACACTTCCGCAAAAGTCAGGGTGTGACAGTTTGGTATCAGAGCTTCGATTGTAGTGAACTAGGATTCCTTCTCGAGTCTAGACTACAATCACTAGAGTTCTCTCATGAAAACATTTTACAAAAAGGTTTTCATTGCATTCACGTAAGCGTCAAGATCCACGAGTCAAACATTTTTCAAAAATAGACAAGGCAAGGACATTTGTAGGGAATACCCTCAAGATAAGGTGCCAATTAAGGCATAGTCTACACAAGATAGACTTGCCAAAAATAAAATACACTCTTGGTGAAAACTAGTACCAAGTAGTGTTTTTGTCGTGAATCGACAACTAGAAAAATGACCCCCCAAAAACGAGAGTTATAAGTAATATGATGCATCGAAATGCCTGTTTATGCTAAGTAACGTATTTGTTTATCGATACATATATACGAATAAGTGTACGGAATAAATATTGACGTGAATACATACAAATAAGTTTACGGAATGATTATTGACGTGAATAAGATACTTTCGACTCCGACTCCTATTATTATACGTAACTCGCACGATGAAGCTATCGACCTCGCGTTTATTGCAAAGCTCATGGCTAGAGTGATTACTAAACAAGATTCTGAGCTTGCTTCCGTAGGAGATGGTTGCTCTTCCCTCTTGATCGTGAAGGTGCCTGACTACGGTGATGATGATGAGGCAGAGGCGGCAACCTTGAATGAATTCTTGATCAACGGGACGAGATCCCTGCGGCTTATGTGAAGCAAGATTGACGACATACTTGATCGGAAAAGGAAGATGAAGTATTCATCTTGAAGGTGCCCCTCCAACTACTAGGAATTCTCTTTATTCCTATTTCATTTAATCATCGTGCCTACTCGCGCGTAAGGATAACGAGTGTTAGCGCGTGGACCACCGTAATGGTCCTTTCCATGACGGAAATATAAGGACAGTAGTGTCCCCTCCTTGATTGATCATCTGCTTGGACGAGAGAAAATTGGGGTAACTGTGCAAGACAATTTATTATTACGGGGGCCCACGTAATAACGACTTGTAGTGCATGGAAATCCTGGTGGACTCTGCGGGTCGAGCTAATGATCACCCCACAAAAATAATCTATAGGTGTTCACGCCTTCATATGGTAGAACAATACATAAACCATTGCTTTAGCACTTTATAAAGTAGGAAACCTGTCTTTGCCTACTTTGTGCCTGACACTTCTACCGGTGTACGAGACGTTTGAGAACCAATATATAAGCGAGTGAAGATGGATAACATTCGGAATGATTCAGTGACGTTACGCATTCTACCACCCCTACATGAACAACCCCATCTCTGGGAAAATATACACATCAATAAGGCTAATATAGCAGGAAATAACTGAAACCTAGATGAGCGAGGCGATCTAACCTCGATTTCATTTTATTACAAAAAATAAGCCAAGTTAGCAAGCCTATGTGAAGGCTCAGTAATTGTTTCTGCGCTCATACATTGAGTATATATACATGTGAAATTGGGTGATTACATGATGGCTTATGGTGCTATGTACCTCATAGACAATTGGAATGTTGTCTAACCTACTTCATACCATTTTGACAGAAGAGAATGCTGCCCAGACATGACACAAACACCAGTATGTTACCAAGAACAGAAGCTGAGCTTCAAGAACGAATCTCACAGGCAATTGCACAACATGAAGCCCTCCGCTCCGAACACAGCGGTGGCACTTCCGGAAATAACCCTCCAAGTGGCTGCACCTATAAACAATTCCTGGACTGCAAGCCATTGAATTTTGATGGCACAGGAGGTGCCGTTGCATTTGTTCGTTGGTCAGAAAGACTGACTCAATTCTACGAATGAGTAACTGTTCGCCCCAACAGAGTGTTACCCATATCTCAGGGTTGTTTATGGATGGCGCACTCTCCTGGTGGAACCTTCAGGTTCAGACCCTTGGTGCAGATGCTGCTTATGCACTAAGCTAGGACGAGCTCAAGGAAATGATGGAAAAGAAATACTGTCATAGGGCTGAAATCCAGAAGCTTGAGGTGGAGTTCTGGAATTTGAAAATGGACGGACCGAAGATTCCTGAATATGTCCAGCAATTTCACGACTTGTCTAGGGTCGTCCCCTACTTAGTCAAACCGGAATTCAAAAGGATTGAACGATTCATTTGGGGACTTGCACCTCAAATTAGGAGCTTGGTTACTACCTCAAGGCCTCCAACCATCGCAGAGGCTATCGATTTAAGCGTTACGCTTACTGAAGAAGCTCTACGTGTGGGAGAATTTTCAGAATCTGAGGATAACAAGAAAGAGACTCATGTGGAGTCATCAGGCAATAAGAAAAGGAAGTCTTCGAACCTATAGGTGGGCACACAAGTCGGCTATGGAAGCTTTAAAGCAAACAAAAGAAAGAAAGTGAAACCGCCGCATTGCAGGAAAACTGATGGAGCCACTAATAAGGCCGGTGGTAAAATTTACTCGCGGACTAAGCCGAGGTGCGGGGAATGCAATTTTCACCATCAAGGTCGATGTCTGAGGCCTAAGTGCGGGAAGTGTGGAAAAGAAGGGCACAGCAAGGACGCCTGTTGGGCGAAGGACCAAAATGGAAGAAATAAGAGAATACCAGGTTGCTACAAATGTGGTGAAGCAGGGAACTTTAGGAAAGATTATCCTGGGAAGAAACAAGCAAGGAAGGGTTTTCGCGATCGAAACTCGTGAAGCACACCGGGATCCAGATGCGGTTACGGGTACGTTCCCTATTAACCAACCTAATGCATCTACTTTTAATTAATACTGACATCAACTTTAACCTTGCATGCTTAGAACATAAGAAACTGCTTGGCCTAGTTTCGAGTAAAATAGACATCCCGTACTCTTTAGAAATGGGCATATAGAAAGCTAGTTTAAGCAGATGAAGCAAGTAAGGAATTATATTTGAGGAACTCAGAAGGCCGGAACCTGATGTTACCATTAACTTGAGAAGTCATGATATGATCGTCAGCATGGATTGGATATCCAAGTATAAAGCCTGAAAACATCCCCGTTATGGAAGAAATTCCAGAAGCCTTTTTCTAAAGATTCGCTAGGAACGCCCCTCCACAAGCGACAAGAGGAACCTCGTGCCAGGAGCGGCACCAGTACCGAATAACGCCATACCGACTAGCTTTGTCCGCAAAGTACGAGCCTCTGATATAACTGCAAGAGCTGCTAGACAGAGGGAATTAAGGACATAACATCCTTAGTAAGGACACGAGGAGAAAGTTGACAGTTCCATTTTGCATAAAATCCAGAGAACTGGATATCAAGGATTGGTATCATTTACCAAGGACTGATAACATGAACAGACAAATTGTCAGGTTATAGTTGCCACTCAAAGACCAACTTGAGGATAAGATGTCCTCCACTGTGAATACAAGAAGGAAATATCCCTAAAACGACCTTTAGGACTCGCCTCGAGCATTACGAGTTCCTGGTCGTACCATTTGGCTTAACACATGCATCAATAATATTCATCGACCTCATGAATCGAAAGCGTAAGCCATACCTGGATAGATCATGATTACAATTATTTACTACGTTCTTATATGGCCAACGACCAAGGGAGGTCGTGAGCAACAGCTGCAAATTATCTTGCAACTCTTAGAGAAAATAACAGTTATGTACTATGATGACGAAAAAAACGGATTTCGAATTCGCGAAGTGAGAACTTTAAGATACATGGTGGATAAGAACGAAAATCATGCCAACCCTGCAACCAAGAGCTAATGAGCTAGAGTTGCAATTATGTGGCGCTTCTCGACAAAGTCTCGATTGCACGTCGATGCAACGAGACCACAACATTGCATACGTGGCACATTGATCAAGGAATCATAAGAAGAAACCTTGATCTAGATACAGTAATTGCGCGCCACAAATTTGACGTCATTACCTGAAAGAAGACGCTGCACGATCCTTACTGATCACAAGGGTTGCAGTACACTGTTGATCGTAAGAACTTAAATACTAACGTAGATGGACTAAACTACTGAACAATGCAGACTGTATGGACATGATACGTGCCTGTGTGATAAACTTCGATGAAAATTTGGAGTACTCACTTGCCCTTTGTGGAGCCTTCCTACAACAGTATTTATCACACCGCCGTTTAAACCTCTTCGAGTGAAGCTTTAGATGAAACATAATAAGTCGGTCCCCGCCGTATGATCAGAAACCGGGAACAAACAATCTACTGGCCCGAGTGGGTTCAGGAAAACTAGAGGCAAACCGTTTAGATATGTGAACATACCAAGGCAGCCCGCAGGATACAGAAAGATTGCGCCGATGAGCGGCATAAATCGTAAGAATTTGAGACAAGAGGTATGACTAAAATGAGAGCCTCGCCTAGAGAAGGCGTTGTGTGATTTGGAAAACGAAAAGGTTGAATCCCCGGTGTAGGGATCAGAACCATTGTTCACAAGATGAAACTTCCAGAAAAAGATCAGTAGTGATCGCGACGCATTCATGTGTCTAGTCTTTAGAGGAGTCTGACTCAAGGAACAGTCGTTGTTCCCATAATTAAGATTCACGTCAATGACAAACGACAAGAATTACTATAGAAACTTGTTAAGGTTTTGGACCAAGAGTCCACAATACTATAGAAACATGTTAAGGTTTTGGACCAAGAGTCCACAATACTATAGAAACCTGTTAAGGTTTTGGACCAAGAGTCCACAATACTATAGAAACCTGTTAAGGTTTTGGACCAAGAGTCCACAATACTATAGAAACCTGTTAAGGTTACGGACCAAGAGTCCACAAGACACAGAAAAGACATAATTGATTTACTTGAGTACGATAGAATACATGACATGAGAGCATGAAGACAAATTTTGAATATAAGTGACCGCGTTTGATTCACAACCCCCCTGCGACCGATGGCATCGCTTGAATTTCGGGACAAAATTATTTTAAGGGGGAGAGTGTGACAACTGTCACTTTTCCGTACATTCCGTACACTAAATAAACAACAATCTGTGCTCTAATGACTGTGCATGATCTAGTTTACCAGACAAATAAATTTCTGATTTCCATGCAAATGAATTCATGCACATTTCATACTACAAGAATTTCTTTATGATAGCGTTGCGTCAAAAATACTAGTAAACTCACCGGTAAGACACATTGTGTCGACAATTCTGCAGAAGGCAGTTAGACAATAGAATTGGAGCCTAGGTGTAGGCCCGACGACAAAAATACATTAAAACCTAAGAGTACATACAAGGGTTTATATATATAGACTTTCCGGAAGCTAAAATACGCACTAAAAAGCACCCGAAATACACTTTAAAAGCGGAATTTTATATAATTCAGCAAAATTCAGCAATATGACAAGATTGTAGCATGCAAAGATATGGCAAATTGATCCAGAATACTTCCCTGAATCTTGGGAATTGAAAGTGTCATAAAAGAACACTTAAAAGACACTAAACGGTGCAATTTAGCACTTTAACGAACCGGTATTTAACCGAACAACCGGACATTACCCGGAACATCAAAATATTACTAGAAGCATTGTTTTAATGTTTTTGAACTAGTTATGGTCCCCGGACACCATAACACCTCTTATAACATGATAACACATCAAGTTCCTAAAAATTACACATAAAAGCTAACTTATTTTTAAATTAGAGATTGAAAGTTACATTTTACCCCCCCTATATGTTCACGGTTCAAAGGGGGTGACCCCACCAAATATTTGCTATATCCATCCATATCCCATTAGATATTATTTGGATTTACTTTGATTTTATTAGATATTCTGGGATATTCCTAGATTTATTTAGATTTCCTTGGATTTACTTGATATTATTAGATATGGTTCAAACTTACACAAGACCCCCCTCCCCCTTCCTACTTACGGTCACTTATGGCCCTACCATAGTTCCCATAAAATCTCACTAGATCACCATAATCCTTACAAGATATCTCTTGGATTTGATTTAGATCTTATAAGATCTCATATAATATTTTGGAAGATCTTGCACATGTTAAATAAAGACATAAGCTCACTCCACACCCTCTGTCACACCCCGACCACGTGTAACATACAAAACGTGGCGGAAAACGTCGGGGAGTGTTGTAACAGAATTAATTGTTTCATAACCATGGCATCCAAAGTTGTAATTTATTTATCAACACAAGAGTTACATTGTCTTAAACAAAAACAAGAGTACAAAACATAATTAAACTAAGTCTATCTTCGTTTTATGTCTCTAAGGCATAGGTCCGCCCTAGTGTCACGATCATCATCCTATGGAAAGGCTCCTGAAAACACATGTGAAAATAGGTACGTCAGCATAAAAATGCCTGTGAGATACATAGGTTTGTGAAAATATGATTCATGACTTGTGTTTAAGAAAATGTTTAGTCATGAACCTTGTAATTTGCTTTGTTTTGTAAATCATTTGAAAAACAATAAGTTCAGATGATATGTATAAATAAATGTAAGGTTAATTGAATAACCATGTAAAAATGAGTTTGTGTAAGATAAGTTGTTTGTAAACAGTGTCTTGTAAAAAGTATGTTATTTGTATAAAATGTCATGTGTCATAAATTGAAATGATTTAAATAATGCTACGATATGTAATACCATACAAACACTTATATATAGGAAGTACCAGCAGCGTATCCACCATGATTGTATCGTATTACACACGCCTTGTTACTTAAATCACTTACTCAAACCAAACCACCAATGTAAACTGTTTAGGTATATTCAAATGTCAAAATGTTATTGTGTAAACCATATCAAATGTCTGTGTTTAATGTAAATCATGAATTGTGTATATCAATGTCAAAATGTTTATGTCTAATGTAAATCGTGTAATGTGTATCCAAAAATGTCATGTATGGTATGTGAATTATATCAACTAAACCATATGTAAAATGCACAAAAACAAGGTATTGAAGTAAAACATGGTTTAAATCAAAGTTATGTTTTTTTGGAACAAATGCATGCTATACTGATATAAACATCTATGCGGTATTGTGAAAATGCATACATCCAAGCCTTGAGACTGTGGCGATAAACCCTTAAACAAATTAAAGGTTTATCTAAGTTATGTATATCGAATTCGGTCATTCCTTCCAATCCAAACAAACCTAGGATTTCAGGAACGGGAGTTGTCAATTCCTATGGTACCACTACCTACTAACGAACGGCGTAGCTAATGTTAATGAATGTATTGTTCCATTGTAAACAACCCAAATGTTATACCAAAATGTAAACATGTGATGAAAACAATTGTACTAAGTATGTAACAAATGGACATACATAGCATGTGACGTGAAACAAATGCACTAAGTATGCACACAATGGACATACATAGCATGAAATGTAATGTAAACAATGTACTAAGTACGCACACAATGGGCATACATAGCATGAAATGTAATGTAAAACAATGTACTAAGTACGCACACAATGGGCATACATAGCATGAAATGTAATAATGTACTAACGAACATAGCAGGTATATGATGTGAAAACATGGAAAACATGAAAGTAACAAGTAGGCACACGTGTTTCACCCCAAAACAGTTTGAAAACAGTAAAAGAGGGGTCTATGTACTCACTTGAGATTGCTCAGAAGTCCTAAGATAACCACCAAGCAATGCTAGAGATCACGGAATCAAACGACACCTAATATAGGTAACTATGTTAATATACCGGACCTAAATCGGAAGATCGGATAGAATGCGGGTTCGTAAACCAAACGAGTATGGAGACTCATGTAATATGGTTTAACAAAGCCTACATACTAAATGAAACCTAACATAAGTGCTTACGACCCATTACGACCCGTTTAGGTAGCTTATGCTACTTTAACGCGTCGCTCGCGTGAAACGCGTTCGGACCGCCTAACTAGTCCTATGACAAGTAAAATATGCCTTAACATATCTAATATTGTTACCAAAATAGTTTAGATACCAAAATGTATGTAACATATGCTTAAAATGAATTTTGGCGTCAAAAGGGCATTTTGGTAATTTACCTAAGGCATATAAACTACCTATCATACAACTACCTAAACGAAGCGACCATAAGGTATAACCTCGGAAGGTTATTCCCTATATACTATGGTCACCTAATGTGTTTGGTCGGATCCTAATGATCGACCAAATGGGTCGGGTTCGAAGGTATAAGCGATTTATCAGATCGCTTACCCTTACGACCCTAGACAACGTGGTAATCAGTAGGCATAGTCACAAGGGACTATAACCATCGTGATTACAATCACGTTGCGAAGTTCAAACGAACTTCGCATTGACCATAAACTGGTCAATGCAGAAAGTCAAACAAAGTTTGACTTTCGGACTCGAAAAGAAATAAAAGAACGAAGGAACACTTACGAAGGGTCCCCGAATGCTAATCTAGATCAAAATAGCTCAGGTATGAAACAAAGGTTTCAACTTAGAGCACATTAGATCAGATTCTTGTGAGGAAAAGTGAAGGGTGGAGGTGGGTATTTATAGTTTTCGATTCACCGTTAGGATCATTTCTTGGAAAAGGGGGCACGATCTAAGCCGTACACTTGTTGGAAAGTTGTGGTAACTCATTTGCCATCCACCATAAGAGTTTGACACTTGGCACTTGGCCTTTGGAGAGTGTTAAGGGCTGTTAAAAGCTGAAAAAAAATGTTTTGCTGCATCTGGCCCCTGTTTACGGACCTAGTTTGGCAGATTTACAGTTTCAGTCCCTGCAACCTCAAAACTTGGTTTTCGATGCGTTTTTTGACACGTTTAAGCCCCGTTAACCCTATTTCAAAGCTCTAAAATGAAGTTAAAGTATAGGGAACTTAAAATGTGCTCAAAAATATCTCAGATGTCGGTTCGTTTGGCCGTACGATCGCGATGTTCGCTTAATTACGACGGAATGCGCATAAGCGCGAAAAACGATCCAAATGACGCGACGAATGGATTTTTCTCAAGCCTAAACACTAAAATAAAATATTTTAGTGCTTACATAAATTTTTGGATGTCCGAATGTATTCAGAACGTAAGTTATGCGCGAAAATGCAAACTTGTGCACTTTTTGACGCTTTTAGTCCCTGAATGACCCCAAAAGTTTATTTTAGCATACCGAACCCCTCAAAGCCTATTTCTAAGCAATGTAAAGGATATTTATGGTATGTTTAACTTATGGTCATGTTTCGGAATGTTCGTTACAGTTCAAATTGGCATACTTTAGCAGTTTGTCAAGTTTATTCCCTGTAAGCGAATTAACTTGTTTTTGCCATACCAAAGCCTTCAAAACTTATTTCTAAGTTATGTAAGGGTTATTTAAGGTATGTTAAGTATATGTTGATGTTCCGGAGTATTTTTCGCATTAAACTGGCTAGGTTTACGCACCAGTTTGCGTATAACTCTCTAGAAAGTGATATAGAGTTTGAAATTGAATAAAAGTCAAAACATGAAAAATGTAAAACATAACCAAACAAACATTGGGATCAAATGACATTGTTTTATTGATAATGGTACTGTTCATAATGATTACAAGCACATATGTTACACCCTCACACTAATCTCTCTCCCTCTCTTCCCCTTGCTCACGGCTACAAGGCATCCACACACCACCACCATTTTCGTTTCAAGCTCAAGCATTCCAAGTGTTCACAAAGGTGTTTAAGGGTGATTAGTGAAGTGTGGAACTCTCGGAACTTGAAGGACCTCCATCACAAGCTTTTATCTACCACATTTTCACCATTGTTCTTCCCTAGCTTGAAGCTAGTAGTAAGATTCTTATTAACCTTGTTTACTTCTATTTTGCTTGGTTAAAAGACATATTATGTTGAGAATCACTAGAACATTAAAAGACATACACATGAAACAGGAACATAAAGCTTTCATATGATGAAATCTTGTTAAAATGGTGTTGTTTAGTATAAGTAAGATGTTTGCTTGTTGTTTACTTGAAATTATGATGTTGATCATCATCAGGAGCTTGCTAGATTGTGATTAAACACATGATTTAGCAAGTTAGAGGGTGATTATGTGTTAACCCAAAAAGATCATCCTCACTTATGAACATGAGCTTGAAAATAAAATTATTTCTTGAAAAATAGTAAATAAAGTGAGCTAGTAATTTTGTGAATCTAAGATTTATGAATAATGTTCCAAGAAAACCAAGTTCAAAATATGATTTTTAGTAAGAACATGATTCTTACATAATTGTACATTGCTTTTGGTGATAAAATAAGTGTAAGAACACTTTATTTACAAGAACAGTTCAAAAGAATAATTTTTGTAGAATATGTTTACAAGTTGTTAACATCTAAAATTTTCAAGAAGGAAGTTTATTAAGAAATAAACACACTTTAAGGGGTAACTAAGTCTACTAAACATGTTATCAAGTTACTACAAGTTTTTACAAAACTTCAAGTTCATTATGTAGTGTAATCTACTTGATTTTGGCATTTGATAAGTTGTTGATATTTGATGACGATTTAAAAGAAAATAAACACATGTTTTGAAAACATGGGAAACCGCCATTTTTAGGGGAAACTATGTCAAAATTTTTATAAATTTTGACACTTAGAAAATATAAGTTTTTGAGAAACTTATTCCCTAAAATGTATCTAAAACTATTTACCAAGGTTTCCTAATTTTTGTGTTAAGAAATGATGATTTCTCCAAGATTAAAATTGATATTAAATATGTATATTTCTGAGAAAAAATATATATATTTATTGATCACCAAATTTTGTGCTAAGTTTATGTAGTATGTATTATACGTTATAGTGTATTAGGACTTGAAAATACACTAAATACTCCTAAGAAATGAAGATACAAAATACACATACAACATGCTTAGACACATACAAGAAATTATATATTTATGAAAATATATTACTTGATAGAATAAATAACTTGGACAAGTTATGAACATGAAGTGAAGATTTAGACAAAATACACCATTCGGGTGAAAAATACAAGACACTTATATTTATTGTTGAGAAGATAATATAAGTGAGGCACATAGTTAAAAATATAAAAAAAATTAACACAAGAAAACATATACAAAAGATAATGACTTGTACTTGTGCGACACAAGTCTAGTGACTAACGTTAATAGAACACGTTTAGGTCACGACGCTAGATAAGCAAATCCGGTGAAGTTTATGACGCAGGAACGCAAAGTTGTGAGTTCATGCTCCCCCATTTCTTTAACTGTTTTTGGTTTTATAACTCTCGGGGGTGAAATGCATGTTACAAATGTTACAATGTTTACAAATGGTATGATACAAAAACAAGAAGCACTCTTGGTGAGAACGAGTACCAAGTATGATGCGTTTTAAGAAATGCCTATGAAATACTAGATCATGTGAGCATAGACTAAATACAGAAATGCCATTAAAACATTCATTAAAACATTCATTAGATCTAACGGGTACGGCCGAACCCCACTCATGGTCACAACTAGTACCTAGCAGTGCTTCGGAGTCCCAGTCGAGGTTAATCGACACAATCGAGGTTAATCGACACAGTCGAGGGTAATCGACACAGTCAAGGGAAATTGACACAGTCGAGGTTAATCGACACAGTCAAGGAGTCATAACAAGTACTCCCCATGTCCTCAAGGAGTCATAACAAGTACTCCCCATGTCCTCAAGGAGTCATAACAAGTACTCCCTATGTCCTCACATGCCTTAAAGTCCTTGTAAAACATTCATGTTCATATACGCTCTTTATACCTGTTTACAAAGGAGTCTCTCAAAGATTTACAAGAATTACAGTACACAAACAAGATGCGTGAACTCGCTCAACTTTTTGTTGATGTTTTCCAAAATTACATGTATTTCAGGTGACAGGATGGATCTTGGGCGTGGGTGTCGTAACTAGAAGTAGACTTCAAGTTTAGATGTCATCCACTTTTGTTAAATTGTAACCTAGACGAAGGATGTGTTTTAAAACTTGAATAACCAATGTATGTGATACTCAAATTTTATGAATGGATGAACATTGTTTTGATCATGTAGTTGTTTATTACGATTGAATGCAATGATATTAAACCAGTCACACATCATACGCTTCCGCAAAAGTCAGGGTGTGATATCAGGGACTTGTAGTCAATATCTGATGTTTTGGGCAACAAGTTAACATCTCTCCAAGTATGTTAGTTGTCCCTTAACACATGTATGGCTAGGATTTCTTTCTTGGTGGCCAAACAAACACTTGTAATGATCTTACAAGTTCACCACAAGTATAAATAGCTTGGCCTTTCATTTGATTCATTGCTCATTCTCATTTTGGAACTCTAAGTGGATGATTTCCTACTAAGGAGCCACCTACCTGAGTTCTAAGATTATCCTTCTAGCCTTTGAACACCTTGTAAGTGTTCTTTCATGGCTTAGTAGTGATTTTCATCTTTTTAGAGCTGAAAGTAAAAATGTTTGACCAACAGTTTGACTTTCGGTTTTGACCATCAATTGGTCAATTCAAAGTTCAATTGAACTTTGAAACGTGATTGTAATCACGATGGTTATAATCCTTAGCGATTATACCTACTGATTATCACGTTAACTAGGTGTAGTGACGAGTCAAAGTTTCGGTCAAAATGCGTATTTACACGCATTTTGCAACGGAACTATTTTCGGGTATCAAAACCCTTTGTTTTGATACCAAAGCAGTTTTCTAAGTTAGTTAAACATGTTTTAACATGTTTAACTCGTCACTACTACTTTAGTGCTTGTTTAGGGTCGTAAGTTAAGCGGTCTAAACAACGCTTTGACTTTCAAACCCGACCCCCGTTTAGTCGATCATTAGGATCCGACCAAGCATGTTTAGTGATCATAGTTGCATATGGAATAACCTTATGAGGTTATACCTTATGATCACATAGGATTGGTTAGTCATTTGTTAAGTAGATTATATGCCCAAAGAAAATAACCAAAACACCCTTTTTGAACAAAAATCCATATTTTGCATATGTGAACATGTTTTTGACATCTAAACTGATATGGTAACATATTTAGGCATAATTGGGCATGTAAGATGTCACACCCTGACCACATAAGGCAACTAGACGTGGCGGAAACGTCGGGGAGTGTTGTAACAGAATCATTGTTTCATAACCATGGAATAATTAAATTCTGTTTTATTGAATAAATGAACTCATTGTTTTAATACAATCAAATAAGTACAACTATGATCTTCCAAGTTTTAAAGTTGCTAAGGCACGTGTCCATCCTAAATGTAGCATGTATCAACAATCATTGCAAAGCAGTACCTGAAACATGTGTAAAAATAGGTACGTCAGCATAAAAATGGCTGTGAGATACATAGGTTTTGTGAAAATAGGATTCATGACTTGTAAGTTTAAGAAAATGTTTAATAAAGTTTAGTCATAAACCTTGTAAATTAATTTGTTTTGTAAATCGTTTGAAAAACAATAAGATCAGATGATATGTATAAATAAATGTAAGTTTAAATGAATAACCTTGTAAAAATGAATTTGTATAAGATAAGTTGTTGTAAAACAATATTTTGATAAAAAGGCTTATAGTGTATTTGAAAATATACTTTGGATTTTAAGAGAATCGAATGAGTAATATATTAAAGTATATTTCAGTTCCAATATCGTTAACCCAAGTGTACTAAATAATGCCACGGTATGTAATGCAGTGAAAACACTTATATATAAGAAGTACCAGCGGCGTATCTACCATGTTTTCATCACATTACACCCGTCCCGTTATCTAAACACTAACCAAAACCCAATTGATAGATAGATAGTACATTAACTATACCTTCGTTGTTTTAAAATAATAGTTTTAAGTAGTATATTACAAGTATACTTCGGATTGATAAACAACATATTAAACTATGTTTTGGTTTTGTAAATAACATATCAAAATATGCTTTGGATGTGATAAATAACATATTAAACTATGTTTTGGTTTTGTAAATAACATATCAAAATATGTTTTGGATGATTAACAAAATATATGTTGGTTTTGTACAATATCACACATGGGAGCATATCAAACTATACTTTTGGGAGTATAACTAAATATACAAAAATAATGTGATTTAAGAATTCATTCAGACCTAGTGCATCAAAATACACCTTTGAGACTATAGGGAGACCACAAAGGAAATCCCTATTTGGTTGGAGAAACAAATTGGTTTCAGACATTCCATGACAACAGGAATGGGGTGTCAAATCCTATAGCGCTATATCATACTAACAATCGGTCTGGTGAACATAAAATAAGTACAATTCAACATTTTATTTTATGTTCTTGAGAAATCAGTATTTAAACCATAGATAGTCATTTAGTTTGTCAAATGATAAGTAATAACATGTATAATCAATTATACTTTGAAATCATGAAAATAACATATAGGTACACATGCTTCACCCCAAAAACAGTTGAAAACAGTAAAAGAGGGGAACTATGTACTCACTTGAGATTGCTCAGAAGTCCTAAGATAACCACCAAGCAATGCTAGAGATCACGGAATCAAACGACACCTAATATAGGTAACTATGTTAATAAACCGGACCTATATCGGAAGATCGGATAGAATGAGGGCTCGTAAACCAAATGAGTATTGGAACTCATGTAGTATGGTTTAACAAGGCCTACATACTTAAATGAAACCTAACCTAAGTGCTTACGACCCATTACGACCCGTTTAGGAAGCTTATGCTACTTTAACGCGTCGTTCGCGTGAAATGCGTTCGGACCGCTTAACTAGTCCTATGACAAGTAACATATGCCTTAACATGTCTAATATTGTTTTCAAATCAGTTTAGATGTCAAAAGTTATGTTACATAGGCTTAAAATGAATTTTGGCGTTAAAGGGGTATTTTGGTAATTTACCTAAGGCATATAAACTACCTATCATACAACTACTTAAACGAAGCGACCATAAGGTATAACCTCGGAAGGTTATTCCCCTACATACTATGGTCACCTAATGTGTTTGGTCGGATCCTAATGATCGATCAAATGGGTCGGGTTCGAAGGTATAAGCGATTTATTAGATCGCTTACCCTTACGACCCAAGACAACGTGGTAATCAGTAGGCATAGTCACAAGGGACTATAACCATCGTGATTACAATCATGTTGCGAAGTTCAAATGAACTTCGCATTGACCATAAACTGGTCAATGCAGAAAGTCAAACAAAGTTTGACTTTCGGACTCGAAAGCAATAAAAGAACGATGGAACACTTACAAAGGGTCCCCGAATGCTAATCTAGATCAAAATAGCTCAGGTATGAAACAAAGGTTTCAACTTAGAGCACATTAGATCAGATTATTGTGAGGAATGAGTGAACATAAGGTGGGTATTTATAGTTTTCGGTTCACCGTTAGGATCATTTCTTGGAAAAGGGGGCACGATCTAAGCCGTACACTTGTTGGAAAGTTGTGGTAACTCATTTTGCCATCCACCATAAGAGTTTGACACTTGGCCTTGGCCTTAGGAGGGGTTAAAGGCTGTTAACAGCTGAGAAAAATGTTTTTCTGCATCTGGGCCTCCCTTACGGACCGTAAGGGTGGACCTTTACGGTCCGTAAGCATGTCATCAGGGCAATATTTTCTTTTTCAGTTTGCATCCCTGGCTCTTGGTCCTTCGAAAGGTCAATCAAACTTATTTCTTGCAATTTGACCCCTTCATATTTACATACAAGGGCTTCAAGACGTATACCTTCTTTGTTAAGTCCTTGGCCACTTTGTTATTACCCGAAAAGTCATAATTTTCAACATTGACGCTTTAACCCCTTGTACACGGATTTGATCATAACTTTCTCGTACGATAACGAAACTTTATGAAATTTTTATCGTGCATTCTAGTGAGCATAATTAATCGTTACAAAGCTTCGGGTTAGTCAAGTTTAGTCCCTGTAAGCAAATTAACTTGTTTTTGCCATACCAAAGCCTTCAAAACTTATTTCTAAGTTATGTAAAGGTTATTTAAGGTATGTTAAGCCTATTTCACTATTCCGGAGTGTTTGTTGGATTAAACTGGTTATATTTACGCATCAGAGCGCGTATAACCCTCTAGAAAGCGATTTAAAGCTTAAAATCGAACAAGAGTTGATATGTGCAAACGATACACATATTTTTACAAATCCCAAGTATGAAATACAATATTTCATTGGTTTGGCATTTGTTTGATGGGTGAAGTGACACAGGTGTCACAGTCTCCCCTACTTTAGGAAATTTCGTCCCGAAATTTAATTCTAGAGGAAACTTGTGAAGACAGCTGTGACGGTTTCTCCTTCTAATAAGTCCATTGAACCCTTAAGTAAAACTCTGGGCCATGTTAGGACTCTTTGCGAATTTGTTAACCCTCAAAGTGAATTCCTTGTAATAGTAAAACATGGAATTTTGAACTACGGATAGAAGAACGTTTCTTATGAAGACTTATCATAGGAAACTTGGTGTGTGATTGAAATCAGAATTTGGGGAGTGTGAGAATAAATGACATTGGTCGAGGTCCAAGACTTCTCCCGTATCATTATTCTTGTCACTATAGGTCTTAACACATGACAAAGCTTCCTGTGGTTTCTGTGCACTGAATTCCATAATTATGTAGGCCTCCATAATTACGTAATTCCTTGCACAGTTCGCACAGTTCATTTCATAATGCGTAGGAGAAAAAAATCACTTGAATAAACATGAAGCGACTCGACTAGACCACCAAATGGTCCTTTTAATTAGATCAACGAACGATCTTTTTAACTAGATCAACACATGATCTTCTTAACTAGACCGTCGTACGATCTCCTTAAATAGACCACTTAAGGGATCTTTTTAGTTACATCATCACATGATATTTCTAATCAGATTTTCAAAATCAATCTGTTTAACCAGACCATTCAAGAGGTCCAATTATAGAATAATACTTTATAACCCGAGGGACTTAACTACAATGTGGAAGTCCATTAAGGATTTAAGATAGTATCTTTGGATATCCTATTATGAATCTCTCGTATGAATATGGAAGATTTTATGAGGATTTGGATGGATCACATACAACCACAAAACATGTAAGAAAAACACATAAGCACAAATTTAGGTAACTTGATTCTTTAATTTGTTATCTTTAGGTATGGATATTTAAAGCACACCAGGAATCCAATCAGTGGATTTTATTTGGCACTTTAATCATTTTCAAGGATCTATCTATAAAGATAGAAGGATTCTTGATAAGAGTTTGGCTTTGTTTCTTAAAAGAATCAAGCGTTTAAGGTTCTTGGGGAGATCACAAGTGATCATAAAATGATAGAACCACACGAGTAGTTTGTCTTTGGGTTGACATCATAGGGTTGCATCAAGCATTCACACAAACGCATAAATTCTACAGAAATAAAAACAACAAATCTTTATTTATGTAACAACCGAATTGTCTAGAAGTGTCAAAAGATAACAACCAAGGAAATACAAAACACTAATTGTTCTCTGCTGCATCATTGTTCATGTTTGCCTCATTGATGTTAAACACTCGTCCACGCGCTGGAGGTATGTTAACAAGTCTTGGGCAATTGTTCCTGTAGTGGGTAAGGTCACCATAGTTATAACATGACCCCGGAGGGAACCGTGCTTGAACATCAACAGGGTTTGCAGCAGCTTGATTTGCATAACGACAAACATTGATCAAATGTCCCAACCGCCCACAGTGGGTACATTTGTGACACTATTCTTGCTCTAGATGATGACGGTTGCACTTGTTGCACAAAGGTGCGGTACCAACATAGTTTTGCCTTTTGCGAGGTTGTGCTTGCTGGTTTGGTGCAACCTGTTTGTCTTGAGCAGTTACAGCATAGTTTTGAGAGGCTTTGCGCTTCTTCTTCTTAGACACCTCAGCATGTTCTTCCTTTGGTTCCACTTGAGCAGTCTTGTCAGATGGTCTTGAGTCGCCCTTCCGAAACAGCTTGCGCTTCCTGATATGGGATTCAGTCAGAGTGGCAGACAATTCAATGGCTTGTCTGATAGTAGTAGGGTTGCTGCCAGTAACAATATCCTGAATTACGTCAGGAAGACCATCAATGTATTTCTCAATCACCTTATCCAGAGGCGTAACCATAGTAGGGCATAACAAGCTCAATTCCTCATAGCGGTCAGTATAGGCTCGATGTTCCCCACTGCCTTGCTCCAAATCATCAAATTCCCTTTCTAGAGCCCTTAGCTCATGACGAGGACAGAATTCCTTCATCATAAGAGCCCTAAGCTCAGCCCAAGTCTGTGCTAATGCAACCTCAGCACCGCGGTCTCTCATCACCCCGTTCCACCACGTGAGAGCCCTCTTCTGAAACACACTCGAAGAAAACTCGACCTTGCGATTTTCAGGACACTGAACGAGACGGAAAGTATTCTCAATGCTCTCGAACCATTGAAGAAGCCCAGTTGCTCCCTCAGAACCATTAAACTTGAGTGGTTTAGCCGAGTTAAAATTCTTGAAATTGCATGGAGCATTGTTGTTGTTGATGGCTTGAATCATTTGAGCATAAAGATTCGGGAAGGCAGCAGCCATTTGCTGCGCGATGATTTCCGCCAGTTCGGCATTCGCTATCTGATTACCTCGTCGAGGAGGCATTCTAGAAGAGGAACATGAAAGGAAATGAGTGAGAGAATTAGACGAAAAGAATGAGATGAAACAAATCTGATGAAAGCAAGGATAGTGGTCATTTGTTTGTTACTACAAAGTAACAAACGACCCCGGTGATTAATCAAAGTAAATAGGTCAAAAATAATGTATCGCGAAGACATGCTCGCCTATAAGTTGACACTCACCCCAAGAGTTCCCAGGTAAGAGTGACTGGTCCGATTATGTGGATTTGTACGAACACTCTAGCCTTAGACAGAAAACTCAGGGTACATGCACCCACCCTTCCAGTTTGCACGTGTTCACATTATTTAGACCAACTTTGACGGGATTTTGAAAACTTAAAGGGTTCAAAACCATATAATAAATCATCCTAGAATAGATGATTAGTTTTCAAAGTGGGATAGAAATTTGTGTTCTTATTGTGGTTGTCACCTAAGTATAAGTGACGGTATTGTTTTAAAAATAAACACAAGAAAACTTGTGTTAGGGTCCTAGGAAGGTTATAGTCTAGGTCAAAGCATTACTAATAACCTAATTCCCTATAACCATTGGCTCTGATACCAACTTTTCTGTCACACCCCGACCACGTAAGGCAACTAGACGTGGCGGAAACGTCGGGGAGTGTTGTAACAGAATCATTGTTTCATAACCATGGAATAATTAAATTCTGTTTTATTGAATAAGTGAACTCATTGTTTTAATACAATCATATAAGTACAACTATGATCTTCCAAGTTTTAAAGTTGCTAAGGCACGTGTCCATCCTAAATGTAGCATGTATCAACAATCATTGCAAAGCAGTACCTGAAACATGTGTAAAAATAGGTACGTCAGCATAAAAATGCCTGTGAGATACATAGGTTTTGTGAAAATAGGATTCTTGACTTGTAAGTTTAAGAAAATGTTTAATAAAGTTTAGTCATGAACCTTGTAAATTAATTTGTTTTGTAAATCGTTTGAAAAACAATAAGATCAGATGATATGTATAAATAAATGTAAGGTTAAATGAATAACCTTGTAAAAATGAATTTGTATAAGATAAGTTGTTGTAAAAATATATTTTGATAAAAAGGCTTATAGTGTATTTGAAAATATACTTTGGATTTTAAGAGAATCGAATGAGTAATATATTGAAGTATATTTCAGTTCCAATATCGTTAACCCAAGTGTACTAAATAATGCCACACTATGTAATGCAGTGAAAACACTTATATATAAGAAGTACCAGCGGCGTATCTACCATGTTTTCATCACATTACACCCGTCCCGTTATCTAAACACTAACCAAACCCAATTGATAGATAGATAGTACATTAACTATACCTTCGTTGTTTTAAAATAATAGTTTTAAGTAGTATATTACAAGTATACTTCGGATTGATAAATAACATATTAAACTATGTTTTGGTTTTGTAAATAACATATCAAAATATGCTTTGGATGTGATAAATAACATATTAAACTATGTTTTGGTTTTGTAAATAACATATCAAAATATGTTTTGGATGATTAACAAAATATATGTTGGTTTTGTACAATATCACACATGGGAGCATATCAAACTATACTTTTGAGAGTATAACTAAATATACAAAAATAATGTGATTTAAGAATTCATTCAGACCTAGTGCATCAAAATACACCTTTGAGACTATAGGGATACCACAAAGGAAATCCCTATTTGGATGGAGAAACAAATTGGTTTCAGACATTCCATGACAATAGGAATGGGGTGTCAAATCCTATAGCGCTATATCATACTAACAATCGGTCTGGTGAACATAAAATAAGTACAATTCAACATTTTATTTTATGTTCTTGAGAAATCAGTATTTAAACCATAGATAGTCATTTAGTTTGTCAAATGATAAGTAATAACATGTATAATCAATTATACTTTGAAATCATGAAAATAACATATAGGTACACATGCTTCACCCCAAAACAGTTGAAAACAGTAAAAGAGGGGAACTATGTACTCACTTGAGATTGCTCAGAAGTCCTAAGATAACCACCAAGCAATGCTAGAGATCACGGAATCAAACGACACCTAATATAGGTAACTATGTTAATAAACCGGATCTATATCGGAAGATCGGATAGAATGAGGGCTCGTAAACCAAATGAGTATTGGAACTCATGTAGTATGGTTTAACAAGGCCTACATACTTAAATGAAACCTAACCTAAGTGCTTACGACCCATTACGACCCGTTTAGGAAGCTTATGCTACTTTAACGCGTCGTTCGCGTGAAACGCGTTCGGACCGCTTAACTAGTCCTATGACAAGTAAGATATGCCTTAACATGTCTAATATTGTTGTCAAATCAGTTTAGATGTCAAAAGTTATGTTACATAGGCTTAAAATGAATTTTGACGTTAAAGGGGTATTTTGGTAATTTACCTAAGGCATATAAACTACCTATCATACAACTACTTAAACGAAGCGACCATAAGGTATAACCTCGGAAGGTTATTCCCCTACATACTATGGTCACCTGATGTGTTTGGTCGGATCCTAATGATCGACCAAATGGGTCGGGTTCGAAGGTATAAGCGATTTATTAGATCGCTTACCCTTACGACCCTAGACAACGTGGTAATCAGTAGGCATAGTCACAAGGGACTATAACCATCGTGATTACAAGCACGTTGTGAAGTTCAAACGAACTTCGCATTGACCATAAACTGGTCAATGCAGAAAGTCAAACAAAGTTTGACTTTCGGACTCGAAAGCAATAAAAGAACGAAGGAACACTTACAAAGGGTCCCCGAATGCTAATCTAGATCAAAATAGCTCAGGTATGAAACAAAGGTTTCAACTTAGAGCACATTAGATCAGATTCTTGTGAGGAATGAGTGAACATAAGGTGGGTATTTATAGTTTTCAGTTCACCGTTAGGGTCGTTTCTTGGAAAAAGGGGCACGATCTAAGCCGTACACTTGTTGGAAAGTTGTGGTAACTCATTTTGCCATCCACCATAAGAGTTTGACACTTGGCCTTTGGAGGGGTTAAAGGTTGTTAACAGGTGAGAAAAACGTTTTTCTGCATCTGGGCCTCCTTTACGGACCGTAAGGGTGGACCTTTACGGTCCGTAAGCATGTCATCAGGGCAATATTTTCTTTTTCAGTTTGCATCCCTGGCTCTTGGTCCTTCGAAAGGTCAATCAAACTTATTTCTTGCAATTTGACCCCTTCATATTTACATACAAGGTCTTCAAGACTTGTACCTTCTTTGTTAAGTCCTTGGCCACTTTGTTATTACCCGAAAAGTCATAATTTTCAACATTGACGCTTTAACCCCTTGTACACGGATTTGATCATAACTTTCTCGTACGATAACGAAACTTTATGAAATTTTTATCGTGCATTCTAGTGAGCATAATTAATCGTTACAAAGCTTCGGGTTAGTCAAGTTTAGTCCCTGTAAGCAAATTAACTTGTTTTTGCCATACCAAAGCCTTCAAAACTTATTTCTAAGTTATGTAAAGGTTATTTAAGGTATGTTAAGCATATTTCACTATTCCGGAGTGTTTGTTGGATTAAACTGGTTATATTTACGCATCAGAGTGCGTATAACCCTCCAGAAAGCGATTTAAAGCTTAAAATCGAACAAGAGTTGATATGTGCAAACGATACACATATTTTTACAAATCCCAAGTATGAAATACAATATTTCATTGGTTTGGCATTTGTTTGATGGTTGAAGTGACACAGGTGTCACATAAGACTTGACATAGCACATTGATTACCATCTGACCTTAGGTTTACGCAAACGACGCGTTATAGTAGCTTAAACAACCATAACGGGTCGAAATGGGTCAAAAGCACTTAGGTAGACTTCCAAATCAGAATGTTAGCTCTATTAAATCATGCCATATGAGTTCAAATACTCATTTGATTTATAGAACATCATTCTATCCTATCTCCCGATTTAGGATCCGATTATTAACGTAGTTACCTATATTAGGTGCCTTGTTGATTCCGTGATCCTTGGAGCTTAATTTGGTCTTAATCCCAAGACTAATAAGCAATCCCAAGTGAGTACATAGTCCCCTATTTTACCGCTTTCAAATACTTAGGGGTGATACACATGTGCATACTTGTTACTTTTGTGTTTTTCATTGCTTTTATGACATAAACATGCTAGACTCACGTAGTACACATATAGTACCTGATTTCAATTATGTTTTGCTATGTATGTTTACTAAGCATGCTAGCACATTGATTTCATTAGACACTTTGTTGCATATGTTTACTCAGCATATGGACACATTGATTTACATCATATTTCTGCTATGTAGGTTTACTTAGCATGCTAGCACATTGATTTCATGAACCTTTCTACTATGTATGTTTACTTAGCATACATAGTACATGGTTTTCACATGCGACATTGGTTATGACATTTGGTATGTTTAATCGGGACATTAATACATTCATTAACATTGATCACGCCGCTCGGTAGTATGTAATGGTATCATAGGACTTGACAAATCTCGTTTCCGACTTCCTAGGTTTGTTTGGAAGTTGGGAATGACAGAATCCGATATACATAATTTAGATGAACCTTTAATTTGTTTAAGCGTTTGTCGCCACAGTCGCAAAGCTTGAATGTATGCGAATAAACATTACTGCATAAATGTTTGTAATCATAAAGCTTTGTTTTCTGCAAAACTTATCATTTGATTTAAACTTAGGTTTATTCAAAGACTTTGTTTTGTACATTTTACTACAGGGTTGAGTAAATTCTTTTATTCACCGTACATGACATTTGTTTTCACATTGACATTATCATATAGTTTGAGTAGATACTTTCTACTTGCTATACGTTACATTTGGGTATACATGGCACGGCTTACACATGACATTTAGCATGGTTTACACATAAACAATTTGATATTGGTTTTTAAACAAGACATTTTGGTTGATTATTGATAAGTGACTTATATAACGAGGCTATGTGTAATGTGATAAAAGCATGGTGGATACGCCGCTGGTACTTCCTATATATAAGTGCTTTTATTATATTACATATTGTAGCGTTATCTAAACCACTTTGACATGAACAAAGACACGATAAATTTTATACAAAAACACGACATTGTTTTACAAATTCATTTCCACATGGTTATTTATTTAACCATGCATATTTCTTTTATATCATATGATTTTCTTATCGATTTTCACATGAATTTATAAAAGAAAACATTTTACAAGGTTCATGACTACATTTTTATTAAACGCTTCTTTTAACTACAAGTCATGAATCCTGCATAAACAAAACCTATGTATCTCACAGGCATTTTTATGCTGACATACCTATTTTCACTTGTGTTTCAGGTGCTAATGCATGATGATGTTTGTGCTACACTTAGGCGGACTTGGGCCTTAGTGACTCAAAAGATAGTTAACTATGTTATGTTTTTTTTAATAAATTCTTAAGACAATGTAAACACTTTACTTAATAATACAAAACTTTAATTACCATGGTTGTTGAAACAATAATTCTGTCGCTACACTCCCCGACGTTTCCGCCTCGATTTGTTGTTTTACGTGGTCGGGGTGTGACACCGTAAAGGTAGTATCTCCAGATTTTGAGTGCAAAGACTACTGCACCCAATTCAAGATCACGAGTCGTGTAGTTCTTCTCATGTACCTTTAACTGTCTTGATGCATAACCTATGACTTTGTTTCTTTGCAGAAGAACGCAGCCAAGGCCTAAGTTGGATGCATCACAATACACGACAAAATCATCGTTGCCCTCAGGTAAAGATAGAATAGGTGCATCGCAGAGTTTCTATTTCAAGGTCTGCAAAGCTTCTTCCTGTTTGGGTCCCCACTCAAAAGATATGTTCTTCTGAGTTAGAGTAGTGAGAGGAACCGCAATCTTGGAGAATTCTTCAATGAATCGACGGTAATAACCCGCTAGACCAAGAAATGAACAAACCTCGGTAGGAGTAATAGGTGTATCCCAATCCTTAATCGCACTGATTTTGGTGGGATCTACATAAATACCTTGTTCGTTAACGATATGCCCAAAAAGTTGAACTTCCTTAAGCCAGAATTCGCACTTGGAAACATGGTGAAAAGTTGTTCTTTCTTTAGGAGCTCCATTGTAAGACAAATATGTTGTTCATGATCAGCTCGCGTCTTAGAATAGATCAGAATGTCATCAATGAATACAATGATGAACTTGTCCAGATAAGGCTTACAAACCCTATTCATCAAGTCCATGAAAACAGCAGGAGCATTTGTTAAACCAAAAGGCATAACACTAAACTCATAATGACCATATCGCATACGAAAGGCTGTCTTGGGAATATCTTCTTCAAGCACTCGAAGCTGATGATACCCAGAACGTAGATCAATCTTTGAAAAGCAAGTAGCGCCCTGTAGCTAATCAAAGAGATCATCAATGTGAGGTAGGAGATATTGATTCTTGATGGTAAGCTTGTTGAGCTCACGGTAATCGATACACATCCTGAAAGATCCATATTTCTTTTTCACGAATAGGACAGGAGCGCCCCAAGGTGAAAAACTCGGACGAATGAATCCTTTGTCAGAAAGCTCTTGAAGTTGCTTAGACAACTCTTGCATCTCAGACGGTGCAAGATGGTAAGGTGATTTGCAACAGGATTTGCACCAGGTACAAGGTCAACTTGGCGCACAGGGGGTAAACCAGGTAATTCTTCAGGAAATACCTCAGGGTAATCCCGAACAACAGGGATATCTTGGATAGTCTTACCCTTACCTTTCTCCTCTACAACATGTGCCAAAAAGGCGACATATTTCTTTCGTAGGTATTTTTGGGCTTGGGTACAAGACATGAGTTTAAGGCTTTTAGCAGGTTTCTCCCCACGAACTTCTAAGATCTCACCAGTCGACAGAGGTATGCGGACAATCTTCTCAAAACAAACAACCTCCGCATTGTATTTGGCTAACCAATCCATTCCTACTATAACATCGAAGCTCCCAAGTTGCATCGGTGTGACGTTGATAGGAAAAAGATGGTTATTAAGGTTCAACTGGCAATTTCGAAGAACGGAATCGAGTACAACAGGTTCACCACTAGCTACTTCTACTGTCAAGGGCTTTCCTAGTTTTGTTCTAGTCATCGAAAGCAAAGGCTCAAAAGCTAAGGACACAAAACTCTTATCGGCACCCAAATCAAATAGAACAGAAGCAGGTTGGTTGTTAACGAGGAACGTACCATTCACCACTCCGTCATTTGTGCGAGCCTCATTTGCATTCAGATTAAAAGCTCGTCCACGAGCCTGTGCTTGATTCGCATTTGTCAATCTCGGGCAGTTGTTCCTGTAGTGGGTTAGGTCCCCACAGTTGAAACACGAACCCGGTGGGTAGTGAAGTCGTGCATGATTCTGGGCAGGGTTTTGTGCAGCTTGATTTTGATTAGGAGTGAAACGGCAGGTGTTTGCAAGATTACCAGACTTGCCACAGTTTGTGCAGATACGACATTGCACCTGTGGTTGATGATGGCTGTTACACTTGTTGCACAGAGGTGCATTGCCAGCGTACTGCCTTTTGGCAGTAGGTTGTGCAGCCTGATTAGGAGCTGCCTGTTGTGCCACCACAGCGAAATTCTTGGAAGCCTTACGCTTCCTCGATTTCTTTGAAGACTCGGCAGCCTTCTTACCCTTCTGTTTCTCAATCTTATCAGTCTGTTTCTTATCACCTTTTCTGTGGAGTTTACCCTTCTTGACTTGAGAGTCTGTTAGGGTTGATACTAGCTCAATGGCCTGTCAGACAGTAGTAGGGTTGCTGCCAGTGACAATATCCTAAATAGGATCTGGCAAACCGTCTATGTACTTCTCAATAGCCTTATCCAAAGGCGTGACCATTGTAGGACAGAGCAAGCTTAACTCCTCGTATCTATCAGTGTATACCTGGTTTTCACCACTGTCTTGCTTCAGATCATGGAACTCATTTTCTAAAGCCCCCTGCTAATGACGAGGGCGGAACTCTCTCATCATAAGAGCTCTAAGTTCCTCCCATGTCTGACCCAAAGCAACATCAGCACCTCGGTCTCTCATTACCCCATTCCACCAGCTGAGAGCCCTCTTTTGGAATACACTCGAAGCAAACTCGACCTTACGGTTGTTCGGACACTGAACATGGCGAAAGGTACTCTCAAGACTGTCAAACCACTGTAGGAGCCCAGTTGCTCCTTCAGAACCACTAAACTTGAGCGGTTTAGCCGAGTTAAAACTTTTGAAATTGCACGGAGCAGGTGCATTATTGTTATTGTTGGCTTGGTTTATTTGAGTGATGAGATTTGGCAGCATAGCAGCCATCTGTTGTGCTATAATAGCTGCCAGTTCGGCATTGGGTTGTTAAACGTTACGTCGAGGAGGC
Organism: Helianthus tuberosus; assembly: GCA_030545235.1. Taxonomy (NCBI): domain Eukaryota; kingdom Viridiplantae; phylum Streptophyta; class Magnoliopsida; order Asterales; family Asteraceae; genus Helianthus; species Helianthus tuberosus. Next base: position 14,805,713 of record JARYGA010060172.1, read on the forward strand.
ATTCTAAAAGAGGAAACATGAGAGAAAACGGGTGAGATGATGTGATGAAAAAAATGAGATGTCAATAGAAATTGACAAAATGTAATGGCCATTTGTTCGTTACCACAAAGCAAACAAACGACACACAGTGACAAATCAAAGTAAATGGGTCATAATAATGTATCGTCGAAGACATGCTCGCCTATAAGTGGACACTCACCCCAAGAGTTCCCAGGTAAGAGTGACTGGTCTGATACTGCGGATTTGTACGAACACTCTAGCCTTAGACAGAAAACTCAGGGTACAGGCATCCACCCTTCCAGTTTGCACGTGTTTACATTATTTAGACCCAAACTTTGACGAGATTTTGAAAATTCGGAAGGCATTAAGCCAAAAGAGATCATCTAAGGATAGATGATTGATTTCAAAATCGTTTTGGAAATTTGGTGTTCATGTTTTGGTAATCACCTATGGATAGGTGACGTGTATTGTTTTAAAATCTAAACTCAAGATAACTTGTGTTAGGGTCCTAGAAAGTTATAGTCTAGGTCTAAGCATTACTAATAACCTAATTCCCTATAACCATTGGCTCTGATACCAACTCTTCTGTCACACCCCGACCGCGTAAAACAACAAACCGTGGCGGAAACGTCGGGGAGTGGAGCAACATAATTATTGTTTCAACAACCATGGTAATTAAAGTTTTGTATTATTGATTAAAGAGTTTACATTGTCTTGGAATTTAATAAAACATAACATAATTAACTGTCTTTTAAGTCACTAAGGCCCAAGTCCGCCTAAATGTAGCACAAACATCATCATGCATTAGCACCTGAATCACATGCAAAAATAGGTACGTTAGCATAAAAATGCCTGTGAGATACATTGGCTTTGTTTATGCAGGATTCATGACTTATAGTTAAAAGAAGTGTTTAACAAAAAGTAGTCATGAACCTTGTAAAATGTTTTCTTTTATAAAATCATGTGAAAATCGATATGAAAATCAAATGATATAAAAGAACAATGCATGGTTATATAAATAACCAAGTGGAAATGAATTTGTATAAAATATGTGATTTGTAAAGCAATGTCGTGTTTTTGTATAAAATGTATCACGTCTTTGTTCCTGTCAAAGTGGATTAGATAACGCTACAATATGTAATATAATAAAAGCATTTATATATAGGAAGTACCAGCGGCATATCCACCATGCTTTTATCACATTACACAATGTCTTGTGTAAAACAAATGTCAAAAAGTTTATGTGTAAACCAGGTTCAATGTCACGTGTTAACTGTGTCATGTATAACCACGTGTAATGTATAGCAAGTAGAAAGTATCTACTCAAACTATATGATAATGTCTATTGATGTGCGGTAAAGTGTTATATTTATTAGGTGTATATTTTAAGCCCCTTTAACACTTATTTTTAGCCAAGTTTTAAATTTATAAAACACAATATTTTACTAACACTAAACACACATATGGGCAAGTGCACCCATCGTGAGCGTAGTATAGCGTTGGTAAGATACCGAGGTCGTCCAAGGACACAAGAGCTTTTAGTACCGGTTTATCCTCAACGTCTAATCAAAATAAAAAGTTTAGAAAAATGTTTTTAAACTAAGAAAAATAAAAACTAACTAAAATGCTAAAAATAAAAATAAAAGAAAAAACAGATAGACAAGATGAATCACTTGGTTCCGACTCGTATCTAGTATAACCTTTGATTATTTCCGCACTTTTGCACATAATTAAGAGATTATCTTAGTTATTGTAGTAGGCCCCTCTTTTGAAGGTGACGTTACCCTCACCCCAATAGTTTGAGTCAGCAAGGATACAATCCTAAAAGGGTGGATTATTGGAAGATAATGAATTAAGTTATTAATGCAATATTATGGTAGGCCCCGCTTTTGGCGGTGACGTTACCCTCGACTAAGTAGTCTGAGTCAGCAGGGATACAGTCCTAAATAACCGGGTTATAGTATTAATAGTAGTTAACTTATGAGGGGATCAAAGAGTTTGGACCCCCGCCATCCAATACCGTGAAGCATTGAAGGAGGTCCTACTAAATTTGACCCAGGTCCATTGCAGGACCTCTAAACGCTGAACAATGGCAAGACCTTTACCAAACCGTTCCCTTAACCCCCGACCAGGTAGCCAACATACCTCCATATAGACCGTGGAGATATGAATGGTGAAAATCTTTTATTTTATATAGACAGTAAAATAATGCCAAGACACCACGGACAAACGATAAGGAAAGATCACCTTCAACATAAGTAACTAGTTATTAAAGTCATTAATACAAAACCAAATAAAAAGTGCAAAAGATTAGAAATAAAAAGTATTATACTAGATACTTTGTCTTCACCAAGTGATGTAAGAGACTTAGGCAAACATGGCCTTGATTGTCAAGAACTCTTACGATCAATCTTGGATCCCGAGACGACTCACACACTCTACGATGGACAATGGATGATGGTGGTGGATGATGGTGTTATGGTGGTGGTGGGTGAAGTGTGAGAGAGGTGGTGTGCCAAGGGATGAGTTGAAATGAAACTAAGCACTCCTATTTATAGGCTGAACAGAAGGCTGGGCACGGCCCCGTGTCCGCTGGACACGCCCCCGTGCCTGTCTAACATTCTCTCTCTTCATTAATTGTAATTCGCAATTACAATTAATGCGCCTGCTGTACTTTCGCCACGCCCCCGTGTTCACTGGACACGACCCCGTGGTGGGCAATAGAAGCTTCTACAGGTTTGTCTTTAGTGCCAGGGCTGTCCATCCTGAGCAGTGCTCCGTGCTGAGCTGGGCACGCCCCGTGTCGGGCTGGGCACGCCCCGTGCTCAGCTGGGCACAGCCCCATGCTCAGCTTTCTTCTTGTTTTTGCTTTGGGAGATGCTGTTGAGGGGGGTCGGGCATGCCACGTTTGTTCCTTTTCTTGTATTTATGCTAGATTTAGCTGCCTTTTTGCTTCTTTTGTTAATTTGAGCTCATTTAATCCTGAAAATACAAAAGGAAGACAAAAGCACACTTTTTCCAACATTAGTACTAAAAAAGGGTTAGTTTTATGCCTCATTTGATGAAATTTATATGTTACATTTTGAACACATCAAATACCCCCACACTTGAATCTTTGCTTGTCCTCAAGCAAAACTCTTTAATATGTGGCTATTTACACTCCCAAATGGAATGGGTAGAAAAGAAGGTTTTGGTCTTGTCGTAGAGTGTCGGGATTTCCAAGATTCTTTATTTAATTTTATTTTTATTTATTTACAATCCTATTCGTCATGATTTATTTAAAACTTTTCATAAGATAAATTACTTATTAGGGCATAACATGCCTCTTTAAAATTCTACTTATATACGAGTTCACATACCTCACGGGGATCACTCAACACTCGGCCGAAGATGTATTTTAGTGAATCACTCGAGAGCGGCATGGAACTTACTCCTACCATAGGCTTGCCAAGCAATCAATCCTCCTCCTTTTTAACTATATACCTTTGTAAACATCAAGAGGACTTTTTGGGTGAAGGGTTAGGCTTGGGTTAAAGGTAGGTGGTTGGGTTAGTGGTTAGTAGAAAGGGCGAAAAAGCGTAACAAGCGTCGGTTTTCGAAAGACTTTTTTTTTTATCTTGATGAAGCCAGTATTCAAACAAAGTTATTTTTGATGAACTTGCTTGTTTATTTATTTTGCTTCATCATCAACACAATTTTTTTTTTTTTTGAAAAGTCATACGAAAAACCGAGCTTGTTACTAAAACAAAGGGTGAAAAATAAAAAGGGTTTAGGTGGGTGAAAAGGTGTTTGGTTTGGGTTAAGAAATGAAAAGGTTTAGGCTCAAAGGGGCTAACTAGGGGGATTTTGGGTAGGTGGTAAAAAAAAGAAAAAAATAGTGGTGTAGAAATAAAAAGGGTTAGTCCTAATGCCTCCATCATTTACTTACTCGGGTTTAAGTTGGTAAGGACCGGGAATGTATCGTCATGGCAAGTTCTAGAGTCGTAAGAACCAAGCGGCTATTCACACAAGAAACGGAAAATGAGCATTTAGTCAAATGATATGTAAGTGTATGCTCAATAAAGGCTCAAAACTCACTTTTGTGGGAATGGGTTTTTATGTGATCAAGTATATATAATCAAATTTTAACTAAGATTGTCATGCCTTTTCAAGTCTTATATGTCCAATTATGCCTAAATATGTTACCATATCAGTTTAGATGTCAAAAACATGTTCACATATGCACAATATGGATTTATGTTCAAAAAGGGTGTTTTGGTCATTTTCTATGGGCATATAACCTACTTAACAATGACTAACCAATCCTATGTGATCATAAGGTATAACCTCAGAGGTTATTCCCTATGCAACTATGATCACTAAACGTGCTTGGTCGGATCCTAATGATCGACCAAACGGGTCGGGTTCGAAAGTCTAAGCGGTTGTCGAGACCGCTTAACTTACGACCCTAAACAAGCACTAAACTAGTAGTGACGAGTTAAACATGTCAAAACATATTTAACTAACTTAGAAAACTGATTTGGTATCAAAACAAAGGGTTTCGATACTGGAAAATAGTTCCGTTGCAAAATGCGCGCAAATACGCATTTTGACCGAAACTTTGACTCATCATTACACCTAGTTAGCATGGTAATCAGTAGGTATAATCGCTAAGGATTATAACCATCGTGATTACAATCACGTTGCAAAGTTCAAATGAACTTTGACTTGACCAATTGATGGTCAAAACTGAAAGTCAAACTGTTGGTCAAACAGTTTGACTTTCAGCTCTAAATAGCTGAAAATCACTACTAAGCCATGAAAGAACACTTACATGGTGATCAAGGGCTAGAAGGATGATCTTAGAACTCAGGTAGGTGGCTCCTTTTTAGGGATTCCTCCACTTAGAGTTCCAAAATTAGAATGAGCAAGTAATGAGGCAGTAAGGGTGGGTATTTATAGTTGTGGTGATGCTCTAGGATCATTACAAGTGGTTTGTTTGGCCACCAAGCAAGAAATCCTAGCCATACATGTGTAAATGACAGCTATCCTTTGCTTGGAGAGGTGTTTACTTGGCTACCACACAAAGAAATTGCAAGAATGGTCCCTAAATTAACAAACTGTTGCTGAAACTGAAGTTTCTGTCCAGATCATGGGGTGGCGTGGCGTGACAGTAAACCCAAGGGGTGGTCGCGCAACGCGAGGGGTTTGCTCCAAGTTTCAAAATTTGACAGATTCAGTCCCTGCACACATATTCATGCATATTTGACGTATTTAACCTCTGTTAAGCCATTTTGAAGGCTATACATGTGACAACCCGTGTTTTCAAGATTTCTCTAGTTCCTTCGACGCTTGACGTATATGTACTGAAGGAATGATTAACGTTAATGGGCCGCAATTCAAACTAGAGTCACGATTCATTCTTGGGCCGAACACCTTCCCCTCTCCTCTTAATTACCTCGGCCCACACATGAGTCACATAAGCCCACCCTTCATGGGTTTGTATATTGCTAGAATGGGGGGCACGTAATTCTGTTTTGCTTTAGAATAACCACAACAACCCTAGTGCTCGCCTATTCCCTCTAGGATCGACGGCAGGATCCTCCTCCCGAGGCTTTTCTTCCTTCACAAGGTCTGTCTCTTTGTGTGTTACGCTCAATTCTTTGGTTAGTATGATATACTTGATTGTATGCGATGATCTTTTGGTTGTGTAATGTGAACTCGAATATGCTTGATGAGTGTTTCGTGACTTTGTTGATTTGAACGCATGAAAGATTTTGGTCCATGAATACTCTTGGGTTGTTGATAAATGTTCCTGCTAGGATAATAATGAACCTCTTGTGATGGTTAACTGATTAGAACTGGTTGAAAGGTGTTTATGTGATACTGATCCACGTGATGCGGAAACTGAAAATCCATGTTAATGTTTACGGCTATGGCAGGAATTAATATTCTAATGTGATGTTTAATTCAGATTTATTGTTTCGTAAGCTTGACCGCACATGTATAGGGGTCCCATCATAATTGGTAATTGCATGACAGAATATATAATTGCATGACAGAATTTATTAAGTGCTTTGAATCTAATCAATTGATGTATACTATATTAATCATTAGAAAAATCTGATCATGTGATATCTGAATGGGCGGCGCACAGGTTAAAGTTGAAGGGGGACCCTACATGCTTTCTTTTATGTGATATGTATGTAAATCATATGTAAGAATTGGTTGAAAATATAAGAATCAGTGCATGAATGTGATAATTAAAATTTCAAAAGAAAACAAAGGGAAACCGTTAGGGGATAAATTGTGCAATGAATTGATTGGGTTAGTGGAGTAATGTTGGGCCTTACATGTTCTGTTGGGTCGCCTGGTTTAGTAATTTGGATAGTGGGGCGAGATGTGATAATAAGTTGCATAAATTACCTATGGGCTTAGGGGTAACAGTGGGTCGAGTAAATGGAAATTGGGCCACACATTGGGGAGGGTTGGGCTCGATTGGTTAGGTACTAATTATGGGGCTACCAACTGATACGAGTGTAGGTTAGGCTTCACGTTACAAGTTGTGTACTCGGGTTTGGGGCTTAGTCTAGCACAAGTGTTTGTTTACACAATAGACGTTTAGTGTTGTAAATTGGTATTTAAAGTGAAACCCGATGAATCATCAACATGGTGGGGATTTAAAACACTTATTACATCAGAAGCATGGTGTCTGTTACAAATTGTTTAGTTGCGTAATCTGATATCTTGCATGATATTATACGACGCCTATTTATGTAATGTGTGTTTAGAATGTAAAGATTAAGCGATACACGACTGATTATTAATGGTATCCATGTTAGGATCGTTTGTGCAATTTGAATGCGTAACTAATCTATACCGAGCAAACCAAGGTGAGTTCACACTCCTTCCAAGGCATGGGATTCCCAAGGGTTGGGAATGGTTAAATGAACTAAACAGTAATTACGACCATCCTCCGTGGGTAGGATGCCAAGAATACACACTGGACCAAACCTCTATTATTGAAGTCCCTCATTATATCGACTTAATCGCCGAGGCCTATGGCGAGCGGGTCATTAGTTAATAGCGCTATTAGGTTTAACAAACCTCACACCGTGTCGTTCGAGCGGGCGTGTGCTAATGGACTATGGGCAAAGGGTCAATGCTGATAGACATTGACTTAGGGCACCTCTTACATTTTCATAGCAGTCGATACGCGTGGTCTGGTAACACATGGGAAGCCCCCACTAATCTTCGCAAACATGTCTGGGAGACCGCGATACGAATTAATACGATACATGGTTTACAAAACGAACATATGAATTACGAAACAAATACCATAACTAAACAACCAACTGTGAACTCGCTCAACTTTGTTGTTGACTCTCTGTTACATGCCTTGCAGGTCTTTAGGTGCATATTGACTGGAACTTGCTGTCTGGTAGGCTGGAGTGGTCATGGGTCGAGATACATGGAAACACAACGCAAGACTAATGACTTTTTACATGTGGTTTATAAACACTTAACGAAAGATTTATGCTTCCGCTGTGAACTATGAATTAATGTAACACTTACTGTTAATTAATGAAAGTTTTATTTTCATATACCTATGAGTTCAATGTGATTAATGGCTAAGATCCTGGTATGTCACACGCCCGCGGCGGTTTCCGCATGTGGTATTTTGGGGGTGTGATAGATTGGTATCATAGCCATTGGTTATAGTGAACTTGGTTTTATTTAAAAAGGGGAAAAACGTTTTTGTAAAACCAGACTATAACTGAACAGTTCTAAAGACGTGAATACGACCATGACACTCAGCTCCAGATTGCAAGGTTCGTCTCTCATATACTCACTGTACTATATAACTAGTGAACACCTACATATGATATTGCATGTGATTGCACGTTTAGCACAACAGTATGAACTCATGTACACTTGCACGTGTTACGTAACTGATAGGGTGGTATTTCCCTAAACCTTCATGACTTACGCTTCGTGATACTCTTTGTTTGCTACTCGAGTTTGAGGAACCAATTGACATGAGTTAAGAGGAGCTGAGATGAGCATGCAAATCACAATATTATTGTGGGTGCACACATAATAATACTGTGGGGTGCATGTGAGTCCTAGTGAGGCTTAACAATTGAAAAAGGGGTTCCGTGCCATTATTTGATCGATGTGAAACATAACAAACCTATAGGGGTCATAGCAGTAATTGTCCCCTACTCAAACTCAAACGTGAACTTTTCATTTATCTCTGAATCCTTACGAACCTCGATGTTAATCGAGTATCACCTGAACACCCATCTGAACGCCTAGCGAACTGTATAGAATGTTAGGTGCTTGTACGAGCATCCCTGAGATGGATACCTCCGTGACAAATGATTGGTCTATACCTCCCTCACCTATCTTTGTTTGTTAGAACCTAGCGCGATAACGTCTTAGACTCTGAAGTGCGATCACTTCTGCAACACTCTAGAAACATACTGTGTATTACACTATCAACTTGCAAGAACGATGGACAAGAGGACCAGCGTAGTGCCTTACCAACCTCAGTGTTAGAACGACCCTGATTACCAGCAACGAACTCCAGCAGATTGACCTCAACCGAATCCTTAACCCTAGTAAGCGACTTATGGGAGTCGACTCTTACGAATCAATCGGGACACAGAATGTGTAACCTCCCACGCAGTGAGTAATGCCCTAGGACACGACACGGAGTGGGACAAGACGGACCCTATTGATGAATGATCGTAGGGCCCCGTTTTAAGGAACGACAGTAGAGGCAACGGTCACGGCAATATCAAGAAACTCATAATCATAGCTTACAGTATGGGAACGAAGTTGACCTCGATAAGGATTGACTGTGTTAAGTCAAAGGGACAATGATCAAGGGAACAACGATAGTACTTGGAATCCTAGTAATGAAAACAGCAACACCAAAAATGATGCTTTTGAAAGGGGCACTTAGAATTGGCGTGGGCGACATCAGGACTTTTGGTAGCTAGTATGAGCAGCAATCTGTTTCGTCTCTGTTCCGTTTGACCCGGATACTCCTAAAAATTTGAACCTGTTGTGGAATAGGCTGGTGGCAAGATAATGGAAACCTCATATGATCATTGGGATGTAAACACAACCTGGTGGGATAAGTGTTCGACATCGACCTTTCTTCTGTTAATCTTGATAGATGTACCCTGTGAGGAGACAATTCTACGTAACCCTCTCCTTCGTGGAGGATTGTTATCTATTCTAACGCGCCAGAGTGGCACAATGGTTAGCGTCATTTCAGCAAGAAAAGCCAGGAGTGTCTACGGAAGGACTACCCCGCAATGTTAACACTTGATTCTGATGTCAGGGCTAAGGAAAAGAAAATCAAAGATCCACCAGCTATTCGTGATTACCCTCCATGTACTGTCAGAGGAACTTCTAGGATCATCTCTCCAACTGTTAGGAAGGAACTCAGTTTGACCTCACGCCGGAGACAGTTCTTACTACTCGTTTTGCACCAGGAAGGTTGCAGGAGCTGTTTAACCAACTACAGGAACTGTCGGACAGGAGTTTTTGCTTTGCGGAGCCCTCGCTATACCCATGAAGAGAAGCCTTTTTCGTATGTGTACTGATTATCGAGAACTCAACAAGGTGACAGTCAAGAACCGTTTGCCCCGACCACGTATTGACAACCTGTCGACCAGTTGCGAGGAACAATTTTTCATTCGAAGATTCGCTGGTGAACGAGCTATTGTCAGATGGAAATCTAAGGGGAGAATACCCTTAGAACAACATGTCGAAGGTAATGCAGCCATTCCAACATTATACACCATGACCATTGAGTTGGCTCAACACACTAGCAGCTTCAGGGATCACATGAATCGACTGTATTTATTGGTGACATTTTGGGTCATTTCCTGGAGGAAGGGACATCATGGACGACGCCTATATTGTATCTTAGAACTCCTGGGGGAGGAGTCATTACGTGAGAAGTCTTGTTAAATGTAACACTTGGATACGAGAAAAGCAATTTGATCATGTAACCAACGAAGTGGGGATACGCGTGGATTATGCTAGGATCCATCTTGTTAGAAACTAATTGACGCCAAAGATTCCTTCGGAGGTACATCAATTTCTTGGTTTCATGGGATGCTGTTGTAGATTCATCACAGGATTTTCACAGATCGTGCAGCTTTAATCTCTTTAGCACAGCAGGGTGTTGTGCTCGTGGAAGACAAAATAGAAGGACGTCCCTTCAGCTTTTGATTTCCGACTCTACAATGCACTGAGCATCGTTTTACCCGAGGATACAGGTGATACAGTAGTATATCCTTATGGTCCGAATCAGCATCCCAGCTGCACAACAACGCAACACGAGAAAGTGATGACATACGTGAAAGAGTCACAAAGGGGAACTGCGCGACACACTCGACTGACGGTGAAAACCATGGCTTTGGGATTTTGGATGGAGGTATCTCTTGGACGGTACCAGATGTGTTATTTAGACCGATCGCAAGGGCCTCCCATGTATCAATGTTCGAAAGAGCTAAAGCATGCAATGACATCGCTGGATGGAAACTTCTGGATTAACACGACTGTGAAACCTGAACGTACACGAGCTCTGCTGCTCGCTATCGACTCTAACTTACCAGTATCAGACTTGCTCTGTTCAAACTGGAGAACTGAAGGAAGAGGAATCTTCAAGTCGAACCCATGCAGGGCATGGAGAAGAAACCTTTGACCAGTCGGACGATACTCGCTACTTCCTGAAATGAATGTGGGTCCCATTACACGGCAACTGTAGGGAACTCGCGTTGAGCAAGCACACCAGCTTCGACATTAGGATTTACAAACCTTGTACCGGTAATCCGACATGAAGGCTCATCTAGTTAAGTATGTGAATGATGGATCGACTTGTGGATAGTCAAGGTGTAGCATCAGCAACCAGCAACACTTACATGGAAATAAAAACGGACTACCATGGATTTGGTCGATAGTCTACTTACAACTCGAAACGGAAACAACATTACCTGGATACTCATTGATTGTCTTGCGTAACCAGCACACTTTCTAGCCATCAAAGAAACGGATAAGTTTCTACACTTGCAGTCCTCTATCTAAAGGAAGCGGTTGCTAGGCACGGGGTGCCAACCTTCATTACCTCTAATCGTAACCCACGATTTGCATCTGATTAGTGGCAAGCGGTGCACAAATCTTTTGGCTCGAGTTAGACATGAGCATAGTATATTATCCACAGACGGATGGGCAGACTGAACGCACCATCCAAACTTTTGAAGACATGCTTCGAGCACGTGAAATCGACCTTGGCAAAAGTCGGAGAAGACACCTCCCTTTAGTGGAGCTTTCGAATAACAACAGTTACCACACCAACATTCAGGCTACTCCATTCGAGGCATTGTACGGACAAAGGTGCCAATCATCTCTTTGTTGGGCAGAAGTCAGAAACGGCCAAATCACTGGCCCATAACTCGTCATACACATAGTAAAGGAGATTGCTCTGATATGACAATGAATGACGGTAGTTCGTGACCGCCAGAAAAGCTACGTTGTCACACCCCCAAAATCCACCATGCGGAGTTCCACCGCTTGGAGGCGTGACGTGACCAGGATCGAGCCACCAATCATACTGAACAATGTACTTAAGTAAATAAAGATAACCACAATACGATTGGTGACCAAAAGCTAGTTAACCAAGTTTTTAATTTAGACAGCGGAAGCATAAACGTAAAGTTCAAAACATAAGTTCGCAGTTCATAAGTTTAAAGTCCACACATAGGTTTAATAAGTTCATAATGTTTTAAACATTAAACACTGGACATAACCGTCCGCACAACACAACGACTCCTTCCTCGTGCAAGCTCCAAATGTTTAGCGACCTATAAGGCATGTAACAACGAGTCAACAACAAAGTTGAGTGAATTCACAATTGGTTGTTTAGTTATAGCATTCGTTTCGTAAATCATCTGTTCGTTTTGAAAACCATGTATCGTATGAATTTGCATCGCGGTCTTTCTGACATGTTTGCGAAGATTAGTGGGGGTTTCCCATGTGTTACTAGACCACGCGTATCGACTGCTACGAAAATATAAGAGGTGCCCTAAGTCAATGTCTATCAGCATTGACCCTTTGCCCATAGTCCATTAGTACACGCCCGTCCGACTGGCACGGTGTGAGGTTTGTTAAACCTAATAGCGCTATTAACTAATGACCCGCTCGCCATAGGCCTCGGCGATTAAGTCGATAAATGAGGGACTTAAAGTGATAGAGTTGATGGTCTTATGATCGTGTACGTAGGTTTTACGTACGTGCCCTTCAATCCGAGGACAGTTGTAAGTATGAGTGTACGTAGGTTTTACGTACGTGCCCTTCAATCCGAGAACAGTAAAAAGTAGTTTAATAGTAATGATAGTACAAGTAGTTATTCAATCCCATTCCCAACCCCTGGGAATCCCATGCCCTAGAAAGAGTGTGAACTCGCCTCGGTTTGCTCGGTTAGGTTCTCAAATATAGTTAACAGTCAAGGTCGGTCAATCATGTCCTAATAAGGTACGGATAACAATCAGTTTCTCATGCATAACACGTATCCTACGTATGGTTTATTTGCACATTACTTCGTCCACATAACAGGTACACACTTTAACGATTTATGCCCATATAAACTTCCCATCCATTCCCCAATCATAAACAAACATACGATATTGCACGTAACACATAATACATGTTAAATCATTCACTGATAGCATACTCGACATTTAGACACGCAAGTCACAACTTATGTCAATTCAGCATTAATATTCAAAACCGGCTGTTTTTCGGACCTTTAAATAAAATAGTTAAATTATTCCAAAAATTCCCAAATTTTTACAGGATTTCTTAAACGTTCCATATTTTATTGTGTAAAAATATCGGGGTCCGGTTCATTACCAATATTTTATAAAAATTCATATTCCGAACTGAACTCAGATTTATGTATTTTCTGACCACAGTCCACGGAACAATTTATTAAAAATTCATCGAGTGTCCGATTTACGAAATTCCAGTGGGGTAATTACAAATGCATCGGTTTTCATCTACTGTACAAATTTCATGGTCCGATTCATCACAAAACTCAGGTTATGACCGAAAGTATAACACCCATTTATTGCTTTCAAAATTCAGCTTAAGTTGCTGTTACAAATTAAGACTTAAAAAAAGTAAACGGAGTCCAAAAATTATAATTCCGGTGCCATTAGAACCGTATTTCTTAATAACATATTTTAGATTCAAAATATCAGTTTTTTGTTGAATTTATGGCCTGTTTACAGCCTGATGAAGTCGGCTGGAAATCATTACTCAGCTTGCTGTTTTGTGGTTTAAATGTTACTAAACGTATTAACAAGTGTCCGAACAACGGGTTTATCAAAAGTTTGATGATCAAACATCATATATGCATTAACTAACCTTAAACCAACAGGTTTTCATCTTTAAGTATCAATCATAAGTAAACTTTTTATATGTAAAATTTCATATAAACTTTTATGTTCATCTACTAGTTCTTGTCACTTTAGTGATTTAAAACATACTACACCTTTTGATCATAGAAACGAGATGAAACAAGATTAACAAGAGTGTAACAAGAGACTTACTACTAGCTTATAGCTAGGGTAGAATCTATTGAGAATATGATGGTGAAAAAGACTAGAACAAGCTCCTTAGAAAGTCCTTCAAGTTGCCACCTCCATAGATTCACCTTGTAAGCTTTGAATGGATTTGTAATGGAAGAAGATGAAGATGAAAAGGGTGGGGAGTGGATTCGGTTGTGGGGGTGACCGAATGAGAGAGAGGGAGGTGTGATGAGAGAGAGTGATCTAAGTGAATGATGATGAATCTTAGAGTTCCTTACATATAAGATTGCTTCATATTTTATGGTGATGTCTACAAGCAAGGATCTATTATAGAAATGAAATAAAATCAAGTAGAATATATGAAACATGGTGAAGATCATTTGGTGGGTCCACAAGAAAACTAAAATCGTTTGGGGGGGGGGGGGTATGTTTGCAAAAATTGTAACTAGAATGGAATTGTAAGTAACTTAATAATATATGTTGGTTATTTGATTTATAGTGGGTATTATGGCAAACGGGGACCACGACTAGCTAAAAATAATTACACAATGTGTTTGACAAAAAAATTTGGTGTCCCGGGTAATGTCCGGTTATTCGGTCGGATACTGTTCCGTTAAAGTGTTTAATTGTACCGTAAAGTGTCTTATTTATATATTTTTGTAATGAAATAAATTTCTAACATATAGGAAAATATTCAGGATCATTTAGTCAGGTTTTCTGCATACTACTAGTATGTTAACACGCACATGTGAATATAACACAGAAATCAGAGAGCAGTTAAGTATTTCCACACAGTCGTCAAGCACTTTAATTATCATTTAATAAGTTGTATGGAATACATGTAATTTTTTTGAGGGTTGTCACATTCTCCCCCTGTTAAGAGAATTTCGTCCCGAAATTTAGCGCGTGGTTACTGAGGAAGCTAGTTAAGTTGCGTTGTTTTCCTGATTTTCCTGGGGTGTCACATCATCCCCCCGTTGATTTGGAATTTCATCCTGAAATTCTGCAGTAGCTTCAGCCTCAGTAATGGTTGCGTTTTTCTTAAACAGTTGGGGATACTTGAGTTTCATTTAGTCTTCTCGTTCCCAGGTATACTCTGGGCCACGACGGGCATTCCAACGAACTCGGACCAGAGGTATCCTGGTATGCATGAGGATCTTAACATCTTGATCAGTAATCTCTACAGGTTCCTCGACGAATCGCAGCTTGGTCGTCGATAGTGAGTTCCTTCAGAGGAACTATGTGGGTCTCATCTGACAGACACTTCTTCAGATTCGACACATGGAAAACATTGTGAACTCCGCTGAGTTCTTCAGGTAGATCCAACCTGTAGGCGACTTTGCCAATTTTCTCAATGACTTTGAACGGTCTGACATAATGCGGATTGAGTTTGCCTCGTTTGCCAAAGCGGACTACACCTTTCCAAGGTGAGACTTTGAGTAGCACTCGATCCCCAACCTGGAGCTCGAGTGGTTTTCTTCCCTTATCAGCATACCTTTTCTGACGGTCACGAGCTGCCGCCATTCGCTGTCGTATCTGAGCAATTCTCTCGGTGGTGTCTACCACATGTTCTGGGCCAGTGATTTGGCTGTCACCAACTTCTGCCCAACAGAGAGGTGATCGGAATTTGCATTCGTACAATGCCTCAAACGGAGCGGCTTGGATGCTGGTGTGGTAGCTGTTGTTGTACGAAAAACTCCATTAGCGGGAGGTGCTTTTCCCAGCCATTACCAAAATCGATTACACATGCCCTAAGCATGTCTTCAAGGGTTTGGATGGTGCGTTCAGATTGCCCATCCGTATGCGGGTGATAAGCGGTGCTCATATCTAAACGTGAGCCAAAGGACTTGTGTATTGCTTGCCACAGTTCAGAAGTAAAACGTGCGTCACGATCAGATATAATAGAGGTTGGCACTCCGTGCCTTGATACCACTTCCTTTAGATAAATGTCTGCAAGAGTAGAAAACTTATCCGTTTCTTTGATAGCCAGAAAGTGTGCAGACTTGGTCAGTCGATCTACGATCACCCAAATGGTATCGTTTCCGCGTTGAGATCTGGGCAGGCCGGTAACGAAATCCATGGAAATTTGCTCCCATTTCCATTTTGGGATCTCCGGTTGTTGAAGTAGGCCTGATGGTTTCTGATATTCAGACTTGACTCTCGCACAAGTCAAGCACTTGCTGACGTAAGTTGCTATGTGGGCTTTCATGCCAGGCCACCAGTATGTGGTCTTTAAGTCGTGGTACATTTTGTCCGAACCAGGGTGTACCGAATAACGAGACTTGTGCGCTTCGTCCATCACAAGCTCGCGTAAGTTGCCATAAAGAGGAACCCAAATACGCCCTGTTACATAGTAGGCGCCGTCTTCCTTTTGTTCTAGCCGTTGCCTCGATCCTCGTAAGGATTCAGCCCTGATGTTTTCTGCTTTCAATGCTTCGACCTGGGCATCTCGAATTTGAGCGGGAAGGTTGGATTGGATGGTAAGCTGTAAAGCACGTACACGCTTAGGTATGGTATCCTTTCGACTGAGGGCGTCTGCCACCACATTGGCTTTGCCCGGATGGTACCTGATCGCGCATTCGTAATCGTTCAAGAGCTCAACCCATCGGCGTTGACGCATGTTTAACTCCTTTTGCTTGAAGATATGCTCGAGACTCCTGTGATCGGTGTAAATGGTGCACTTGGTACCGTACAGGTAATGTCTCCATATCTTAAGCACGAATACAACTGCTCCCAGTTCCAGATCGTGAGTAGTGTAATTTCTTTCATGAACCTTGAGTTGGCGTGATGCGTAGGCAATGACCTTGTCACGTTGCAATAAACCACGAAATCATCGGTGCCTTCGGGCAATGAGAGGATAGGCGCCCTACAAAGTCTATCCTTTAGATGTTGAAATGCGGACTCTTGTGCATCACCCCAACGATAGATGACACCCTTCTGAGTCAGTGAAGTGAGAGGTTGCGCAATCTTGGAGAAATCTTTGATAAATCTTCTGTAATATCCTGCCAAACCCAAGAATTGGCGGATTTATGTTGGTGTGCGGGGTGCAGGCCAGTTCTTGATTGAGTCAACCTTGGATGGATCAACATGAATCCTATCCTTGTTTACCACATGGCCTAGAAAGTGGACTTCGCGAAGCCAGAAGTCACATTTTGAAAACTTGGCATACAATTGCTCTTTCCGAAGAAGTTTCAACATAAGTCGTAGATGCTGCTCGTGTTCCTCCTGACTCTTAGAATAGATCAGGATATCATCGATGAACACAATAACGAACTTATCCAGGTAAGGCTTGCACACTCGGTTCATGAGATCCATGAAGACCGCTGGTGCATTCGTCAGCCCGAATGGCATAACCAGGAACTCGTAATGGCCGTAACGAGTTCTGAATGCTTTTTTGGAGACGTCCTCATCTCGGACCCTCAGCTGATGGTATCCCGATCTCAAGTCAATCTTGGAGTAATAGCTCGACCCTTGCAGCTGGTCGAATAAGTCGTCAATACGTGGAAGAGGATAACGATTCTTCACAGTCACCTTGTTAAGCTCGTGGTAGTCAATACACATTCTGAAAGTACCATCTTTCTTCTTCACGAATAGTACTGGAGCTCCCCAGGGCGAAGAGCTATGACGAATAAAACCTTTTTCCAGAAGTTCTTGTAATTGCTTGGACAGTTCTTCCAGTTCGGTTGGGGCTAAGCGATAAGGTGCTCGAGCTACGGGCGCTGCTCCAGGGGCTAGCTCGATTTGAAATTCAACTTGGCGATGGGGCGGAAGACCAGGTAATTCCTCGGGAAATACCTCAGGAAAATCGCGCACAATAGAAATGTCTTCAATTCTCTTTTCTTCCGTTGATGTGTCAATAACGAGTGCTAAAATGGCAGTGTGGCCCTTTCGCAAACACTTCTGGGCCTTAAGGAAAGAGATGATGCCTTCGACAGCACCACTCTTGTCGCCACGAATCACGATGGGTTCTTTATCAGAACGAGGAATGCGGACGATTTTCTCCTTGCAAACAATCTCCGCTTGATGATGAGATAGCCAATCCATCCCTATAACAACGTCGAACCTACCAAGTGTGATAGGAATAAGATCGATAGGGAAAATCTGACCAGCTAAGACCAGGTTACAACCTTTAACTATGTGTGTGGCTTCAATACTTTTACCATTTGCTAGCTCTACCGCGTGTTTGGTGTTCAAAAGTGTTGGGGGTACGTTTAAGCATTTGACTAACTTTTAGAGACACATAACTGGTATCGGCACCCGAATCAAATAAGACAGTAACAAAGAAATCATCCAGAAGAAACTTACCCATCACAACGTTGGGATCGTTCCTTGCGTCACCCTGACCAATCACGAAAGCACGACCCCTTGTCCATTACCATTGTTGTTACCCCCGTTGTTGCCTCCATTGTTGTTCCCGTTTCCCTGGTTGTTGTTGTTGTTGTTGTTCTGATTCTGGTTAAGCTGGGGACAGTTCTTCTTAAAGTGGCCTTCAGCGCCACACTGAAAGCATCCCCTGTTGCTGTTGCTGATTCTGTGGTGCTTGTTGTTACTGCTGGCGATTCTGATTTGCAGGCCGTGAGCTCCTGCAATCCTTGGCTTCATGACCCATCTTGAGACACCTCTGACAACGTCCTTTGTTGCATTGACCACTATGGTGTCTGTTACATTTGTTGCACTTTGGGTGGTTTCCTCGGTACCCACCCTGTCCTTGATTACCGGAGGATTGCTGACCCGGACTCTGGTAGTCATTAGTCTTTCGCTGCTGAGACTGACCCAAAGCAGAACCCTTACTAGAGTTTCCATCCCATTTTCGCTTGTTGTCGGTAGGTGCATCAGAAGTAGCTGTGGCACTAATACGTTTGGGTAGCCGGTTTTGCTCCACCGCCTGGTCGGTGAGACGATGAGCCAACTTGATAATTTGCTGAATGGTACCCAGGTTGGCTGAAGTTACGTGACTTTGAATCTCTGGTACAAGGCCCTTGAGGTACAACTCAATTCGTTTGATGGGAGGGTCCACCATAGTTGGACACAGGATGGCCAGCTCGTTTGACCTCTTAGTATACGCCTCAATCTCAGACCCCATCATCTTCAGATTGTAAAATTCCACTTCTAGCTTGTGGATGTCATCCCGACTATAGTACTCCTCCTTGATCAGCTCTTTGAAACCATTCTAGGGTGTGGCATTAGCAACTGCCAGTCCTAGTAGTTGAACCTGCACCTTCCACCAGGTTAACGCAGCTCCTTCAAGTGTTCCGGTAGCATATTTCACCCTACGGTCTTCGGGGCATTCGCACATCTCGAAAACTGACTCGAGCTTTTCAAACCAGTGAAGAAGGCCCACTGCTCCTTCGGTGCCACTGAAAGTGGTAGGTCGGCAGTCCATGAATGTCTTGAACGTGCACACAGGAGGCTGAGCATGTTGACCTGTTGCGCGAGAATAAAAGACAAAGTTAAGCACGATGGTTGGTTTGCAAAGGTAGGATCTAAACATCCTAAGGTGAGTTAGTATGGCAGGTTATACCTCCTGCAGGAATAGCTGTGAGTGCCTCAGCAACTCGTTCGTTGATCAAAGCCGTCAGCTGGGCTTGAGTTAGGTTCAAGCGTCCACCCATGATCTTCACAACGAAATAACATAGGTGAAAAAGTGTCGCGAAAGTGCGTAAGTGTGGGACGATAGTAGAGAGTAAGCACACATGGTTCAAATAGCAATTATCACATTATCTAATGCACAGTGAGAACTATCTAACCGACAATATAACATAAATCATACCACCTATGGTGGTCGAGTCTTGCACGTGGAGCGAAGCGTCGTTGTGGATTGTTGAGCACTGTACAGGTTATAGTCTGGTTTTATCAAAAATCTTTTCCCTTTTTAAAACCGAGTTCACTATAACCAATGGCTCTGATACCAATCTGTCACACCCCCAAAATCCACCATGCGGAGTTCCACCGCTTGGAGGCGTGACGTGACCAGGATCGAGCCACCAATCATACTGAACAACGTACTTAAGTAAATAAAGATAACCACAATACGATTGGTGACCAAAAGCTAGTTAACCAAGTTTTTAATTTAGACAGCGGAAGCATAAACGTAAAGTTCAAAACATAAGTTCGCAGTTCATAAGTTTAAAGTCCACACATAGGTTTAATAAGTTCATAATGTTTTAAACATTAAACACTGGACATAACCGTCCGCACACCACAACGACTCCTTCCTCGTGCAAGCTCCAAATGTTTAGCGACCTGTAAGGCATGTAACAACGGGTCAACAACAAAGTTGAGTGAATTCACAGTTGGTTGTTTAGTTATAGCATTCGTTTCGTAAATCATCTGTTCGTTTTGAAAACCATGTATCGTATGAATTTGCATCGCGGTCTTTCTGACATGTTTGCGAAGATTAGTGGGGGTTTCCCATGTGTTACTAGACCACGCGTATCGACTGCTACAAAAATATAAGAGGTGCCCTAAGTCAATGTCTATCAGCATTGACCCTTTGCCCATAGTCCCATTAGTACACGCCCGTCCGACTGGCACGGTGTGAGGTTTGTTAAACCTAATAGCGCTATTAACTAATGACCCGCTCGCCATAGGCCTCGGAGATTAAGTCGATAAATGAGGGACTTAAAGTGATAGAGTTGATGGTCTTATGATCGTGTACGTAGGTTTTACGTACGTGCCCTTCAATCCGAGGACAGTTGTAAGTATGAGTGTACGTAGGTTTTACGTACGTGCCCTTCAATCCGAGGACAGTAAAAAGTAGTTTAATAGTAATGATAGTACAAGTAGTTATTCAATCTCATTCCCAACCCCTGGGAATCCCATGCCTTAGAAAGAGTGTGAACTCACCTCGGTTTGCTCGGTTAGGTTCTCAAATATAGTTAACAGTCAAGGTCGGTCAATCACGTCCTAATAAGGTACGGATAACAATCAGTTTCTCATGCATAACACGTATCCTACGTATGATTTATTTGCACATTACTTCGTCCACATAACAGGTACACACTTTAACGATTTATGCCCATATAAACTTCCCATCCATTCCCCACTCATAAACAAACATACGATATTGCACGTAACACATAATACATGTTAAATCATTCACTGATAGCATACTCGACATTTAGACACGCAAGTCACAACTTATGTCAATTCAGCATTAATATTCAAAACCGGCTGTTTTTCGGACCTTTAAATAAAATAGTTAAATTATTCCAAAAATTCCCAAATTTTTACAGGATGTCTTAAACGTTCCATGTTTTATTGTGTAAAAATATCGGGGTCCGGTTCATTACCAATATTTTATAAAAATTCATATTCCGAACTGAACTCAGATTTATGTATTTTCTGACCACAGTCCACGGAACAATTAATTAAAAATTCATCGAGTGTCCGATTTACGAAATTCTAGTGGGGTAATTACAAATGCATCGGTTTTCATCTACTGTACAAATTTCATGGTCCGATTCATCACAAAACTCAGGTTATGACCGAAAGTATAACACCCATTTATTGCTGTCAAAATTCAGCTTAAGTTGCTGTTACAAATTAACACTTTAAAAATAGTAAACGGAGTCCAAAAATTATGATTCTGGTGCCATTAGAACCGTATTTCTTAATAACATATTTTAGATTCAAAATATCGGTTTTTTCGTTGAATTTATGGCCTGTTTACAGCCTGATGAAGTCGGCTGGAAATCATTACTCAGCTTGCTGTTTTGTGGTTTAAATGTTACTAATCGTATTAACAATTGTCCGAACAACGGGTTTATCAAAAGTTTGACGATCAAACATCATATATGCATTAACTAACCTTAAACCAACAGGTTTTCATCTTTAAGTATCAATCATAAGTAAACTTTTTATATGTAAAATTTCATATAAACTTTTATGTTCATCTACTAGTTCTTGTCACTTTAGTGATTTAAAACATACTACACCTTTTGATCATAGAAACGAGATGAAACAAGATTAACAAGAGTGTAACAAGAGACTTACTTCTAGCTTATAGCTAGGGTAGAATCTATTGAGAATATGATGGTGAAAAAGACTAGAACAAGCTCCTTAGAAAGTCCTTCAAGTTGCCACCTCCATAGAT